>SRLM01000333.1:1497739-1630856 GCA_015708895.1 Populus ilicifolia | reverse complement strand
GTTAATGTAAGGGTAAAAATTGTTAATTTAATATTTTTTAAAACTCAAATTAAAGATTACATAAGACATGATTCAAGTTATAAATTATAAGAGTTAGTATAAGTTAACTGAGATTAATATACGAATAAAAATAATAATTATTATAATTTTAAAATTTAATCTGATAGTCAATTTTAAATAAGATTTAGGTTATAAGCTGGGAGAGTCAACCTACCTAATTATTTTAAATATTATTTTGTTTAAATTTTTTAATTTTTTACTATCTTCTCTTTAATATCTCTAGTTTGTTTTTGAACTAACCACCCTCCATCTAAAAGTTTAAAATTTATATTAAAAAAAAATTACAACCACAAACATAAATTATAAATAGAGTTTATTTGGAAGCGTGGTTGCTGATACTTTTTACATTGTTTTTTGTATTAAAATACATGCTAATAATATCTTTTTAATTTTTAAAATTTATTTCTGATATTAACATATAAAAATATATTAATTTAAAATTAATAAAAAAGTATTTTTTTAAATATCTTAATTTAAAATTAATAAAAAATAAATTTTTTTAATCCTTTTAAAAACGTTTTTAAAATGCAGAAACATACATAACGTTAAAAACACTGATATAAATTGAAGTTAGTACCAAAAACCCGTCGCTACAGACGTACGCCCCCACTCGCTCTAAGCTTGAGACCCGAGCTCTCTCACTTTTCTCAAGAGCCGTCATTCCAGAGAGAGATGCAGAGTATGGCTATTCGTTAAATTGAAAAAAGCAAAATTAAGATCCGACCCGGCACCCGATTGATTGCCGGGGATTCCGAGATCTTTTTACTTCACAGAGTTGATTACTCAGGGTTCTCTTTTAACGATGGCATCGGAGGATGTGAAGGCGAGCGAATCGGCTGTGACTACTATTGTCACTTTGGCGGAGGAAGCTAAGCTTGCTAGAGAAGGAGTCAAAGCTCCTAGCCATGCAATTCTCAGTATCTGCAAGTCTCTTGTTGCCGGTGGTGTAGCTGGTGGAGTGTGAGTTTTCATTTCTTTTCTAGCCATTGCTATTTAGTTAGCTTCATTGCTTTTTTTTTTTTGCAATAATCTGAATAGATTTAATATTACTCGAGTACTTGTAAGGGAATTGCTGTAGGAGGTAGAAGCTGGAAACTGGAGCTGCTTTCTTGTGCTAATTATTCATTAAAAACCATCCTTTTCTGTAATTATTTTCAATTTTAGTGACAATATCTGAGGAGAAATGGAAATGATAAAAAAAAATGAAGTTTCCAAAAGAGATCAACCTATACGAAGCAGCAAGGACACAAAAAGCTGTGACGCTGTCATGTGTTAGGATTTGAAAGTTTGGTTTTCAAGAATGTTAAGAAATTAGAAATATTACAAATTTGATGATTTTTTGTCTTGGTTAACGACAGGCATCAAACCAGCATAAAACTTGCAATACTGTAGATGCACCAGTCTCTGCTTTTATATGATATTTCTCGAGCAAGGAGTTGTTATTCCTCTTTCTTCCACTTCTAATGCAGTGAATGTGAAAAATTAAGTGGTTATTAGAATATCCATTTCAAATGCATTAGTTTTTTTTCAAGTTTTTTTAGGACTTGTGTCGCACTTATGTCTAATTTGTTTTCTTTTGCAAATAATTGAACTGGTTGCTTTCACACTTGCAAGATGGTTTTTGTTTTTATCATGTATGGTGGTATAGATTCTGTGTAAGGTTTTGTTACCACAAGGTTACCCATGAATGTGTGTGTGTGTGGACCAGCAGGGCTTGTGTGTGAATTACCCTTGAATGCATGTGTGTGCATCTTTTATGACTTTTGCTGTTTCTGGTGTTGCTGCATTGAATTTTCTCCAATTGAAATGATTGCGCGTGTTCAGGTCTCGCACTGCTGTTGCTCCCCTTGAGAGGTTGAAAATATTGCTACAGGTTAGATCTGCCATTGTTTTTGCTCCATTGAATATGATTTTATTCACATCCATGGGAGCACATGCTCACAAGTAAATTTTGCATTGATGAACTCCTATGATTTGCAGGTTCAAAATCCACATAACATAAAATACAATGGAACAATTCAAGGGTTAAAATACATATGGAGAACTGAGGGTTTTCGTGGATTGTTCAAAGGAAATGGTACCAACTGTGCTCGTATAGTCCCAAACTCAGCAGTCAAGTTCTTCAGTTACGAGCAGGCTTCTAAGTATGATTCTTTGAAAATTTTAATTCCATTGGTCTTAAAAAATCTATAGATCTGTAATACATGGAAGGGCAACTTGCTGGTGTTCTTAATGATCCTCATTTTGCTTTGATCCATCAAAGCGAAAGAAATTATTCTGTCTGTTCCACCAATGGATACATTGTGGATATGATTTTGACTGCTGGTAAACACGTGAGCTGTGAAATGGGTTTAGAATTGATTGCACACTGGGAGAAAATGCATTTTGGCATTTTATTCTCTCCTTCATCTATATATTTGCAGGAGACTGATTTTTTCTACTCATACACACTTATTACAGTGTAAGCCCATCATGCTTACTTCTGTTACTTTTGAGATTTGGGCTGACATGCTCTTCTGCATATTGTGCCTTTTGTCTTGGAGTGTGGTGGTGCTTCATGGACCAATCTCCTCCAAAATTGCCTAAGCCATTTGGTGGTTGGTTCCTTAAGACATTTAGTGCATTGCTTTCTTCATTTCTATTGCTATGGGATTTTTAGTTTCTAACAGTTACACCATACTGCTTGTTCCAGGCGTTAACCTGCATCTCATTCTTCAAACATTTGAAATCACCTCTGTTCATGATTCTTAATTTATGCGAAATCCACTTGTGGAGTTTTTTTCTTATGCTGATGGGTCCTCTATACTTTATGTCAGGGCAATATTGTCTCTCTATCAACAGCAAACTGGCAACGGTATTTTAATCTTTGTCATCCATTACTTTGTTTTAGATATTCTTTGTGCATTTACATTACAGTCAACGGATATTTTCTAAAGTTATCGGGCCAGAAATTTTTTATTCAGATTAGGCAGCCTTCCAGGATTATATTGTTCATTAATCGTTACTAATAAAATATAGTTCCTTTACATGTCCATCTAGTTTCAGATCAATGTAATGAAAAACAGAGTTCAGAGATTTGGTTTGCCTTATTAGTGAATTTGAATATAGAAGTCATCTTTCATCTCTGTTTTTCTGTTGGTATTCTCACACATATGCCACTCAATAGAGAAAACGTGAGCTATCTGAGACCTTCCCTCGTTGTTCCTGCAGAGGATGCTCAGCTCACTCCTCTTTTACGCCTTGGAGCTGGAGCATGTGCAGGAATTATAGCCATGTCTGCAACTTATCCCATGGATATGGTACGAGGCAGGCTAACTGTACAGGTATGATCACCGAGGTTCCATTGGAAAAGCCCTGGGCGAAGGATTTTTCCTTTTCTTGTATATGCTAAAAAATATTTTACTTTGATTTCAAGCCACAGGAAAACATTTTATATCTATGTAATAAGGCATGGAAATAAATTTATGCCAATACAATAATTTATTGGAACAAATGAAAACTCTTTTTTTTTACTTGCCCTACTATTTTCTGTGATTATTTGGGGTTCTCTGCATTGGGTTTGCTACATAAGGTTTTATTTTTTCATTGTCTCGTCTTTGCAGACTGATAAATCTCCTTATCAATACAGAGGAATGTTTCACGCTCTTTCAACCGTGCTCCGGCAAGAAGGCCCACGGGCTCTGTACAAGGGCTGGCTTCCTTCTGTCATTGGAGTTGTAAGTCATTAGTTGCCAAATAACACTGCATATTAGCATTCTCAATCTGTGAGGATAGCATCGAGCGAGATAGAGAAAAGGCCATCCATTGGTTGTTTTGATAGATTATGTACTATTATCTTCCTAGTAGAATTTTTGTTCCCTTGGATGATTGTGTCACTGCTGGCTAGCAAGGAGATGTTATTTGAGATCTTTTTCTATAATAGCCAGCACCCTTTTCTTGGTTATCCTTTTTGACAGATCATTTCTATTATTCTATTGTAGAGTTTCTTTCTCTCTTATGCTGTCATTCCTCATAAAATGCTTGCTCTTTTGAGGTTTTAGTTCTAAAAAGATACCCTTTTAAGATTTCTTTTTTATCATATCTTGGCTCACATATATTTTAATTTCATGCAACTGATGATCTGGTATCTTCTTTTCTTTTTCTAAAGTTGGAAAGTAAAGACATTGCTTTATCTATCATGATTTATATGCCTGCATTTACCATAGATATTTGTATTTCACACTTAGATGGAAAGACTATTTCGAGTCTCTTGATTTGATGATTTAAGTATGCAATCTTCTTTATACCTGGTATTATTAGCACTAGATGAGAGAATGTGGGAGCTATGTGTTACTAAGATCAAGTTTTACTTGTGCAACTATGATGTATGCTTTGGCTTCACTCTCCCCTTCTCTCTTTCATTTCTCTTATATTTTTCAAAGGATCTTTAGGGCTTAATCCCATGCATTTAGCATTATGTTCTTATGTTGTTTGGTGATATGTGGGAAGACAGCCCTCATTCCCCCGTTTCTTTGATATTAAATAAGTAATGTCATCTTTGCTGGTACTGTTAATATCACTCATCAGAACTCTTATGTGACCTGTGGATCAACTTGGCTTCCCTCAGTTTGCTGGCTGTAACCCTTTACTTGTGATGCTTGTTGGCAGGTTCCATATGTGGGTCTCAACTTTGCAGTGTATGAATCTCTAAAGGATTGGTTGGTTAAAGCTAGACCATTTGGACTAGTGGAAGATTCTGAATTGAGTGTAACTACAAGGCTAGCTTGTGGGGCTACTGCAGGGACCATTGGCCAAACTGTTGCTTATCCTCTTGATGTTATTCGCCGACGGATGCAAATGGTGGGATGGAAAGATGCTGCTTCCATTGTCACTGGTGATGGGAGGAGCAAGGCCCCACTTGAGTATAATGGTATGATTGACACATTCAGGAAAACTGTTCGGCATGAGGGCTTTGGAGCATTATACAAGGGTTTGGTACCCAATTCAGTGAAGGTGAGACATTCTATTTTCAGCGTTTCATTTGTATATAACTTTCAGGATTGCCTTAAATTCACCTGATCATCGTTTCCTAAAAGAAGGATTTAGCAAGGATGGGAAGACAGCCAATGTTGTCCGTTAGTTGCATAGGGCTTTCATGTTATCTTGTGGCATTTGCCTCTCTCACAAATCTTGGTGTCTTGAGAATCAGTGTCAAGCATCTAAAATTCTTTTCATGCTCTATTATATGGAGTTGTTGTAGGGCTGCTGAATCATGAATCGCAACCCTCCACATTTTTTTGTTTTGCAAAATAGGATTGGTTGGTTGGTTCTGGGGTAACTGATTTGCTTTGATCCTACTAAATAAGGATTTATGTCTGAATGCCTTGATAAACAGAATAATTGCCACCATAGTGATTAGTAGCACAAGTGACAATGATAACCATATCAATTAATACCTCTGTTTTGCAAACATTTTAGTGGAATTCTGAATGACATTTTTACGCATTTAGTTAAGCAATTTAAATCAATCCTAGAACAGGCATAGTTTAGATATTTTTAATCTTCTTTGAGTTCAGCTTTGTTCTGTGCATTTATTGCTATTTTTTTCTCTACAAATTTTATAAGAGATCGCATTCCATTTATTTTCTTCTTTCCTTTTCAGGTAGTCCCATCTATAGCAATTGCATTCGTGACATATGAGATGGTGAAAGACATTTTAGGAGTTGAAATCAGAATATCAGACTGAAGTCTTGGGGTCCTGCCTGATATTTGTTGAACCAGTGTGGTATTTTTGTAGGCAAGGGCACACAGAGAAGGTAAACTAGGAAATTTTTTTCCAGCTCTCTTACAAACAAGCGAGTTTAGAAACATGTCTGAGCCTGTGTCTATTTATGTATCATTTTCCCTCGTTTCCTTTCTTTGTTTCCTTGAGAACAAGCTTAGCCTTGAGCTTCTCATTCATATGATGTGTCAATAAAGCATGTTGATGGGACAACTCACGATTTTCAATTGTACGCCGCTTCATAAGAGCTGAAAGCATCTTCTGAGACTTTGCTCTGCACTCACTGGCTATTAATTGAACTCCCCCCTATCTTTTGTGTGCATACATGGATGGCAACGATCCTCAAACAATGCTAAAACTGTACTTGCGTTATGTCTGGTGTTGCTAACAGCGTGCCTTAAGCTTGAGGTGCAAAAATCAAAGTGCTGTGTTATCTTAGGCAAAGCTCCTTTACCTACATGCACTCAAGCATGCGCCTTGTTCACCTAGGACTTGTTCAAGAGAGGTGCTTTTTTGTGCCTAGATTTAAATGTTTCTTGTATTATTATTAAATTTTCCTGAGATTTTATTTTTCCAATTTCGTTTTGTTGTGAACCGTATAATCATATCAATAGGATTGATGATGTTTTGCGGAATATTAGACACATTATGATTTTAAAAAATTACCGGGTTCACATTGAATTTGGATATGCAATCGTTGTGCAAAATCATAGTTGTGCTGATTATGTTAAAGCCAGATCCCTAACAGCTCGTGATCATGTCTAAGCAGATGCCTTTCCCGTTAAAAAAACCTGGGCGCGTACGTATGCATGTCGCCCACATCTGCTAGGATAAGAATCCGGCATGTTATTGATTTATGATAAGTCGACGGCTATTGAAGGAACGCGTGACAGCAATACCAGGGGAACTGTAGCAATTGTTTAGCGTGAAGAACCCAGGAGGATTATTTCATTGTTCCTGGCGGATTTTGTCACTCTCATTGCTCCTGATACCTTTCTCAAATTCTTCCGCCATGCCTGCACATAAGAGGAATGTTTCATCAATGTCTTTTTAGGAAGGGGGCTTAGAAATAATGGATTCCATTAATAGGGAGAACCCAAATGGCTCTTTGAAGTCTGGTCTTGAACCACAAATGGGCTGAGCCGTTTGCAATTTACTACAGCCGACAGCATTCATGAGTTGAGTCCAGAACAAGACCTAAGTGCTCTGTTAAGGTCCGATCATTGATCGATCAGAAGCGCGGCGTAGTGAGAGCCCACGTTTTGTGTCCGCCAAGGGAAACTGGTGGCTTGTGCGAGCCGCTAAGTAGGGCCCACGACATGAAGGCCCTACCTCGCAAAATATATGTCACTAATTCTCTTCCAATCCTGTAGACGTGTTGTCGCTAACTACCTCACGTTAAAAGCACGGAAAATCGCGTATGCATAGCTAATGCCACTCTCTTTTACAGAAATTACAAGAACACTCTCTCTCACTTGTCGCAATGGCATGTTGAGTAAATAATCCGTAACATCGGAGCGTTAACTAAAAACATAAAAAGAAATCCAAACGAGTGAATAAAAAAATATTAACAATATCTGAGTAACATATAATAAAAGAGCTAATTGGCTGGGAACTTAGCGACAATCTAAACAAACCAGACTCCATATAGAAATCCACTTGTCTGTGTATGCTATACTATACTATACTACTACTATTATTATTACAAATATTAATAAAAAAGTTCAAAAAAATATTGGCCAGAGAATTTGAAACGAGAGAGATTCTTCGAAAAAAAATCTAATATTTATTCACTGTATAGTGCTATTCAAATAATCTTAATTAATATATATATATATATATTATTTTCGCTTATAAACTTTAATTAATGAGAATTTAATTATGGTCGTTCTATTTCTGGAAATTGTTATTTAGAATCTCCCTATGACGTAGAAAAAACGGTGAAATTCCCTCGTATTCTTGTATTGGAAGATATTTACGTTTCATATCAGGTAAGTCCACCTCTCCACAGTTCTCCAGTGTTGGCATTTTTTTATGACTGAAATCTTTTGCCTCTTTCGTGGTAAATCGGATTTTTTTTTATTTATTGCTTGCTGGAATTTGGTTGCTTTAAGGTTAACAGTTTTAATTTTGATGTTGCACAGAAAAATTCTGGAATGTTTCTTTCTTCTTCTTCTTATTTTGTAATTTTTTTTGAAATCCAAAACTTCTTATTAGAGTATTTTATTCTGCTTATGCAGAATTGGAAGTGTTCGTGGTGTAAGCTAATGTGTCTAAGCATGATGTTACCTAATTGTGAAGATTATAGGGCTTTTATTCAAAGTTCTTGTTCGGTGTTCTTCAGTAGCACTTTTTTTTTGCTTCTGTTTATGAATTGAATTGCAGGGTACTACTCTTTTTGTGTGCACAATTGATGACCTAATTTCACTTTTAAAGTCTGCATGTGACCATGTGATGAATTTGGAGTTTAGGATCGAGCTGTGATCACTTCATGTTTGATTTGTTTGAGTGATTCGATTGTTTTTTGAGATTCCTATCACAGTGTTATTTTTCCATGAAAAACAAAATCAAGTACGCGTCCATCATCTTTGTTTGGTTTTGTAATATTAACATACGTTATCTATGCAGCGAAATTGTACACGCTTTGTTTAATGAAACTTGCTTTTTCACAGTATGGACCAAGTTGCAGAGGAGCTGGTTGCAAATGATGTACATGGGAAAGCAGACCTTCAAGCAAAAGGCTATGATCCCTTGACGCTAGAACCTCGCAATGCTTTGGGATCACCAATAATGTGTGCATCCATGAGGAGTGATTGGGCGGAGAGCTCCACCACTGATTATATGGATACAAGCAGAATGGAGGAAAAGGACTTAAGTAGAAGTGCAATAACTTTGGCGGAAGCTGAACCCCCTTGCAGTATCCTTTGCTCTGTGAAGGATAGTGGGCATGTGGTTGAAAAATTGACAGCGGGAAACTATTGGACTTCACATCAAGCTTTAGGTCGAAGCGTAGACAGTAACAGGCAACACAGATGGCAAAATATATATCAATTAGTAAATGGATCAAGAGATAAGGCCTCACACGGTGATTATGTGCACGAAGACAGGGAAAAACTGCTATCAAGAGCTGGAAAGCAGTTGATGACAATGCGTTCTGATCTGTGGGGCGGCTTGAAACCTTTGTTGACGAAGCAAATTGGTCATGACAGCAAAGCAATTTCTCCACATTCGAGGGCTAGTGACAAGAGGGTTGTATCTAGCATTATACTGCCCAATGGGGAGACCTCATCCATGCCCGGCTTTCCTCAGCCACCGCTGAAGGAAGTCTTGAAAGGAAAGGGTGTTCTCTGCAGAAACCATGAAGCTCTCCCTGAATGTGGAGGTGCAGATGCTGGTCCTATTGATGGAAAACTGGATTATGCAAGGAAAGTTGCTTCTGATGCACTAGTGAGGTCAAGTTCCAATAACGATAAAAATAGGGTTGATAGGTCTTGTCCTGAATCCTTACATGAAGGGATCAGTTTGAGAGAGTGGCTGAAACCTGGGCATTGTAGAAGAGACAAAGTTGAAAGCCTGCTGATATTTAAGCAAACTGTGGAGTTGGTGGATTTAGCACACTCTCAAGGAGTTGCCTTTCAAGACTTACGTCCATCCTGTTTTAATTTATTGCCATCAAATCGGGTCATTTACACTGGTTCTTTTACCAAGACCGAACAAGGGATTCCTATACCCTGTGCTTTTGTTAAGAAAAGGCCACTGGAGCAAGTTGCGGGTTCGTACTGTAGTTTAGTTCCAAAGAAGCAAAGAATGGTTGAAGAAACAAAATCACTTCAACGGCAGTCTCGGTATAGCTCTAGTTCTGGGTCTGGGACAAAGGCAATGGATGGAAATAATTTTCATGAAACTGGTGCACAAGACTCTAGATTTGTGGAACTTCAGTCTCAGAAGCATTCTAATTACCAAAGTTCATGGATGGAAACAAGGCAATTGTCTTTGTCTTTAACTTTACAACTGGAAGAAAAATGGTATAGAAGTCCAGAACTGCTGAATGGAGGACCTAACACCTTTTCATCAAATATCTATAACCTAGGGGTCCTGCTTTTTGAGGTGACAAGATCTGGATTTTAACTTCGCATGCTGTTATTGAAATTCATTATCTGTCTTGCTGTTTAGCACACTAAATCAAATTTATGATTTTTTTAGCATGCCTGAAAATAATAGCTCAACTAAAACTGATTCACATTCTTGACGCTCTTGGAAAGTAGTTTTTTGAATATGTAGTAACTTTTATCCTTTTTGTGATGCGTTAGAGCTTTTATTTAAACTATTTCAGTTTAGAAATTATTCATTCGGTCATCTATTGTTGCTCAGCAATATTTGTCATCATACTCATACATAGACGAGGAAAGAATTACTTCCCATACATAAAAGTACTCCTGCTTAGTAGTTGAGCCAAAAGTCCATCCTTTCAATCTTATGTTTCTGTTGCTAGCAGTTGCTCTGGTTTGAGTCATTTGAGGAAAATTCTGTGGTGATGCTGGATTTGCGTGATCGGATTCTGCCACCAAGTTTTCTTTCAGAAAATCCAAGGGAAGCTGGCTTTTGTCTTTGGCTTCTTCATCCTGAACCTTCATCTCGTCCAACAGCTAGGTATATAACCATGTCAGTATTTGATTTATCTACTGCCTTCTACTATAACTGTTAAATTGTAATGTTCTTCAATCTCAATGGTGTTATTATTTTGAAGGATCTGTGTTGTTATTGTTGCAATAGATGATTCATTGAACATCAGTGATTATGAACATGCCTGAGAGAAGTGGAGATGTATTTCTGTATTCCTTTTCTTTAGTAGCCTTCCTGTTCCTAGCATAAACCAATCCACTTCTTTTTAGTATTTTTGTAGTGGTGCCACTTTTATGCCATCTACCGAGCATCATTGGCTACTAATTATAGGGATCCATATGGTGAACTTGAGCTGTTTCTTCAGTGGTGGCTTAGATTCTAGTTCAGCTATGATCATTCATTTGGATAGAGTTGCTTAGGTCAGCATGTAGTTCTATACATTATTGGGCTTCTTATGATTGCAGTTGAATGCCAACTAAAGTGAGCAAGGGGCTCTACTCATAACAATTAAGCTCTGTGTATCTAATTGCTTGTTTACATTGATAACTGATGTGTTTCTTATGCTTTTTATGTTCCTATTCCTATGTAACCCAAGATATAGTGGGTATAGCTTAAGTTATGAGATCTTTTGTGATGATCACAATTGACATGTAAAGAAAAATCATTAAATATTATTTCAATAGCCGACTTCAATGATTCAGAAGGAGATTAAAGCTCAATATTTGTTACTTTTTAATCTTTATTTTTTGTTACTTTGGAGCCTGATGGGTTGGTTAATCTTCAACAAGGACTAATTTTTGCTATCTTTTTTTCAAAGTGGATTCTGTTATTTCTGCCAAACAAACATGTCCTTCCATTACGATGCCTTTTAGTCATTCTTGGTTTAATAACCTATACAACTCTAGCTGCCAGCAGTATACTGTTCGTTCTGTTTCATGTAGATTGTCAAACAACTGCGATGCATCATAATGATAGGTTAGTTTCTGTACGTTTTAGTATGTGAACATGTTTAAACATGATGCATTTCAAAGTCCTCTATTTGGTGTGCAACAGGGAAATCCTGCAGTCTGAATTACTATGTCGATCCAGGGAACTATCTTCCAGGAACAATGTATCAACAGCTCCTGACAATGATGATACTGAACCGGGGCTGTTGCTTCATTTTCTAAGCTTATTGAAAGAGCAAAAGCAGAAACATGAGGCAAAGTTGCTTGTAGATATTGAATGCTTAGAACAAGATATCAAAGAGGTTGAGAAAAGGCATTTAATGAGAACACCCAAAATTGTTTCTGAGACACAAGAGGGATGTCTCGATTCAAGAGAACAGGACCTGTATCCTGGTTCAGTTCCTATTTCTAGTTCGTTTTCAGTATCCAAGAAGAATGAGGCACGGTTGAGCAGAAATATTAACCAAATCAAGAATGCCTACTTCACCATGAGATCTCAAATCTGCCATACTTCTTCTGCCCCTCCCTCTGATAAATATTTGCTCAAGAACCAAGATAGTTTGCCTAGAGTTCAGTATAACAGAGAGGACTCAAACATGAATCAGAGATCAGATGATCCCCTTGGAGCCTTTTTTGAAGGTCTCTGCAAGTTTGCTAGTTATAGCAGGTTTGAGGTGTGTGGATCACTCAAAAATGGAGATTTTATGAGCTCCACAAATGTAGTTTGTACTTTGAGTTTTGATCGTGACGAGGATTATATTGCTGCTGCTGGCATATCAAAGAAAATCAAGGTTTTTGAATTTGGTGCACTTTTAAATGACTCCATAGATATCCATTATCCCACGGTTGAGATGTCAAACAAATCTAAAATCAGTTCTGTCTGCTGGAACAATTACATTAAGAACTATTTGGCTTCAACTGACTATGATGGTGTGGTTCAGGTCTGTAGTCTTTGAAAAGTATTTACCAGTTGAGCATTCAATTTTCTCTTGCATCCTTCATGATATCTTATCATGTTTTGATAAATACACATCGCACTGTTAATAATGAATATCATGCTTTCCTCATGGATTATTGTCTATGTGAAATCAGTAGCTTGAAGTTATTTACCATTTTGGCTTGGAAGGCATGAATTTTGATTTGTTTTGGAGTTGGATTGATAATTTTGCTCCAGTTATCCTCATCTTCAGAAGAATAATGCTAGTTCATGTCTTAAGTGTAGGGGATATATTACAGCATTATTACACAATTAGGAGCATATTTTCAAACACGCATTCCCTTATGCCCTGCAACTGCAATTGTTTGGTAGTCAATTTAAGGATATATTTATTATCATTGTCATATAGGTTTTATGTAAATGGAAAATAAAAAGTCTTGTTACCTGTTTGACCTTTAAATTACTGTATTCATCTGGGGATGCTATGCAAGATACCATGGTTCGTATTTTTATGCTCATCATCTTATCCCTTTATAAATGGATAAATGGTTTATGGCATTATGTGAAATTGCATGGATGGTTTCAGATGTGGGATGCTGGCACTGGTCAAAGATTCTCCCAATACACTGAGCACCAAAAGAGGGCTTGGTCCGTAGATTTCTCTCTGGCTGATCCTATGATGTTTGTGAGTGGAAGTGATGACTGTTCTGTGAAACTATGGAGCATTAATGAGGCATGTTTTCTCCTCTGTCATTCAATGTCTGGCCCTCTTGTATCATCGATTTCATGGCACCAGCTTGCATAGCTATTTTCTCATAGCTTTCCATGTGCACCCCACACGTTCACATATGGGGGAGCTGAAATTAGTTGTTTTCTGTCTCAATGCATGTGTCTAGGAATGTTTTCTCTCTGAACTATCAATTTGGTGAATCAACAGGGGACATTTTCCTGGTCAAACTTACAGGCTGGATTGTTAGTTTCATAATTCTTTCATAACGAGTATGCTTATCAAATTGACTTTTTTCTGACTGGGGCATCAAATCCAGGCATTCAGATTTGTTCAGTCTTCCCTGATTCTAACCACCTCATCCTCTTGCATTGAAGTTTGGATTATGTTCATTTATAAAGCTGTCACAAAAATTTGACTATAAGTATTTTGCAGAGAAGTTCTATTGGTACCATTGGGAACCCTGCCAACGTCTGCTGTGTTCAGTTCTCTCCCTCCTCTACTAATTTATTGGTTTTTGGATCTGCTGACTATAAGATCTACTGCTATGATCTTCGGCATACTAAGATCCCTTGGTGCATATTACCTGGCCATGGAAAAACTGTTAGCTATGTGAAATTTTTAGATTCAGAGACCCTTGTTTCTGCATCCACAGACAATACTCTGAAGCTTTGGGATCTCAACAAAACTAGCTCTGCTGGCCTGTCCTCTAGTGCTTGCAGTTTGACCTTTGGTGGTCACACTAACGAAAAGGTTGCAATAACTAGTGCTGATGTATTGTAAGTTTAAACATCTACTATTTGTGTAGTTCTAACTGTTAACAATTATGCTTCAGAATTTTGTAGGTTTGTCTGCACTGGATGGATACATAGCATGCGGTTCAGAAACCAACGAGGTAAAGCCATTTAATCTAAACAGAAACATAAATTTGAAAAATACGTTTTATCATAGGATTGTTCTTTGGTATAGCCTTCCCTACATTTGATTGATCCTGGTTAGTTGGCTGTGCTCATATGAAGCATGCTAATAGCTTGGTTCCATCCTGATTCCTGGTGATCATAAATGAAGAAATTCCTGGTCAAAACGTTCCAATAATGAAATTATATTTTTTGTTCGGGTATTTGGCTCTATAATTTTGTATCAAAATATATTGTCTCTGCATATATTACCCCTTTCGATAGGTCCGGTGCTTTTCTTTTTTGCCTGATTTTGCCTCCCATGGAATACGCCAGCGATCTTTCCAGTGTTGATTGATTTTGCGTAGTTCCCAGCGAAGATATACTACGCGCTAAAAATTTACTGCACTAAAAATAGATCATGGTTGGAATAAGATGTTCCTTGTTCCTGGATGAGGCATGGCCTAACTGGTAGCTACACCTTTCCTTCAAAGAGGAAGTCGTAAGCTCGAATCTGCCCCTCCTCAAAAGTATTGAATTATGAGAAGAAGAAAGACAAAGGAAATTTGTGAAATGGACTGGGTGTTTGCATTTCATCCATCACATATTATGCACATGACTTATCAGATAGCCATTGAAGCATAATTGAATAAGAAAAACTGTGTCCTGCAGCACTTCCAAGATTTCTTTCCTTTGAAAACTGTGGGAGAATTACATGTCATCCTTCACTCTTTCTCGTTTTTCTTTGCTTTCCAGAATTCTGTCGATATTTTCAACTCTTCATAAATTCCCCACCCCATCCACAATATATATATATATATATATATATAGACAGAACTAAAATAAAATAATGAAAAGAGTGGATATCTGAAATCTTAACCATTCCCAGTTGTTTTTCTCTCTCAGGTTTATTGTTATTATAGATCTCTGCCAATGCCAATTACTTCTCACAAATTTGGATGTGTTGATCCTGTCTCTGGAAACGAGATTGTTGATGGTAGTGGACAATTTGTTTCAAGTGTGTGTTGGCGACGGAAATCGAATATGGTTGTTGCCGCCAACTCAAGTGGAAATATGAAGGTGTTACGAATGGTGTGAGGTGCTGAAAAAGTGCGCATGTTCTACTTTCATCCAGGGAACTTGCTGTTTTGTGAGCATTTCTTATTTGAATGTCAGTATCAAAAACTGCCATGTGCCTTCTTGGGGTATAGTTGGAAGCTGAAACCTGGAAGGGTCAAAGAGTTGGAAATGGAGCTGCTCTCGACTGAAGTGACTTTGTCTCGTATATTCTCCGCAAACAATCATTAATCAACAATGGCACGGATCATACTAGTTTATAGCTAAGCCCGTGGCGGATTTTAATGGGTTCAAAACTCCTGAAGAATTCAGCAAGAAATGTATGTAGCTGTTACAAGACCAGGGTTTTGACCCGTCAAAAAATCGGAGGCCAACTAAAAGATTATTCGACTGAGAGATTAGCGAGTCCTGAAATCATTGAAATAGATCTTTGAAACAAGTTGATTTTGAAGGTCAATTTGAATAAGAAATTTTAATGGAGTTCATTTTCATGTAATCATTTGACTGTTGGACTGACGTTAAATGATTGAAAGCCGGAATTTGAGAAAGGCTCATTGTCAAGGATTGCTTCTGGGAACTGTAAATTTATACGCCCAAGTGTGCAGTCTTTTATTGAGTGAGGCGCATATGTAAGAAACAACCTGTTTTTTATACGACTATTGTCTAGTATGATTAATTTAATTATGTTTATGCTAATAATATACTCAGCCTATCAAGTTTTGCATGTACCTGTAATTTTATCTTGACGAGACCACCCTGCTGCATGGATTTACTACTGGAAGTGTGTTGAACTTTCTGCTTTGTTTCTAGTTACTTTTCAATTTTCAGAGAGCAAACATCTATGCCAACGGAGATATAACTTGTGTAAACTGCTAATGGATAGAGCGTCAATAAGATTTCTATTGATGATTCTGCTGCTAAATGAGATTGGAAGCTCGCTCATTACAACTGATAAGATGTGCCTCTAGGATCACAGGAAAGTCATTACATGAAGTTATTCCCGAGACAGGAGGCGAGGTTGTGGATTTTAGCAAGTAGCTCGTCACATCCTCCTAGCTGTCTACGAAGAGGGGGGCAGTCCGTGCAAGTTACACTGCTGTTATGCTGACAGACTTCTTTTCAGCGTTATCTGCAGATATGTTTTTCTTTTTAATTATGATTTGAAAGCCATACTAAACCTCATCTTCCAACAAAGCAATTATCCGGTATGTTCTGTCTAGGAGATCTCTGAATCTGATGCATGACCAGAAGATGTTCTTCTGGGTCTTGGACTGATCATCATCAACTGGCTTTCTGATCCTGTCCTTAAACTACGCGTGCACTGCAGTTGGGGAGGTCTTGAACGGCCTTTTGGTGTTCCTATATGATCAGACCACTGGATGCTAGTAAACCAGAACTTAACCCTTGTTTATAAACAATTGTGTGATATATCATAAGATAATCAGCTAAGACCTTATTATAAGAAGCTAGAGTTACCTGATTGTTTGATGGTTTTCACATCTGACAATCTCTTCGATATTGAAGGTCTTCTGGCCATAGTTTCAGCTATTGACAACCTTCTTTCACTAGGAGATGGGCAGGAAGGCGATGGGCATGGATCATCTAGGATGGCAGAATTTTCATCCCCACTATATGAGGCTTTATCGCTCCGTGATTCTGAAGTTTCTTTCTGAGTTGTTCTTGCTTTCTCTTTTTCAACAACTCTGTAAACAAACATTTGAAATGGAATTTGTGCTACCATTGATGATTCTGCTGTATCCCAAGAAGGGAATTTCCTTAAGAGCTTCGTCTCCATGTCTCCGTAGTCTATCACTGGCATTGGCGGCTCTAGTTCTCTATTATAATCAGGGTTCATAATAAGGAAGCGTTTTACATAGCGAAGGATCCTACATATGGATGAGAAGCTTGGACGTTGATTTGGGTCCGTATGCCAACATCTCTTTGTCAAGTTAGTAACATATTTTGGTGAATAAAACGGAAATAGAGGCCTCTCTCCAGCTAGGATGTTTCGGCTCATGTTGTCTCCTTGAAGATGGCTATCCTCAAATGGAACTTTCCCAGTCAAAAGTTGAAAGCAAACCATTCCAAAACTGTACACATCAGCTTTTTCTGTGTGTTTAGAATTCTTTTCACTTCCTGTCTGTTCTTTCTCTTCCAAAATTTCTGGAGCATACCATATGAATGAGAGGGTTTCGTTCTGGTTTGATGAGTTTTTGGGAGTGAAGTTCTTGATTGAAGAGAGCCCGAAACCCGAAACCTTTGCGTGCAAGTACCCTTCTGAGGTGATGTTTCTTGGTTTGACAAGAATGTTAGAAGGGTTCAAATTACCATGGTAGATTTCCTTTGAGTGGAGATATTCCATTCCTCTGGAAATTTGAAGCATAAGATCAACCGCAATGGGAAGAGAGAATGGAATGCGCTTTCTTGGGCCACAGGTTTCTCTGATGCAGCTGCAGAGGTCCCTAGTCATTAGTTCCATGACTAGAAAACACTCTTTCTTTTCCTCGTCAGTGAACCCACAAAAGAATTGCAATATATTCGGGTGGGAAAGGGATAACAATGAAGAAATCTCAGGAAATAGGGGCTCAATGTCTCCAAAAAAGTGTCTCAAGGCAAGGCTTTCACCCAGCCATAGTATCTCCTTGTACTGACTCCCACTCCCAAGGCGTCTCCTTACACTGTAGTCCTTGGACCGTACTAAGATTGAACATGGCAAGAGTTTCCCATTTACAGGCTCCGATCCTTCCAAGTTTTTCAATAGAATATCTGTAAGTTGCCGCTCTTGCTTTGTCGAGCCCGACATCTTCTTTTCCAGGATTTTGTTCAGGAGCACCCAC
Organism: Populus ilicifolia; assembly: GCA_015708895.1. NCBI lineage: Eukaryota > Viridiplantae > Streptophyta > Magnoliopsida > Malpighiales > Salicaceae > Populus > Populus ilicifolia. Next base: position 1,612,991 of record SRLM01000333.1, on the reverse strand, counting down.
CTATCTTCTTTCCAAACTGTATTATACCGATTGCAAAGTTCCTGAGAAATAAGATACTGCTTTGCAAACTTCCACTGGAAAAGTCGGGGATCTTTCCATTCCTTCTGATATTTGTTTGAGTACACAAGTCTCTTCTTCTGTATCTCATCCTGATCTAATCCAGAAAATTCTCCAGCAATTTCGATTGATTCAATGACAACAGGGATACATGATAATAAGTTATGGATGTAAAACTCAACGCAATACGAGTTCTGGTAGAGGGTAATGGCTTTGGCCCACCAATCCTTGGTTTCCAGGCACTGCTTGATGTAACCTTCTCCCTCTTTGAATATTCCATAAATCTCTCTCAAGGGCTGTTCAAGTATTCTCCATTTCACGTTCTTCTCTTCAAATTTCAGGTTTTGTCTCATCTCTTCAGCTATTGAATCATATGCAAAACTGAATACATCTAGCAACAGACAGCATTGTCGTGGATTGATTTGTATATTGTCGCGAAACACCATCAATGCCTTCAAACTTCCGAGTACCTCTCCAATCTGCCTAAACTGCTCCATTCTGAAACTAATTAAAATTCGAAATATCTGCAAATGGGGTGTTGAGATTTAATATTATGCTCAAGCAAGAACTGAAAAACAAGAAGAAAGTTATCGGAACATAAACTTGAATTACATCAATATGAAGCAAATTGATATGACTTGCCAGATAAAAATGGAACAAATAGAAAATGCATAGCCCCTTCCAAGACCGAAAAACCAAAGTCCTTGAACATATTACAGGTTATTGATAAATCGAAGAAAATTGGCTGAATCCCCAAGAATTCCCACAAACTCAACCCTGAAGAACATCAGCAAAAACCATAGATTTCCTCCATCAACAACAAAGATAATCTAAAACATACCAATTAAGCTATTCTAAAACCAAACAAAATGGATATGACAATGTAAAATGTATTATCGCATAGGTAGTGGAATTTCCAGGAAAAAGGTGGCAACGAAATTGTTCTATAGCTGAATCAAGAATCACCAGATCGAAAGAATGAAAGAAAAGGAATATTTTCCCAGGGAAATTGGGTTCAGTTAAGGGAAGCTGTTAGAAAGGGGACAACAACGCTTTTGTTAATGGTTGTACGGCCTTCTTGTGTACGGTCAATTTGTTCAAAAACTTTCCCGCAATCTTCGAACTCTGATGCTCTAAAAATAGAACCCGCTACGCGTTTGTAATTTCTCCCTAATTAATGTACTCAAAATCAATTTAAGTGCGGTTCAGTAAAAAATCCTCCAATTATTCTTTTTTTTTTTGTACGAGTGTGGTTTTTTTTTTCTATGAACAGTCTTAGAAGATTCAAAAATTTTTTTAAAATATTTTTATTTATAAGATATTATGTTATCAATATTACCACTGTATAAAGATGAATATTTTCAGTTCAATTTGGTTTTTACTTAAAAAATAATTAAATTAATTTCTTTTAAATTGAACCGAAACCGGTTCAAATCTACCTGTTTTGGTTTGGTTAAATTCAGTTAATTGAAAGGAAAAACTAAAAAAAAAACAATTTCATCTTAGTCAAGCATATTGAGCAAGTTTTTCTAAAATTGAAAATAAAAAAGCTAGAGAAAACAAGTATTAAATGAAGATTTGAAAAAAATAATTCTCATTTCCCATAACATTCATGACAATAATCGCTAGCATATATGGTAAACCAAGAATCTTATAAATAAAGAAGAAAAATGAATATATAATAAAAAATAAATATATAATAAATCACAAAAAAGTTAAAAATCGCTTTTTACATTCTGATAAGTCTCTCTCTTGTTAAAAAATTTTTTTTAGTGATAATAATATTTTATGTGTTATAAATAATTTGTCACTAGACAACACCTTTACAGATGCTATTAAGATTGAATTTTTTTTTAGGAGGGACTTTAGGGTTTTTATTGTTTAACCTATTGAAAGATGAGAGAAAAATAAAAAGATTGAGAGATGAAAAGAGATACTTCAAGGATGCTTTTGTTTGTTTGATTCATGAACTCTCCTCCTTACTCTCTAGTAGTTAGCTGTGCAAGGAGGCGATTAAGATTTGATAAGTTAAAAGAAAAAATTAAAAAGTAGACAGAAGAAAAGTATTTATAATATCACTGGAGTTTGAGTTTTTTATTTATATTTGAACTTGTTCGGTTCAGCCTGGTTGATTCAACTTCAATTTTTTAAAATTAAAATCGAACCAAACCAAATTATTTTTTAATTTTTCTAATAAGATTTTTTTATGATTCATTTTTTTTTATTTTTTTTATTTTTCTCAGTTTAATCAATTTTTTAATTTTTTTTTCATCCATACTACCATATCACCATCATTGCATCTACCTTTTGTGCCTGTTTGAATTATAGTTGCGATTACTTATTAAAGTGTTTTTCTTGCTAAAATATATCAAAATAATATATTTTTAAAATTATTTTTAAAATTAACACATTAAAATGATCTAAAACAAAAAAAATAATTTTTAGCAAAAAATTGTTTTAATTTTTTGAAAACACATGTTGGCTCGCGTTTCAAAACCGGCACTTAATAATATATTTTTTATTTTTGTTAAATATTTAAGTATATAGAAGAGTGTTTTTTCACTCATTCTGTTAAAAATAAATAAACAGCATAGAAAAACAAACAATAACACTTAAAATAGTTTTGATTTTCTAAGAACAGAAAATGTTATCGAACCATGATTAATTGTTAACCCATTTATTAAGTTAGGTTTTTAATTTGTTAATCAACTTAGAGAAGCAAGTCAACGCGGGGCGCCTTGACCAATATTGTAAAACAGTAATGCAAACACCTCACAGCAGGGCGTTTGCGAGCAAACACGGCCCCCGCAACTTTCACCAAGCAGCAAACTAGGAAGAGGATGATTAGAAACAAACCCTAAAGTCCCCTGAAAAACGGCTTTACTGAATCTAATTAGTGATTTTTCAAACATTTCCTTAAAAATATCATGTACTGAAGATTGGGTCCATCAAATTCAACGGATGAAATTATTCACAAAAAAAAAAGATTTTGAAAAGGGTTTTCCAGCAAAATTAGCATCATTTCTTTAAAAAAAAAATAAAAACAAAATCCTTATTCGCATGTTTTCAAGACTTAAATAACATGATAAAAATAAGGAAATTAAAAAGAACTCGATCTGTTTTAATAATTTCATAAAAAAATATTTTAATTAGTAAACATAATTTAAGATAGTTCCAAGTAAATCAAAAACTTTTCCAAGTAATTGCACTAAGGGGCTTGACCTAGTGGTGGAAGGGGCTTGTCTCCTTTCATTGCATCTGGGTTTGAGTCCTGGCGTGCACGCCTGTCACCTTCGCGATGCCTTACATGTCTACTGGGTTTGCAGGGTATTTAGTGAACTGTGAGGATTAGTCGTGGTACACGCAAGTTAGCCCGAACACCCAATGTAAATAAAAAAAAAAAACTTTTCCACGTATAAACATGTGTTGAGCCTTTGTGTTGTTAATTTTCAGGTTCACCACAACAATACCCTTAAACTATATAGCGTGTTTATAATGTTACCCTTTCACAATTGGTTGAACCAATTTCACTCTTAACATTGTTAGATAATTTTAATTTTACCCTTAATCTTGTACATATTTCATTGAATTATAATTCAACAAAATTTGTTATATATATAGTACATGTAACAGACATAAAAATTTTCACCGAAAGAAGATCTTGACAAGATAATCTCTTGAAAAAGAAAAGAATATATAAACAATTGAAAATGATTACGCATGATTTTTTTTATTAAATGATTTTCTTAGTAGATGTTTTATTTTTTTGGGTACGTGCAGCATGTTCTTTTAACAGAATATGTTAAACCATTTCTTAACGAAATATGGACGGAAGAGCAATGTTAAGATTTTTAGATAACATTAATGATAAACTTCTCCAATCCATGGATAAAAGATAACATTATTGTTAATTAATGAGTGTGAACGTACGGGACATTTTTATTGTTAACCCTCAGTTGATTTTTCCTTAATTTCTTAGCCAGGCAGTATGTTGAGTTTTGTTACGTATGAAGAGAACACATGGACATAAGAGAACGGACTATGCATGGAAAGGTGCTCAAGAGAGTGGAGATCAAAGAGAAGCATACGCTTGAGCAAAGAGCAAGAAAATCCTGAGTAGAATAGTTTAATTAGTTAAGTTTTGAATTTGTTTTCTAAAAGTTATTGTTAAAGTATTATATATAAATTTTAAGATTATTGTAGATTTAACTCATTGTTATTTTTAAAATTTTAAAAAATTAATTAAAATACATATATAAGCTGGGTCAACAACTACAATTAAAAAAACGAAAAGAAAAGAAAATGCAGAGCATGAATTAATGTGAACAACTTGAGAGATTGCAGTAATGGAAAAACAACTGTATGTTTATATGATCTTCCACAGGATTTTGGGGCAGAACGTTGGCCTGGTATTGCAGCCACCTATCGACAGCCGTGTACAAGAAGTTAGCCACCATGTGTGGTGTATATTCCTTTCTGGTTCTTCCAAACTCTTGACAGCCAGTTATTTTACCTGTAGATGTGCTAGCTAATAATACAATGGGCCACTATAATGTGTATAGTTTCCTGCTCGTAGTGAATGCCTGCTTGGTCAATAATTAATGCAGTTGCCGCCATGTCTGATTTTTATGGAGATGAGATGATGTGTGGTGGAGAGGATTTCGAGAAATAGGTGAGTTATTGCAATCTATTTAATCCACCTTATGTTTGTGGATTTAATCAATCAATGAAAAAGTCTTGACGAAGATCAAATCAAGCATTGATTTATGTTAGCTATCTTGGCCAACGTAATGTAGCCATTGCCATTAATGTGGTTGGTGGGATTCACTTGTTATCTTAGGACAAAATGTAGTGGTGGTGGTATAAGAAAGTTTAAGTAGGAATATACAGGTTTTCCAAACCAAAAATACTAAACCTAGATTTTACTTAACTCCATTAATCCATTTAATTTTCCTGGCAACTTAAGAAAATGATTCTAGAGTTTTTAGATACAAGAATGTTTGAGTATTTTGGATGGAAATCATTATCCAAAGTCTTTATATTCGATATTACATTTATATTATTTAAATTACATTTACGATTATATTATATTACCTGACATAAATTTTTTTTATATAAAATATTTATATATCATGCATGCATGCATGCATATATATGCGCATACATACATACATATATATATATATATACAAATATTTTATATTGCGCTGCAATCTTTAATTATAATATGATTGGTTTAAAGAAGAAAGAATTTTGTGGTTTCTAGCGTGTGCACGTGTATTGTAGAGGTTATGTCATAAAATATAATCATAAATAAAATATATATTTTACATTATAACTAATCTTATATTGGTAAAATATAATATGTATCTTTGGATTTGTAAACCCAAGATAAGATTCTACATACCAAACATTCTAAATTAATGGTTTAAATATGTGTAGGGAGAGTTAGATATGTGAATTTCTTTTGGGGTTTATATATATATATTGGATGGAAGATTTTAGGGGGTTTTGGTAAATTTTTATTTCATCTCAAGATTTTCTTCTACACAAGACAAATTGTTAATATTGCAAGTGAGGGATAAGAGAAAACTACATCTACAAACGATCCTCTTCTACGAAATTAATTGATTTGTCGCCTTGATTGAATCAGGTGGTGATCTGAGGGTGGAAATCCACGTATGCTTTAGCTGCTTTAACTCCTTAATCTGGTGATTTGTTGAAAGGAAAACAAAGTTGCGACGATCAGCGTGTAATTGAGGACTAATGCTGATGCCTTCAAGCCTGTTTTTGTGCATTATTCTGAAGGAAGGCAAGGCCTCGCTCACAAATAACCAGTGACTGGCCCTTGAGATGAACAATTCAATATATTTCAATTTGTCTTTTGACACATGATTGGCGCTGGGATATATATTGGTTTAAACGTTGGCGTTCACTTACACCTCCAAATTTTGTATGTTTTTGTTACTTTACCACTAAATTTCGTTACTGCTTCCTATTCCCTATTCGTTGTGGAAGCGTGCAAGGCACTTTGTTTGTTTGTTTGTTTATTTTATCAGGTTGAAGTGGGTCTCAGTACTTCAGTCAGACGCCGGCAGATTTGGTTAGTATAATGAAGGAGCCTTCTAAATTATTATCATCATGTTTATTTCTCTTGCTTTTTACTTAATTGTAACTTGATTTTTTTTAATTAAAAAACACTGTTTTAATATATTTGTAATTTAAAAATATTTTCAAAAAACATATTTCAGACGTGCCTGGGCCGCATCTGCAGCATTGGAGAAGGCTTGGGGATTCTCTATAAATCTATTTTTCCTGAAATTTAAATAAGCCGCGGCTCGGAAGTCACGAAGTAATTATCATTGTTTTCTCGCCGATAAATATTGCAACGTTACCCTACCTCGACGATGTCGTCTGGGTCCCTCACATTCCGCAGTCTCTCATTAAAACCTCTATAAAAGCCACCACCATTCTACAACTAACTTGCATATTTGGCCAAGTAACTCCAGCGCATAGAAGTTGTTGGGCAAAATATAAGTGGAGGTGGAATGGAGTCAGTGGTGAGGCCAACTTCGAACATCGGCGATGGACCAAATGGGCAGCACGCAAAGGAGCGGTGTGGGAGCTTTCAGATGCCACTGCACTACCCAAGACACACCCGAGCCGAATATGAGATCATGCCAGAATGGAAACTTGATTGCCTGCTCAGAGAGTATGGGTTGCCCATCACTGGGGATGTTGAACAGAAAAGAAAGTATGCCATGGGAGCTTTTCTTTGGTCCCGTTAGACTTCTAGTTTATGTTTTGTGGTCAGTCTTTGGACCAGTGTGCTAGCCGTGTAATCTCTTTCTCTTCTGTTGTGCGATGAACCATCACTATGATCTCCGTTCGGGTACAAGAGATATGGAAATTATTGTCTTGCACTCTTCTATTCCTGTTTTTTTTTTTTGTCAAAATCACACTTTCACCCCTTGATCTTGTGACAAATGTTTGTCTTGTTCCTAGAGTTTTAAATTTGGTCTATTTACATAAAAAATTGTTAAAATATTGGTCAGTTGATCCCAGTCAATAATTGCCATGAATTATATAGTTATGAATAGAATGAATTGCTGCTTAAGAAAACATGAGGACTGAATCAAACTTTTTCTAAAAAGTCCCAGCAGCTTCAACATTGCGATCTTCATCATCCGGCCAGGGTGATTTAGTGGATGCAGATGTAATGAGGACGCATGAACAATATTACTGTATGCAGAGGAGAATTTCTAAAAAAGGTTTAATTAAGCAACTATTTGTGTATAGCTAGGTTAATGATGAAATTATAATTTATTGTTTTTAATAAAACTAAAAAAAACTGAATAAATTTATAATATTTTTTAAAATATCTTATATTGGTAAAAATTAATGTGAATTATTTGTGTTCTTTGTGATAGTCAGACATGTTCTAAATGGGTATAACATAATATGTATAATAAAAAGTCTAGATATATATAAACACAGTATTATTAAATACTTACTTTTAAATGAAATATTTAGTTTTATTAATTATATAAATTCAAAGAAAAATATTATGAATTCATAAACTAAAAATTTGTTGATAAAACTTGTGTATAATTCATTAAAAAAAATGGGCTTAAAACCTTTAAAATATGAAAGAATATAATAATGAAAACCATATCTAGTTGATTGAAGATCTTAATATCTAAATTAAAATAAAAAACTAAATCATATAATATTATTTTTAGTAGCATCAAGAAATTGTAATTTTTTGTTTATTCATATAATGAAATAATTGTTAATTATATAGTGATAAAGGATATGATAAATTCTTAATGATTTTCATATCTTGATATATTAAATGGAGCATCACAAAATAATCTGAAAGAAATATTATATATATAAATGAAAAATATAGATATTTCTTTAAGAATTTCAACAAAAACTCATTTATCTAAAATGTTCATGATTTCAAAAGTTATTCAAGGTCAAAATGAAGGTAACAATGATAACAAAAAGAAATTAATCTTTTTCTAGAGAAATATATGAATATTATTATCTTGGTTTATCTCGCTACACGACTTCGGGCAACGACTCAACTCCTTTTTGTTTATTTAACAAAAAAAATAAGATTTTTCTTGATTGAAGGAAACAAAGATTTTATTAGAGTCGCCATCTAATAATTTGAGGGAACTAGAAATTTAAAATTAGATACTGGTCTCAGAGATTCAGATATTGGGTTAGTTATGATCAAGGGAGGGTGGACACTACCCTTAAAACATCCTTTCAGAAAAAGGTTACCCTTACTTGTGTGTTTTTTATTTAATTTAAATGCTATTATATTTTGAACTTATTTGTAAATTTTTTAAGATGGTTAACATCGGTTCCTAAAAATAGGAAACACGTTAAAAATATCATCAGTTCCTAAGACTAGGAGACATTATCTAAAATATCGACATTTGTCCCTAAAAAGAAGAGTTACGTTTGATTTATCAAAAAAAAATAATAATGAACATAATTCATATTTGGTATTTAAATTTTTGACATCGGTCTTTTTTTTTGTAAATAAAAGAGACATGTCGACAAATAATATTCATAGGAGAAACTTAGAAAATGACCCCAGTCCTTAAAAAATAGGAGACTTGTCTAAAATATTAACATTTGTCTCTAAAAAGAAGAATTACATTTAGGTTACTAAAAGAAATAATGGACATAATCCATATTTGGTATTTGAATTTTTAACATCGGTCCTTTTCTGTAAATAAAAGAGACATGTCAACAAATAATATTTATTTATAAAACAAAAATTATTTTGATATCGTTGAGAAATGAGTATATCCATACTTGAGAATCGAGTTTTAAACCCACGAACGATGACATGATCAGATGGGTGTTGGACCCGCGTCGTTATTCTTTTTATTTTTATTTTTATTTTTTTTTACATGCAAAAAAATTTACAAGTTACCTGAGTGCCACTATATAGGTAAAAGATAGAAATACCCTTTGAACTTGTCAGAAATTTATGAAAATACCTTCGGTGGCGCTTGTGCCTCACGCGCGGGTACTGTTGGAGGTGGCAAAATTTCCTAGTGAGATTCCAATCAATAAGTGTTTAATTTTGATAGATCTAAGGGAGAGGATTCTGATGATGGTGGTTTTAACTTTCATTGATGGCTGATGAGGGAGAATCATCGGTTTGAAGCTTCGGGTGGCTAATACAATCGCGACCTTTTTCCCGCCAGACGAGGTGGTGAAAACGCGTACAAAGACCTGGGTTTTGCTTCAAATGGGATGATTCACCTTTCTGTGGTGGTTAGGAGGCTTAAAACTGCTGGAAATGAGAGATCGAATGAGAGAGAGAATTGCCGTCGAGAGGAGAGAGAGGCTCCGGGATGTTGCTACCGTGTGAACATGAGCATGGTGTATCGGTGCCTTTGAAGGCTGTGAACCGTTGGATCATGAATGAATTGATCCTACGGCTGTGATTGACTTGATCTGCAAGTTGATCGAATAGTCCGGGTGAGTTGAGTTATGATCTGGTGTGGCACGGTGCACCGAGTGTTTGGAACACCAGATGATATGATACAACAGGATCGAAAGACAGATTATTTTAAGGGCTGAGATGGATTTAGGTTTTAATTCAGTGTGGTAAGCCCTATTGTATCCTATTAAATCAAAGGCTCAGAATTAAACACTATTATATTTAACAGTTAAGATATTTTTGGTATTTTTCAAATTATTTTTTTTAAAAATCAATATCTTACTTGCTTGAAGAAAAAGTATAAAAAACATGAATAGTATATAAATAGTAATAAATAGTAAGCTTTCTCACACACGTTATGTGCAAAATTTCAATGTTATAGCTGCACCGCCTGTCATTGGTAAAAATCATCTGCTTACTATGACAAAATTGTATTATTTTTTTGTTTTATTATATATATATAATAATAAATATTTATAGGGATAAAATTAAAAACTCAAATCAGTATTAGAAAAAACTCGTTTCAACCGCTAAAAATCAATTTTAATTAAAAAAATCTTTATATGAATATCAACTCGGTAGACCAGATTTTGACAAAAAATAGTCTAAAACTTATTTTTTATCCCGGTCAATATGGTGAGACCCTTATTGACTCGGTGGACTCGGTTTTGATAAAAAATGATGGTTTTGACCCAAAAGGCTTGAAACTCATTTTTCATCCTAGTTGACATGGTGGGACCCGTATTAACCTAGTGAATTCGATTTTGACCGAAAATAATGGTTTTGACCCAAAACAGCTTGAAACTCATTTTTGTTCCCGGTCGACCGGGTTTGACCCATGTTGACCTAATAGACTCGGTTTTGATCGAAAGATGCAGTTGGCCTGAGAAAAATATATTTTAAATTTTTTTCTTAATTTTTTTATGAATAATAAAATAAAATAACATTCGAGAAAATCTTAGTGAATCCAAAATTAAGTTACAATAATTTATATAAAAAATAATATTATTTAGTAAAGTAAATCCAATATTATTTCACTAAAAAATATTTAAAACCAAAAGCTACATATACGTATGTAGTAAATAGCCAAATTATTATCTCTTAACAAACCTTTGAGTTATTTTCAAACTAGTGAGATAATTTTTATTTATACAAGGGATTGATGAAAATTTATTTTAATTAAATAAATTTTGTATGAATGAGAAACTAATCTCAAAGAACCCTATATTTTTCTAGATTTAATTTTTAATTTATGGTAACTAATTAAAGGTTGATAATGATAAAAATTAATTTTTTAACCTTTTAACTTTTATGATTCACTTTAAAAACTAAGAGTGAAGGAAGAGTTTCTAACTTGAATTTTATATATTTTGCACGCTCATCCTCACCTAATTTTTAGTGTTTTTTCTCTCCTTTTTATGCTTTGATTTTTCTCCCAAATCCAAAACTTAGCGTGCATGCTAGAATTATATAATGTTAAGAGATGTTTAAGTTATATAATATTTGATTTAAACACCTTGTTTAGAGATACATCTGAAAAAAATGACTGGAATAGTGAGACGTATACTGTGAATATCATAGTTACATAAGTGAGGATCAATTAAACTTTAAAAACAAAGTATTCGTCGTTAATAACAACAAAAGATTTATTACTTTAAGAATTTCAAAAATTAAATATCTTTTTTATTTTAATTTAAGCATAATTGATTTTATTATTAGTATTCAAAATAGTTTTTTTATATATTATTATGAATTTAAATATATGCTTGGTGCTAATATTATATTATTATTTTTATGTTAAAAGTAATTTATAAATTATATTTTTGCATACTTATAAAATTAAACTTACGTAAACTTTTATATAGTTAACAATGACTTGTTGTAATAAACTAAATATCTTGAATTCATGGTAGCTTTTCTTTGGCCTGTTGGACTTCTAGTTTATGATAACTATCATATATTTGTGATATTGTAATGTTATGTGTTACATCACATTCCTATTGATTTGTTTTTGTCTAGCTTGGAATGCTCGGATTGTGACCGTATAATCAAATTGAAGGGGGGTTGATATTGCAAAGGCATGATGTCTTCTGATAGGAGTAATTAATTAACTGGTTAATTTACGACGCTTGGGAAATTATTTTAGTCGTTAGATAATGTGTGAGGTCAGCCTTCGGGCCAGTGTGCTGTGGAATGACGTTTAATAGAATAATGCGGGTGTTATTCTGTAATCTCTCTCTCTCTCTCTCTCTTTGTTAGTGTTAAGCATTGTGATCTCCGTTTGGGCATCAGAGAGATGAAAATTACTGTCTTGCACTCTCTTACTCCATTTATTTTTTTGTCAAAATCACACTTTCACTCCTTGATTTTGTGATAAATGTTAGTCTCATCCCTTGTTTTTCAAAATTGTTAAGATTTTTGTCGGTTAATCCCAATCTAAAACTGCCATGGATTATATTGTTATAAATAGACCGAATTGCTGCTTAAGAAGATACGAGGACTGGGTCAAAGATTTTCTAAGAAATTCCAGCAGCTTCAACATTGGGATCTTCACTATCGGGCCACCAACAGGGTGATTTAGTGGATGCAGAGGTGATGAGGAGGCATGAACAATATGAAGGTACTGCATGTAGAAGAAGATCTCCAAAAAAAAATTAATTGCGCACCTATATTCTTAAAAGATGCAATCTTATTCTTTTCTAATAGCATTATTGATTTGAGCTACGTAACCAATGTTTTATTGATTTCAGTGAAAATTAATCTAAGCTGGTTTGTTTTTGTGTATTAAAAATATTTTTAATTTTTTTTGTGTATTTATATCATTTTGATATTTTAATATAAAAAATAAATTAAAAAAATATTATTTCAATGTATTTTCAAGTAAAAAACAATTATTATTATAATATCAAATAATATTTAAAAAATGTAAGGGTAAGATTTGATTCTCCCTGAAATCATTTTCTTGATAATCTTATTGTCATTAGATATTGAATAAAGTAAGATAGCATCGATCATTCGAGTAAATGAAAAGGAAGGTCATTGATAAAAACACAGAGAGAGTTACTCGAGACTTTGCTTATGTATCAGCTAATATTTTTAGATAAATGAATCGACAAATTAGGTTTCACTTTGCATGGGAGCGTCAATGAACCATCCAAGTAAAATATTTTACCGAGAGAAGTCCGTGGAGTGATAGAGAATCGCTCGTGTTATAAAAAGTCGGAAAGGGACTATGGACGTATTTTGCTTAACAAATAATTTTTTTATTTGCACCCTTTAGAAGATTTTATCAGGCGTAAAAAAAATAATATATTAGTTTTGTCAGCTGTCATGGATGATATTTTTTTTTAAAAGAAAACCCATTGATACTACTAACTTATTTAAAAAAAAACCGAAATACTACAATATTTCTTTTTTCTTTTTCTTTTTTTATGGGCTTGGATAAATACTGCACACAAATTAAATGCTTGATTCATTGTAATTATAGGTTAACTGAAGTGTCTACTTGCTATCCTTTATTTTCTTTTAAGAGATGGAAAAATTAACCAGTAAGATGCATATTATTTTTGTTTTTTAGTTGATTTTTTTTAATTTTATTATTTAATATTAGGTTGATTGAAAATTAAATTTTATAATTTATTTTAATTTATTTTTTAAAATTATCTCGGTTTTATTATCTATGTTTGACAAGTTAACCAAGGGTAACTTCACTTATTTGTTTAGTTGATTTTTATTATTTAATATTGAGTTAATTGAAAATTAGATTTAATAAAAAATAATTTATTTTCTATTGAATTATCGGAGTTTTATGATCCAAATAACGAATTTGATAGGTTAATCCGAATTGATTTAATATATTATCATTTTTAAAAAAAGATATCATCTTACTTTTTTATTTAAACTACAAATTGTTTTTAAATGTGTTACAAGGTCAATTATTATATAGTTTAAATTTTGTTATGCTAAAAAGCATATTAATAACACCTAAATATATTTTTTTTCCTTCAAATTTTTTTTGATTGACCCGTAATATACCTATGTTAGCAATAAAAATTAACATAATCTTATAAATAGAACCTATTAAATATAAATATATCATACCAACTATCAAGCAACTACTAATGGTAGGGTTAAAATTTAACAACATCAAGGCAAATAAATGTTCATGCATCGTGAATAAACAGTAGTTCAAATTTCCCCAAATAACTAGATATGTGATCGTGTAATTTTTAATTTATAATCATATAAAAATTATAAGTTTATTATAGACTTGCAATCATAACATATATAAGACTAGTTTATATACAAAGCAAATAATAAGTCATACATAAGAGATTGAAACTAACTTGTAATTTATTTTGGTTTTTTCTGTTATAAAAAGAAAAGGAAAAAAAGGAGAAGCAGGTAAGATGGGCAAGTTTGATTATAAAATAAAGCATATAAAAAAAAAACCAAGTAAATTGAGATTGTGCGACGCTAGCTTATCAAGGGATTATATAGTTACTTTATATACTACAAGGATTAATGAATTAATTTTGGCAAACTATAAGAATTTTTAGTTTTTACGGTGTTGTGGAAATATAATCAACCAGTAATGCTATTTTTATAAGAAAATAAATAAGAATAGATCATAATAAAAATACAAACCATCCAATCACACAAAATCAACGAGAGAATTATTGGTTGCTTCCACCAATCTAATGGCTTATAATTTGTTTATTTATTTATTTTTGCATGTGAAGTATTATTAATAACTAATTTCCTTGGCAAATAAATGAGTACAGAATTTAGGAATATTCAGTACAATCTAGCCGGCGTAAAGACATTGAATTAATTAATGTACCAAATTCCACCATATTTTCACAAGTTCCGGAAACTCACTCTGGTTGGATACGACTCCCGGACATGTTTGGTAACGCAGATCTTATCTGTTTTAAAAATGTTTCTTAAATTATTTTTTAATGTTCTGATATAAATAATTAAAAAAATATTATTTTAATATATTTTAAATTAAAAATTACATTGCACTGTATTGTAAACACACACCTAGACGTGCTTACGTCTCCTAGGCCATAGACTTGGGACTTCTCCATTATTCTAATGTTCCTGAAATTTAAATAACCCCCAACTCACAAGTCACAGGGCAACTAGCATTGTTTTCTCAACAATGAATATTGCAACATAACCCTACCTCGACGACGTCTGGGCGCCTTGCGTTCCACAATCTCTCATTAACCTCTATAAAAGCCACCACAATTCTACAACTAACTTGCATATTTGGCCAAGTAACTCTAGCACATAGAAGTTGCTGGGAAAAATATAAGTGGAGGTGGAATGGAGTCAGTGCAGGGACCAACTTCGAACGGAGGCAATAATGGACCAAATGGGCAGCACGAAAAGGAGCCGCAGAGTGGGAGCTTCCAAATGCCACTGCACTACCCAAGATACACCAGAGCCGACTATGAAACCATGCAAGAATGGAAACTTGATTGCCTGCTCAGAGAGTATGGGTTGCCCATCACTGGAGATGTTGAAGAGAAAAGGAAGTATGCCATGGGAGCTTTTCTTTGGTCCCGTTAGACTTCTAGTTTATGTTTTGTGGTCAGTCTTTGGACCAGTGTGCTGGCTGTGTAATGAACGTTTAGTAGAATAACGTGGGTGTTATTATGTAATCTCTTAATTTCTCTTTTGTTGTGCGATGAACCATCACTATGATCTTCGTTTGGGTAGGAGAGGTGGAAATTATTGTCTTGCTCTCTTCTATGCCCCTTTTTTTTTTGTCAAAATCACATTTTCACCCCTTGATCTTGTGACAAATTAATGTTTTTCTAATCCGTCGTGTTTTAAATTTGGTCTATTTACATCAGAATTGTTAAAATATTGGTCAGTTGTTCTCAATCAATAATTGCCGTGAATTATATCGTTATAAATAGACTGAATTGCTGCTTAAGAAAATATGAGGACTAGATCAAACTTTTTTTAAAAAGTCCCAGCATCTTCAACATTCCGATCTTCACTATCCGACGACCAATAGGGTGATTTAGTGGATGCTGAGGTGATGAGGAGGCATGAACAATATTACTGTATGTAGAGGAAAATTTCCAAAAAAATGTTTAATTGAGCACCTATATCCTTAAAAGATGCAATTTTATCCTTTCTAATAGCATTATTGGTTTGAGCTAATTAACCAAAATTTTATTAATTTTGATGTCAATCTAACCAATTAATAAAACAAGGGCAAGATTACCACGTGCCACAAACACAAGGGACAAATAATTGGTTATTCCTAAAATAAAGTAAGATAGCATTGATTATTAAAGCTCATTAAAGCAGAAGAGAAGTAAAAAAAAAATAATATATCATAGATAAGAATAAGTTCCTATTTTTTTTTGTGTTTTAAACATACTTTAAAAAAAAAATTTATTTTAAAATTATTTTGATGAAAAATAATTTTTTTAAAATAAAAATAAAAATATTTTAATATATTTTTAAATAAAAATATTTTAAAAAATAACCACAAGAGTTATTTTGCTTGTACATCAATATTTTCCTTTTTGGGGTTTAGATTAAGCATTCTCGATAAATGAGTTGACACATGAGCTTCACTTTGCTCTTTACTTGCTAGCATCGGTAACCCATTTATGTACAATATTTTATAGTCGATGGAGTGAGTGGTGGAGAATCTGCTGATGAGCGTTGCTGCTATGCAACCTGCGTATCATTTATTATATTTATCCTAATTTTCTCTACAAGATAGGATTAATACATCGTTTATAGTAATGGAAACTGGATAGAATAAGGTGTTTCTATTATAAAATTTGGATAAAAAAATTGCATCCACTCAACATAATTTTTGGATTGAACAGAGAAATCTATATTAAACATTTAAACTAACAGCTTCTTACTTATATATCAAATACTTTCAAATCATTAAACATCCATTGAGCATTCTTAATCCATTTTACATTTTCATAGAATTTATTATATTTAATTATTCATACAAATACTATTTAAATCTTTTTAACTTTATACACTTTTCATATAAAAAAATTTAATCAATTCAAAATATTTTTAAATAAAATTGATTCATATCTTTTTACCTCGAAATCAAGAAACTAAAATAAAAATTCAATCTTTAAATCAGTTTATTTCACTTCTTTTCTTTATATTTATCAAATAACTAGTGGTTTTCAAGTTTGTCCAAATTGATATAGTAAAGTCAAATATATATAGGTTTTATCTCTTTTTCTCTTTTTTTGAATTATGCATGTTTATCAAATTATTTTAAATGTCCAATTTACCTCTTAATCATAAATAATCATAATTATTATACAAGGGCAATATCATCCTTTCAACCAAAACTTTTCAGGATATTACATTAGAAACCCACCATGACTATATTAGAACATGTTGTAGACATGTGTGTGTGTTCATCATTCACTTGATTAATGTTAATATTAATTTTAAAAAAATCAAGACAAATAAAATGTTTTTCTCATCATGAATAAACTCATTGCAGGAAGGCGAATGTACTTTTTTCAAACTTAGAGAAAACAGGGGAATGCAGAGTCATAACTTGACATTCTCCTCTCATTTAAATTTTTGTCTTGATTTATTATGGATTGTAATAATAGAATCTTTATGCTAGCTTTATTAACTGAAAAATTTTGCATGTCACTTAAAGGTTGCGTGTTTTTTTTTTTTTGCATGGTCCGTTGATAATTATAAAATTAACTGGGGATATCTTGGGCTTTTCAAAAACAATTGCATGGTATAATTATTTAAATGACTTTAAAAGCAAATACACCCACACATATATCTCGGTCTAAGGGTGTTTTCAATATTTTATTTTAAAAAAAACCTAAACCCGGGAAAAGTATTGCAGATATAAATACTTAAATGTCGTGAATTTACTATTTTCCCCTTCTTAACCAGAAAAAACCTTGCATGTCTCCTAGAGGTGATGTGATTCTTTTGTAAGGTTCATCGGACATTATAAGATCAATCGGAAGCGTCTTGATCTTCTTAAACTTTTTTGCACAATATAAACACTTAAATGTCCCTACAAAAAATATATACACCTCGTGACTAAGGGTGTTTTTGATATTTGATATTTTATAGCACAATAAAATGACTCTTTTGCTATTAAAATCAAAATTTTCTAACATTGCCTCCAAGGTATTGTTCATACTTTTTTTTCTTTTTTGGTTATTGTCAAGTAATTTTAAGGTTAGTTTGTTCCTTTAATAATAATAAAAAAAAAGGAACAGTTTGTTCGTTGAATATGCCATCAAGGAAACCATCTTATCATGTGTACACGGTGCATGTTGCGATTTATGACAATAATAATAATAATAAAAAAAAGGTATTTCTTGGTGTTTTATGATAGGTCATGGCAAGGCCTGTCTATCTAGACATCGTGTGACACTATTCCCTTTGGTTAGCTACCAATCAGCTTCCCCTTCTTTTTATCTCTATCATCCGTAATTTTTGCACCGATCTTCTAAAATTTCATAATAGCTCTCTTTTTTTATTGGATTTAATATTTATTTTTCAATTAATTTTTTTTAATTTTAATTATTTTGAATGTTGTTTTTAATTTTACAGTCCTTAAATTTTTTAATCCATTAAATTTAATTTTCATTTTTTTTACTGCCATGTATTTTATTTAAGTTTTTTATGATTTCATCCTTCTTTAATTTTCATTGCTATTTCTTTGTTTTGATAATTTTCTAATTTTATTATTTAATATTAAATTAAATTTCTTGATTGAGTTCAAGTTTATTATCTAATGAGTTATGAATTTAAAAAATTAACTAAAAAAATTAATCTATATTTATTTTTTTAGTTTATATTTTTTTCTATTTTATTTTTTATCATTTGATTTAATCGAAGATTGAGATCCATTAATATTTTTATTTGCTATTGATAAGATTTTTTGTTAATTTTAAAAATAACACATGTTATCCTGAATTTTTTTATTTGTTTTATTTTTTTATTAAATTTACTTTTTTTTTAAAAAATATTTTTTAATTAAATCAAATAAATTATTTAAATACAAATATAACATATCTACTTTATAATATTTTATTTGATTTTTATAGGAGTTCTCGCTCAGCTGCAGGTGCGATTTCTTTCTTTTTTTAGCCTTAAAAAAACCACTTTTTTGTTATTTAACTTTAAAAAATAGGCCATTTCTTTTTTTTTTCCGCTCTTGTCCTATTTGTTCCTTTTTAAATTGTTTTTATTTGATAAAAAATAAATATCCAGCGTTATTGACTATTGCGTGACCAATTCAAAAAATAACTTAATAAATAAAAAGTTTTTGTTTAGTAGGATAAATGATCCGTATTCTAGCAATAACAGGTTGACTTGGTTCACTCTTGTTTTTTTCAAAAAAACCCTTTTTTTACCTAATATTTTTATTTTCAATATCTCTTTTGATAAGATGTGGTGGGTCATGCATCTTCTGGCCTGATTGTTATTTTTTTAATAAAAGAATTACTTAATGCATTTTCAGCCCCGAGAAGTGTTAAAACAACTAAAAAATCCTTCGTTATTTAAATATATTTTTATTATACAATTAAATGCAAAATAATTTAGAAGTTAAAAAAGTTATTAATTTCGACAAGAAGAATAGCCCAAAAATCATATATTTAAGTATATAACAAGTTTACTCAATTTTTTTGCTTTTGTGTTTGCCGTGGGATGCAACCCTTGACAGCATAAAATACAAGAGTAAAAATAGTAAATTCATGTTTTTATTACTGCTTCTGGTAATGAATTCTACCATTAAACACGAAAACAAAAACAAATATATATTTAAAGGTGTGTCTGGGAATGCGATTGAATCTATGTTTTTAAAAAATTTAATTTTTTTTATTTTTGTTAAAATTTAATATAATTTATATATTTTAGATCATTTTAATGTGTTGATATTAAAATTAATTTTTAAAAAATAAAAAAATATTATTAATATATATTATATAAAAAATTATTTAAAAAACAACAACTACTGCTAGCCAAATAATCTAACACAAATTAAACCTGCTCAGACCCAATCAAAATTCGCTAAAAAACCCCATGGTATTAAGCCCATACAGTGAACCAGGCCCTTGAGCTTATGCTACGCATAGGACGCACATTAGCATCCGCTCCTGGCCGGCAGTCCAGCGAGGGAGTTGCTGCTTCACTTCAGTGTATAAAAGCATTGATATTAAGCGCACGCAAAACCAAAATTTCGGGGATTCCCTTTTCCCTGATTTTTTTTATTGCATCTTTTCAAAATCCTCTCCGCGCCAGATTCATCTCTCACATTTCCATCTCTCTCTCCGTCGATCCCAAAACCCTAATTTTCCCGATAAAATAAGAAAAAGAGAGTAAAAATGCCGAGAGAGATAATCACGCTGCAAGTAGGACAATGCGGGAACCAGATCGGCATGGAGTTCTGGAAACAGCTTTGCCTCGAACACGGCATCAACAAAGATGGCATTCTCGAAGATTTCGCTACTCAGGTAGGTCTTCTATTCTCACTCTTTATCTTTTGAAAGATTTTATTCTATTGTCTTGACCTAAATCAGGGAATTTAACTGTCTTCTTTTTATTGTTTTCCCTTTTCTGCTGTTTATTTGGAAATGTAAAATAAAAATATAATCTGTGAACTCTAAGATGATAGTATCCATATTAATAGGAGTTCGATCAATGTCTATTTGTCGAATTTGGTGTGATTCAGGGAGGTGATAGGAAAGATGTGTTTTTCTACCAAGCGGATGATCAGCACTACATACCACGAGCATTACTAATTGATTTGGAGCCTAGGGTCATCAATGGAATTCAAAACAGTGAATATCGAAATCTTTATAATCATGAGAACATCTTTGTTTCGGATCATGGTGGTGGTGCAGGAAATAATTGGGCCAGTGGATATCATCAGGTTTGTTGCCTGGCTGTCCCATGTGCTAGATAATTTGATTTCTTTCTTTTGGGATATTCAGGGAAAAAATGTTCTTACCTTTCTTAGAGTTTGGCAATTAGGTTCTTATTGTCATCGACTGATTTTTGTATGATTTCTGTTTTCTTTATTTGTTACCGGTCAGGGAAAGGGTGTTGAAGAGGATATAATGGACATGATTGATAGAGAGGCAGATGGAAGTGATAGTCTTGAGGGTTTTGTTCTATGCCATTCAATTGCTGGAGGAACAGGCTCAGGTTGCTTTACTTGTCAATTTGTCATTGCCTTTTCTTGTCGTTTAAAGTTCTGAAGTGTTGATGCATTTGTGTAGTATTCTCACACAAACTATATTACCGATATTTTTTGTTAGAATTTGACAAGTGGTCATGATTTGAACACTTGAATTAACACAGTTCTGGTAAGCGTAGATTGGTTCAAAGTTAGATTGCTCTTGGTTTATAATAGATAATTTGTGAATCGTACTTGATAATATTGTGGCCACTGGCACATAATCAAAATGGCTGCACGATATGTGAACTTATTGTTGCTAATATATGATGGAACCCAGATAGAGCTCTTGGTTTCTGGTTTGCTTACTTCTTGAGTGTCTGCATTATGTTTTGAAGGTATGGGCTCGTATCTGCTGGAGACTTTAAATGATCGCTATAGCAAAAAGCTGGTCCAGACATACAGTGTATTTCCTAATCAGATGGAGACAAGTGATGTGGTAGTCCAACCCTACAACTCACTTTTAACACTCAAGAGACTGACTCTAAATGCAGATTGTGTTGTTGTTCTGGACAATACTGCACTGAATAGAATTGCTGTTGAGCGGCTACATTTGTCAACTCCCACATTTGCTCAAACAAACTCTTTGGTATCTACTGTTATGTCTGCTAGCACAACTACCCTGCGGTATCCAGGATATATGAACAATGACTTGGTTGGTCTTCTTGCATCTTTAATTCCAACACCAAGATGCCATTTTCTCATGACTGGATATACACCACTCACAGTGGAGCGTCAGGTAAGATTCAAACTTGATTTCTTTATGGTTTTATTTAAATTGTTTGATAACAATACTGTTTCATTAGTAGTCTTATAATTGATTATGTAAAAAATGAGTGTCTCAGTTAATCGATAATTAGAATCTCTTCTGTAGTTTGATGGATTTTGGTGAGACAGTTGGATTATTTCAGATACACCAATTAGCAGCTCCATCAAATTATATTATTTTGGCTTGTCATTTCTTTATATATTTTCACTTGGCATGCTTATGCTCTTAAAGGAGGATTTGCTGATGATCTGATGCAAATAATCTCATGGCAGGCTAACGTGATTCGTAAAACTACTGTACTGGATGTTATGAGAAGACTTCTGCAGGTGAGAAATTTCATTCCTTTTTGTTTAACCAAAGTGTAGTTAGGTATCAAACTGACCTCTCTTTTTTTCAGACCAAGAATATCATGGTTTCCTCTTATGCACGAACAAAAGAAGCTAGTCAAGCAAAATACATTTCGATATTGAATATTATTCAGGGTGAAGTGGACCCTACTCAGGTAATAATTTCGTATAGTTTATGAACCTGTTAGAAGTCTCATACTGTAGAAGACTGCTTGAAAAGATGAATGAACTTGTTAAGTTAATCACCATGAGGCAGCACATTTGGGAAGTCAACCCTTGGCTGCTTCCATTTTCTCTCTCCATATCTGCCCCATAATTTGGCTTAGTTATGTGATACTTTAGTTTCAGTAAGTTCGCTTTTTGTTAGGTCAGCCCAGCTATAGTGTCAGTGTGTTGATCCTGTTTTATCCTTTAGCTTTGTCTAGGGTCTCTTTGTGCTTGTTACATGGTTTTGCATATCATTACATGGAGAGGCTGCTATTAATAGAGTTGGTTTTTTGCATATCATAAGCGCAAGTAGTTTTTTCTTTTTGCACACAAGTAAATTCATCTATATTGCATTGCCTACTCTTTCATCAGGTTCATGAAAGTTTGCAGAGGATTCGTGAAAGGAAGCTTGTTAACTTTATTGAGTGGGGCCCTGCAAGTATACAGGTCTTTTCCTATAGTACAATGAATAAAACCTATTTCTTCATTCCATTTACTCTTTTCCTCGTCTAATCAGATTATAATATCTAATCATGTTATATTTTTTCTTTTTCTTTTTGAAGGTTGCTTTGTCTAGAAAGTCTCCTTATGTTCAAACTGCGCACAGGGTAGGAACAAAATCTGTGCCCTTACTTTCTCTGTTTTGGTTTATTTTTCATCAGAATCTTACGAAAAACATAAATCTTTCTAGAGATTAAGTTATTCAGTTTCATATGCCAATTTTGAAGATGTTGAATTTCTCATGCAATGTTTAGTGTAACTAGAATGTTATGCAAATCTTGTGAAAGAATAAATGAGCAAACTGCATTTGTAGGTAAGTGGGCTCATGCTAGCAAGCCACACTAGCATCCGCCACCTCTTCAGCAAATGTTTGAGCCAGTATGAGAAGCTGAGAAAAAAGCAAGCTTTTCTTGATAACTATCGAAAATTTCCGATGTTTGCTGTAAGTTGCCTTCCTCATGTTTCTCACATGCCTCTGGTCAGTTGTCAATACATGGATTATATTATACAGTCCCTGTTTTATCTTCAGCTAGTAATCATGAAAAAGGAACCCATCTTTTTTATCAGAAACATTACGGTTTTATTGTTCACAATGCTCCATTTCAGATCAGCAACATGATTTTGTAAATCTCCAGTAGCCCTTTTTGGCTGGAGTGTAGAATGCTTTGAGATAAGGTGCACTAGCTTTGTAGACTGCTTTTTTATTATCTGTTGCAAAATGTTTTTTCAGGACAATGATCTTTCTGAATTTGATGAATCACGGGACATAATTGAGAGTTTAGTTGATGAATACAAAGCCTGTGAGTCCCCAGATTACATAAAATGGGGAATGGAGGTATATGACTACTTCTCCTGACTTTCCCCAGATTACTTCTTATCTGTATGCTGCTGATTTTATGTTATATTGCAGGATCCGGACAACCTTTTAACAGAAGAAGGTAATGCTAAAGGAACAGTGGATCCAAAATTGGCAATTTGAATTACCAAGTAAGTTAAAAAATTTATGCTTCTAGGTAATTGCTATAATTATAGGTTCTATTTGTGTTTCCTCTCATTGAGAATTACTTCAGCGAGCTGAATTTTATCTGATGTATAGTTTGGTTAGATTTTTTTGCTAATTTTTTCTACATAGAATGCCTTTCTGAAGCATGTTTCTGTAACTTTAGCATGTATGAGACTGCAGGCTGTAAAATAGCACCTTTATGAATGTTTATGCAAAATAGATTGGAAGGTCCTGTTAGCTTGTGGTAGTTTCACATTGAGTGAGTTGTTTGTGTCTTATTTTGTTCTCGGATCCCTGTGTCTTGTATTCCTGTCTCTGTTTCCTTTCTGCAAAAAGGTGACTAGTTTTGAATTTTACTCATTTGCAGATTGTAGTTATGATGCTGAAAGCACAGTTGAAAACTGATTGTAAGTAAATATGACAAATTTATGGTTTGAGATATATTTTTTTTTGGGTGTGAAGATTGGTGATTTTCGTGGTGTGTTGATTGCTTGGGTGTTTGATTTTGTTAGTCTTCAAAAAAAGAAAAGGAATCCCAACCCACACCTTGCAGATTTTGAGTTTTGTTGGATCAGGTTTTTCATTATCTTCCAATTATTACTAAATTTCCTGGAACCTAGAGGACAGAGACTACATTTGCAGTCAGATAATGAGATTTCCTGCTTGGATGTCTTTGATGCTTTGCAGGTGTTAATTCTATTTAGGACTAAATTTGTAGTGTTGACAAGTAAAATTATTTTCGTGATTTATCACACCCTTTTTTGTGTAATATCTCAAAACATGGCATGTGAAGCGTTTTCTGTGGTCCCGTCCTCTCGGTAGGTTGGTAATGGTCCAACAGTGTTTATTGATTTGATGGTTATCCATGCTACCGGGTGGCGATGTGATTGTCCTGTACGGTTTGTATAAATCATGAAATTTATCTTGTGGTGTCAAAATTCCAGATTTGGTGTTTGGTGTTCCGTGCTGTCTGAATCCATTGCATGTGTTGTTATGGTGGTTTATTTCATGTGATTTTGAATCACCCGATTTACAACTTACCCATGAATTGTGTTTGCTTTCTTCAACCTGTGCATGTATGACTAGCATAGGATGGATAGAAGAAGGGAAAACAGATGTTTGATGATTAATTGCAGCTACCAGACTGGAAACTTTTGCTTTGTATTTTGGGCTGATTCTAAGTTTGTTTGCTTGTAAGCAGAGCATTTAAAACAGGATATACTAACACGATAATTTATCTTTTTATTTATGTAACCATCTCCTTCATATTTCCTAGGGAGGTGAGAATATCCTGCTTGACATTATTGCTGCTGACTCAACATAAAAATTGAGAATACCTCAAGGTCATCATCCATGGACATCTATGGGCCTTTTTTTTTTTTTTTATAGCGGAAGTTGTGCAGAACCATTTAGTGAGAGCATTTTGAATTTGAATTTCTGGCTCCCAGCCCGTTCTCATCTGGAATGGCCTTGCGGGCAAAGGTGAGAGTGACAGAGCAGATGTGGCCAGGAAAGACAACCTGAACTAGTTGCTAAAATCATGAAAACCGTCATTTGGCTCCCCAGTTGCTTCATTTTTTCCCCGACGACTGTGGCTTAACGAATGCAAAAATCATCATTTGAAATGTTTCACTAAGAAACTCTCTCACTGGATAGATGTGCTCGTGAGGTGAAAATTATTCAAGTTCGATTTAGAATTACATTTCAGGAGACATTCGGCCGCTTTAGTTTAGTTTGAAGCCAACCCTCCGGTTTGCCTCCCACAAATTTGTGTGGCACTATTAGCTTAGCGCCTCTTTAACCACATACGGGCGTGGTTCCGAATAAGCCAGTCAGTTCCCTTCCTTTCAGCGTTATTCCATGTAAAAAAAAAAAAAAAACATTGTTTTCCATTTAATTGTAGTCTTCGAATGCTGGATTCCTCCTACATGCATCCAAGTTTTTTCGGTTTCCATATATAAGTAATCCACCCATATGTAAGTAATATCCTGTCAGAATTTTCAAATTTACGATTGTCAGATCGAATACAAATGTGTTGTCAATTATTATTAGCTATTGAGATTCGCCAGTACTAAAAGTAATTTTTCAATCCTAATTTCAAAGTCACATCTCAAATTCAAATTTCCACGCAACCACATGTCGGTATCAAAAAACCCCTCGGATGCCTCACCAACGTTTCAAATCAAATTTTATATATATAATATAAAGTTGAAGAAATTAGCCGTTAAGTCCGTTACAAAAACAACGGAAGGTGAGGTGACACAAACAAAAGGGTCAAGCGACAACTCGACTGACAGGCTGTTAAAATAAAAAGGAGGAGGAAGGTCCGACCATCACATGGCGCATTGTAAGCAAAGCCAAATTTTAAAAGAAAGATAGATACCCTCAATTTCTATGGACCCCGCACTCACTGCCCTCAATAGTAAACACTGCGACGTGCCTATTCCGACTCTTATTACCAAACAGTGGCTTCCCCCTTTCCTCTCTCTCTCACGCACTCACCAAGCCTTCTTGTATTTATACACTCCTCCCTCTATTCTCTCCTTATCCTCCCCCCATCTCTCTCTCGTAAAGACGAGCACATTGCTCTTATTTCTGTTCTACCTCTCTTTGCGAAGCCAGTTGTAGCTAGATCTCTCTGCTTTTTTCTTAGATCTTAAGAGTTAAAAAGCATAGCAATGGCAGTTTGTGCTTCATTCAAGGCTTTTATTGCCGTTTTGGCTGTTGTTTCTCTTATTTTGGCTGTTGTCTCCCCTTCTGTTGACGCCCAGTCTCTTGCTCCCGCCCCTGCACCTACCAGCGATGGTAATCTCCTCTTCTCTCCGTTGGCTTTGATTTTTGAGGATTCTTTCTGCTTAGATTCAAAACTACGAAACCCATTGTAGTTTCCTTGCTACCCTCCCCTCTTCTTTTAGATTCTTCTTTTGAATCCCCATGGGGAGAGATTCTTGTAAATGCCAGAGATTCTCTTAGATGGTCCATTTAAAACCTAAACAGGGAGGTGTTTTCCATTAATTAAGCGTGATAGTAGCTCTCTTTGAATGTTTTTTTTTATATAGATTTTGCTTAATGTTTTTGCAGGGACTTCAATCGACCAAGGAATCGCATACCTGCTGATGCTTGTGGCTCTGGTGCTCACATACCTGATTCACCCGCTGGATGCTTCATCCTACACTTTCTTTTGAATTTTCTAGGACTTGTAGAGATGGATAGTGTTCACTTATCTGGTTTCAGAAGGAATTTCTTATGAGCGATTGATTGTGGTGGCGGCATTGATTATCAAAAGATTGATTCAATTTTATTTTTTTTCTCGAAGTTGCGTTTTTATTAAAGCTTTCATTTTGGTCTCTAAAATGTAAATACTACTCTACTCCATTGATATTAGACCGTGGTGAGTGGCCGTAAGGAACCCACTCATCGGGCAATCCATCCCATATTATTATGCGTTAAAAACTTGTTTAATAGGGTAACCTTTTCTCCAAATCTTTTTGCCCGTCCGATCACATGCTGGTAATTGTTAAAAGAGGACAAAAACAATAAAACAAAACAAGGCATAGTTGCATCACTAGAAATAATTGCTGTGTGAATAAAAATCTATCCCGGGATTCCCGGGCCCTAAGAAGGGGATTCTAATCCTTATACTCTGTTGCTACCCTGTTGCCTTCTAAGCACTCAGACACTTGCCAGGTTGCCAAAGCTCACGAAATCCTTTCAACGGAGCGAGAGGATGACTCTGTTCCTTCTTTTCTTATCTTTTTTAAGACGAAGACGATCAATGTCGTACGCTGCGATCACGCATGCCAACGTTTCTTGCAAATGGGAATCACAACATTCTCAAGTGACGAACAGAATCAATGCCGAGAAACTCGGGATTTCAATCTAATATCTAGAACACTTACCAGTTAGAAAGATTTCAATCAGCAATTTTTCTTCTTCGGCTTTGACTATCTGGCTCATGCACAAGTAGAGCCTAGGATATCAGGCTAGTGTGTTCCGGGCAGGCATATATCACCCACCTTCTCCAAATAACATCAGATAAATCATGGAATTAATTGAATATTTCACATAAATGAAATAAAGAAATGGAAAATTGGCCATATGACAGTCCAAGCAGATGGTACGATATAATTGCTGCCACGAAAATTCAAAGGCAAGAATTGATTGTAGACGTGGAGCATTCCAGTCAACGGGAATGGACAATGGACAAGGGAAACAGAACAAAAATGATCGGACCACTTAGTTCAAATTTGAAGTTTTTACATCTGATCGTTCCTGCGAAACTATCCCACAGATGATGCTCTCTGCAGGTGCCTATGGTGCTTTTCATGTCAGGAAACATCTGGAATAACAATCTTAGATCAGAAATTAACACTGTTCAATATGCTATTTATCAGGCTCCTGATTTTCTCATTAAAGCCAATTACAATAAAATAGCAGCAATGAGCATACCGTATTCAATTCAAAACAAGCCGTTTCACATAGAAAGACCTTGGTAAGGAACAACTGCTGCCTGAGCTTGCAACCTTGTCTACGAAAATACATAATGAATAAATCATCAATTAAAACATTATCACTCACAAAAAAAGATTTAATTGAAAAAAAATGAAGAAATGAGTGGTAATAAAAAAAATAAAAGGAAGAATTGGAGGAATTGAAATAGAAAATTTTGGGCACCTTGGCGACATCGAGAGGATTAACAATGACGGCGGAGAGAACAGCGGCACCAGCTGCAGCGAAAGCTCTGCCTCCAAAACCTAATTCAAAATCTGATGGGACTGATTTTGATTCCTCACTGTTAATCATAAGAATATCACGACCTTGTTTCGAGAGTAGCTGTTGTCGATTTCTTCCATATCAACTCTTCATGTTGCTGCTGCATTTATCCATGAAGGCAAGCTCTACATTGTTAAAATTGGTAATATCTTTACATACAAAAGTAACATAACATTCTCTAATCTAATCCAATAAATTTATAGGATTATAATTTCTTTATAGCAAATCTTATAACTCTATAAGATATGATTTAATAAAAAACACTTTAAGGTAAAAAAAAATATATTTTGAATTGCTTGATTCATATAAAATTTATAATTCATTATTAATCAATTTGTTGAGATTCATGATATACAATAAATAATATCTGATATCAAAATATAATAATATTTATAAAAATAACATATTAATATCTAAAAGTAACATATTATTTATTAAGATAAAAATATATTAAATTAACTAAAACAATAGCTATAAATGGTTATGCATGAGAGGGGAGTGTTATAACTATTATTGGCCAATAAAAAAGCATAGTTGTTAAAACATCTATGTTTTTAATGTTTTATCAAATGATAAGGTTTTATCATACATACAAGAATAAGTACATCATACTTTTATTGATGTAATTGCTTATTATTTGTATTAACTATTATGATTTTATGATTTATTTTTTACAATATAAGCTTATATTATATTTTGTGTTGTATAAAAAAAATAATTTCCTGACAACTATGATCCCACCACCATTTGCTCCACTTTGTGTTGTCTTTCTAGTCTAAACTTTATTTATTATCCATATTATATAATTTTTGCAAGGGAAGCTTGGTGTTGTAGAATGCCTTGATTTTTATTTACTAGGGAAACTAAGTTGGGGATTGCAATGAATGGAAGGGAAAACGGAGGGGCAATTGGTTGTAAGAAAGTGAGGCTGTTAGTTAAACTTGTTTTAAACATGTCTCCTTGTGAAATATTTCATGTTTTAAGTAATACTGTTTTAATAAAAATAATATACCTAGATTCATCCAATAATATCTCTTCTTCTTCTTCTTCTTCTTCTTCTTCTTTCAGACGAGTCGTGTGTCGATGACAACTATATGAGGTTGTGAGGTGTGGAGACCATAAAAATAGAAAATGACTGGCCCACAAAGCCGCATTAGTGGACTGGACTCTAGAAGGTGACCAGGAATTCTTTGACAATCTGGACTTGGCACTGGTTTGGTCCGTACAAGGAGATCACCGCTTGGCCCAGAAAAGCAAACGAAGGTCATCACATTCCGCTCTTGGAAGCAAGCTGGTCTCAAGAAATACGGATATTTTAAAAAATTAGCATAGCTTTTTAAAAAAATTGTAAAAAATAATACCATTTAAAATTTTTTAGTAAAATAATAAATTTTTATCCAATTTGTAGACCAAAAAATAAACTCTAGTTAAAATCTTAAAATATTATTATTTACATAATAATTATCTTCTGTTTTTTAATATCTATAATGTAAACGGACCTGTAATAATAAATAATCCTAAGTGGTTAAATATAAATTTATTAATGTACTCTAAATATATTAATTAGATAATCTGACAAATATATTTATGGATTAACATGATAGGTCTAAACTTGAAAAAAAAATATGATCACGTCATACTAGAATGATAGCTCAAAATTATTATATTTTTTTATTTAGTTATTGAATCATACTTAAATTTTTACAAGAATTTTTTAAAATTATTTTCTCAATATTAATTATGGCATTTCTATGCTGACCGTTGAATCTTTAAATATTAAAAATCTTGGTAAGCCTTTTAAATTTTAGTAATTTTAAGATTTTTTTAATTATTTTCAGAATCAGTTAACCGGTTTCATTGACCATTATAAAATAATAAATTAATTAAGTTAAAAAATTTAAGTTTCATCTTATTATATTTTAAAAGTATGATATTTATTAAATATTACTATTCTAGAAGCATGATAAAATAAAAATATATTATTTCACATAAGCATTTTGCTTCTATGTTAATTCTTCAATTGTTTTGATTTTGTGTTATAATTTTCTAATTTATCCAAGATATAGCCACCTTTCTTCTCCCGAACTAATCTCCTGTCTAAGTGGAAATTCCCTAAAAACACGTTACAAGTGAGATTATAGCCTAGTGGTGGGAAAAGTTTGTTCCTTTTCTCTGTATTAGGGGTTCGAACCTTATTATGCACGCCTATCACCCTTGCGGTGTCTTACCTAT
Source organism: Populus ilicifolia (assembly GCA_015708895.1). NCBI lineage: Eukaryota > Viridiplantae > Streptophyta > Magnoliopsida > Malpighiales > Salicaceae > Populus > Populus ilicifolia. Next base: position 1,582,388 of record SRLM01000333.1, on the reverse strand, counting down.
TTACTGGGTTTGCAGGATGTTCAATGAATCGTGTGAATTAATCGTGGTGCGCGTAAGCTGGCCCGACACCACACGAAAAAAAAATATGTTGCATTCTGATTGCTGTTGCGCGATTTGTTTGGCCGACGTAATTGCCGTTCAATCTTCAATATTTTATTATTTTTATGGAGGTCAGTGATTCTAATTGTCTATCGACTAAAGTTTCCGCTGTTTTCTTTTTCCTTTTGCTTTATTTAGCAGTGAAAAGAAACACACAGTTAATTACGTGTAAAGAACAAGGTGCTAAAGGAGTGAAGCAATTTCAGAATGCATAAAAGTGGGATGTGCAATAAGCACAACAACGTGATCCATGAAAATGATCCTATACGAAGTTTTTTACTTTCTGTTCGATTCTAAGTAGATAAAATCATATACTATCGACGTTGAATCGAGTAGTGGTTAACCGAATTAAGCATAATAAAATCATCCCCTGCCATAAAAAACATCTAGAGGACTGTTTGAGGGGGATAATGCTGTACTGTTCTCTTTTGCTCTTGAATATACTGGCTCAACCAATGAAACAACTTTCCTTTGTGAACTGCAGCAATGTAGCCTGCCATGGCAGAATTTTACTGTGGATGAAACGCTAGCTGAAACCAAAATCAGTTTTGCTGCAACTCCAATAGCTTTTTGCCACCTCCACTGGTTGAATAACATTCTAATCCAACAAACAACAAAACCTGCAGTTGCCGTCCTCTTTTCCTCTTGAACATTGGAACCATCACCTTTGATCTTCCTTTTCTCACTGAACTTCCAGTCATAAACAATCTTTCCATTGCTAAAACAGGCGTTCAATTCTTCCACCACAGCAAGTGGTCTTCCTTGATATTGTGCCACCTTTTCTATGAGAATTAACCAGCTTCCTTCTAATCGTGTAATTGCCTCTTGCCTATCAATCGGTTGCCGTGATCGTAATCTCTGCATAATGGTATTACGGGAAGGAAGGTAAGCCTAGCAAATTCATGAGAAAAGGATATAGAGTTGTCCGCTTACATTTTGTGATTTCCACTAAGGGAATACAAGTAACGCTACTTTGCAGTTCATTACATCAAGAAATTTCCATCAGTATTCGATCTCAGTACCTTGACGTAGTCGGAGCCTGAAAATCAATTATGTACTCTGTATGTTTATTTCTTGTGCAGTACTTCAAGTTCGAAATAAACTAGAAATTATCGAGTAGAATCTGGTTTTTGAAAGAGTGCGCCTTTATTTATGGGACCCTGGTCTGCCTGGCTAACAATTTTTCAATAGTAGTTCAAGCTGTTACTGTTAAGTAACGTGCAATGTAGAACTACTATATATGAAGAATGCCAGAGGACTTGTGTGCTGTATATACAACTATCAATATTAATTACCAAAGAATTTTCATCTAAGTACTTGTTGATTCGAGGCGCAATGTCTCTAACATGTGACTGTAATGTCAAAATCTGATAAATCCAAATGAAACTATATGAAAGACTAATTTTAGCACGCTAATTCTGAGCTAGCTATCTCGAAATAAGTAGAGGAAAAGAATGGTCAACGTACCTGTAAAATCATAAGTACGTTCCTTACTTCCTTTAATGAATCCTTAATGGCAATCAATCCTTCCTTCTCCTGAAATGGGGTCTCCACTATGCTATAATAACGACCATGTTCTGAACAGAACCTGCAGAAGTAGCTGTTAATGTTTTTGATTTCTTCAGCGAGCCCGTCATGCAAACCCCATGCTCTCTCAATAAGAGTCTGCAGGTCCCTCCTTAATTCCATCGAAGAGGAACAGCAGGGCAATTAAAACCTTCTCTTTTAGTTCCTCCAGCAATGCTCACTAACACTTTTCAGACTTTGCCGGCTTTGGTTTTATTAGGTCTGTGGTGGGAATGGAAACTAGAAGGCAGGCCTCTTCCTACTTTTTGTATGGTTGGCGATTTGGTTTCTTATCGAAACGAAACGGATCATACTGTTCCTTTTCCTTTTCTTCTTTTTTTGCGTGGGTTTGCTTTAAAGAGAAGTTTTGTTTGTAAGCGCGAGGCTTAGTTGTTTATACCCCACAACCTTGCTTTCCAGCACATGACGCCAAAGCAATGCATCTGTGTCATCATTTGCATATGCACCATTATATATATATATATATATATGGATGGTTAGTTAGGGCCGAAGGACCATTAGCCAAGAAATTTGCTGTGGCAGTGCGAATTGTTCATTGGAGATCACGGAGTGTCAGCAGCAGGAGCATGCTAAAATTATGGCGTGCCATCATCGATCCCTCATCATTTAACCCGAAGATCATCCATAACATTGTTCTTTTCAAAGATTTGAAACACTGGCATCTCTTACTGAGAAGGTTACTGAGATCACTCGAAAATCAAAGGGTAAAAAAGGGGTCCAATCCTATAAAGCTGGAAGCAAACTCATGACAAAATGGGATGGGCTACACTTCATTGACAGAAAATTATGAAATCTTATTACCTACTCTCTCCCTTTACGTTTTAAACTCCGCAGGATTATCTTTAGCTGTAACTGGCTCTTCGCAACGCCATAAGGCTTGGATTCTTAATTTATCATTACTAACATTTCTAGACAAATTCTTGACATTAATCATATACTTAACCAGCTCCAGTAACTTCACGGGATAATTGTTGTCAATCCCAAACGAGGAAGATGGACGGAACGTTAATCCCTTGGATCTGGGCAACCGGACAAGCCGATGACCAATAGCGGGACCACAGCTACAAGGAAAGCGGACTTAAGAGTCATTGAAAACACCACGCCCATGGGCTGCGTCTGAAAATAGACTAGGCCCAAATTGAGACGACGCCAATAATTCGCGTCTTGCTCAGTTTACTCATTTCAATTTTAAAAGATAGTATTTGATGTTACCGTGATTATTTTTTAAAAATATTTTTTATTTAAAAATATATTAGATAATATTTTTTATTTTAAAATTTATGCTTGATATCAATATATTAAAATCATTCAAAATAATAACAAAAATAAAATTTAAAAACTTTCAAAAGTATTTTTTAAACATAAAAATAAATATATCAAAATAATATTTTTTTATTCTTTCAAAGAATTTTAATATGATGATATAAAAAATAATAAGATAAAAAAAATATTTTAATATATTTTTAAGTGATAAACATTTATACAAAAACCACCCTATAGGCCTATAATACAATACCCAACACACATTTATAAAATATAAATTCGTGTCTTCTATTTTATTATTTAAAAAAATCCCTTCCTAACTTGAAATAAAATAAAATCAAAAAATTACATCGATTATTTTTATTTTAATTATTATTTTATTTTATTTTTATTTTAAAAAATATAATTTATATCCTGAAATTTAGAAGGGACTTTATTTCTCCATGTGTCTGTGCAAAAAAACCAATAAAAAAGATTGAATTATTTATAAAATTATGATTATATTTAATTCAATAACTTAATAGCCCTGTAATTGTCAAAACTACAGAATTATAAAATTGTCATAAAATGTTTTTTCTTTTTTTAAGAAAATACATGTTTGTTTCTACCACCTATTTTCTCATTTTCTTTCTTTCCCGAAGGTTGTTATTGTCTAGCAACCATGCATAAACACCCCACATCCATCGTCTTCCTTATCTCCAGCGAAGCATCCACCACTGAAAGCAGGGAAACCACCAATTCCTTGCTGGCTACCTCCGACATTGCTAGAAAAGGCTGAAAAACCACCATTACCTTGTTGGTTTCAAAAGGCCCCAAATCCACCACATGTGAAAATTTTCATTACAAATCAGCAAGGGCGTAGAATGCTTAAACAAAATGAGGAAAATAGAATAGTAGCCAATATGCTTAAACAAAATGAGAAAAATAGAATATTAGTCAATATGCTACCTGTTGTAGCTGTAAATTCACTACGAGAAATAATTTTCTGCACTCTTTTTTTATATAGTTATCATCAACCTCACATTCTTAACACCAAGTCCTTTTGCAGTTCTGACAGTTGATACGTTTATACGTACGTGCTTTTGATTTTTTGTATTATCTATGATTAGTTGGTTGGTTAATCTGCTATTTGCTTATTGCCTCATTGTTGTTTGGAAACATGCAAATGAGCAGAAATTGTTGCTTGTTGCCATGTTGTGGTTCTTTCTTTCTTTTTTCCTTTTCTTTCTCTAGTGTTTTGAGGCATGATGAGTACTAGGGCAGCATCTCTTGACTTGAAATAAATAAAAACAAATTTGCATGATCATCAAGCCAATTTTACATATGAGTATATACCGAGGTCAGATTTGATTATTATGGATAAACTTTTTTGACTTGTTATCACATGAAATTAAAGAGTTGATTAATTAGGGCAACTATCCACTTCTTTACGCATCACTTAGTGAAATGCCCTTATGATGTCTGCTACGTATCCGGCATAAGGCTCAAGTCGTAGATTTGTGAAATTGATCTGAAAACTACATCATTTTAGCTTTTTTAAATGAAAATGCTTTGTTTTGGACGCAAAAAAATGATGTGGTAAAGTCTCACAAAGAATTGATTGAATTTGATAGGATGAACTTTCAAACTAGTTTGAAAGATTAATTTAAATTGGATCGATTGTTCATGTAGAATTGAAATTCGCAACTATACTATTTACATGCATGCATGCTCTGAGTTGCTTAGAATTCAACGTACGGAACTTTTATAGCCTTAATTTGATTGTTAACTGAGTTTTATCCTCAAGTCACCACTAATATTGAAATCTTACGATAGGTTTATTAATACTACCATTAAATTAAAGAGTAGATGGTCGCCTCTTGAAATCTAATTGAAAAAAAAAAGAGGTCCTGGTACACTGTAATTGGCCAAAAATAGCTTTATTATCAAAATCAAAATAAACAAACAAACAAAAATTAAATAAACGAATGGAATAGTTTAGGGTCACTTAGATTTTAACATACATGACAACTCATGTTTGCTGAGTGTTATTCTTTTAATTCCATGAGAGTTTTTTCTTCTTATTTAGATACCTTAAAATATATATCTTTTGTCTGAAAATTAAAAAATTGAATACCAAATTTTACTATTTTAACCCACTCTAAAAATTGAATTCTCATAACTTTCTATGTTCAACAACATTAATTTAATTTTTAATGAATATAATAAAAAAATATATAAGTTCACACAATATTTAACATATTTTTCTTAATTAATACATGAAAAAAAATCTAATAGAATTCTTAGAAAAGAGAGTGTATTAACTTTCTTACCCCTCATCCATTCGTTACGATCAATGTGATGGTTTTAGTATTTTTTTCTTAGCAATGGGTGGCATGTTGATCAAGGTTTTGTAGAATATAACAAAAAATATTTAGATAATGCTAAATTTTTTTCTAATTAAAAAATTGAATTGTGTAAAAGTTGTTTTGATATAATTCAGTTGAATTTATGGATACAAAAGCAGCACATACAACTTATAAAAATATAGTTTAACTAAAATAAATTTAAAATGTTATTTTTTAACATTAAAATAATAATATATTGGCTTGATATGAATCAACCCAGTTAACATGTTAAATCTACAACCTCAGTTAACAGATCATGATAACCTTATAGAAAAAAATTAAATCAAAATATAAAATTTAATTTTTCAATTAATCTAATGTTGAATCATGAAATTAAAAAATAAAATTCAAATAAAAAAAGAACTTTAAAAAGAGAGTCGGGATGATATGTTAAACCCGTGACCCAAGTCACAAGGATCAAGATAACCCTATAGAAAGCAAATTGAAATAAATAACAAAATTTAATTTTTAATTAGCTTAATGTTGAAGAACGAGATTAAAAAAATATTAAAATAACTTGAGTTAATCTATTAAACTTATAACTCGAGTCATTAAACTATGATAATCTCGTAAAAAAACAATCTGATTTAACTTGAGTTAACCTATTAAATATGTATTTTTTTATTATAAATTCAAACAATCAGACATAAAGTAAATCAAAATAAATTGATTATATTAGATTTAATGTTAAATGATGAAATCTGTAAATTAAACGGGTTAATAGGATAAACACAATATTCGTGTTATGAAAATAAAATAATTTAATAACAAAATAAATTTAATATTAAATAATAATTTTTTAAAAAACAAAATAACGGGCATGGAAAAGAAAATCAAAGATAAGATGAAAAAAAGAGCACTACTCTTGAATAGTGGTGAGGAATACAGTAAAAATCCCACGTTTTTTAGGGTGTTTTTTTTTTTTTGTTAATATAACTTTTCCTTCGGTACCTTCTTTTTTAACCATGATTTCCCTGCAAATGATGATTATTCACAGCAAGAAATTCTCCTGTCCCCATACCCACGCGAGAATGTCCAGAGAATTAATCCGAGTGCTTATTTGAAACTTTCTTTTATAATGGATCCAGGTTAGTTTCACCGTTAAAAAATCCTCATACTAATACGTGCGGCCTTCCCTGCAGGGTCAAAAAGATATCGAGCTTCTTTGCGATGGTTGTCGATATTATGTTTCTCCCACTTTTAAGTTTTCTCTTCTTTATTTTCCTTGCCCATCTTTTTGTTTCTCGTAGTGGATCCTTTCTGTCTAGCCATTTGAATTCTTGAAACAAGAATACTGTACATGGCTGTGGCTGTGCCTGTCTGTCATCAACCTTCCTTGACACCGGGGATTAGTTTGAGAAGAAAAGAAAGTTCAGAAAATAAAAAAGAACAAAAATTGAGAGAATCAGACGATAATAAAGAGGAGAAGTTATGTAAAACTTCGTAGAAATGTCACTTCATACTACCTGCCGCTCCCGGAATTACACATTACAGAATCCATGCTATGCATTCTAATTAACTATATTAACTGACTTTTCATTCCGACCACCTCTAATTGCCAGCTATCTACAAATCACGTGTAAACTGCTAACTCTGTTAGTGGGACCGTTTCTTTCTTCTTTGGTAGCTTCTTGATTGCTATGCGTGCCCACATCCTTTCCGACTGGTGCAGTATTCAAGATTCCCTTGAAGTTAGCTCCAACTTCCCTCCCTGCCATCTGATTATTTTGCTCCATAGTCCATCAATTGCTCTTGCTATCGAGTTTCATATCTAACTTTCAAATTAAAAATTACTCTCGCTGGACGATTCTGTTTTCTTTCTTTCGTTTTTTTTTTTTTTTGGCTTATAGAAGAACATTTAACACGTGTATAATGCCTCCTTTAGGCACAAAAAATAAACCCAGAACAAGCTCATCGTCCGACGATGTTTGATCGTTACCATATGCGGGGAAGGGTTTTTTTAATCTGTTCGGACTTCCTAGTCTAGGGCAGAATTTGAAAGATAATTATGGGTTGATTAATGATAAGAAACGCAAAGAATCCATGGGTTCTAGCAACACGGCTTCACCCGTGACCGTGCCTTTTGCACAGAAACATTTGGACCAATTTTGCAGCCGCACTTAAGGATTAATTTCCAGACCAATAATTAAGTTCTTCTCCTTTGCGCAGTGATTCTTTCTCAACAGAAAAAAAGGAATTCAGATAATCTAAGTAATGGATTTGTTGTCGACATTAAGAAAATCCCAACGAGAAATGAAAAGCAGTAACCGCAATCGTCAAGATACCATGTGTTATACACTTGGCTACTGTAGTCTACAGTCCAGATGTCATGATAACCAGTATATAGTTTTGCCTTGCATGGTTAGGTCCTTCACAAATATCTCACCGCCCCAACCATTTCACATGGGACGCCAAAATCTCAAGAAGCTAGACGAGCGAGGAGAGAGTTTCCCGCTTTCGACAACTAGACAATGTGTCAACCGCAAGAACCATAACTGCTGGTAAAAGTTGCGGGGAGCGAGGACTGTAGCGTTAAATAACACTTGGGTAAAATTATTTCCAGACGTGACTAAATACAGACTTGCAAATTGCTAGTGGGTCTGAGTCTGATTTTTCACATCTTTCTTTTAGATCTCTCGTTACAGGCTTGCAAGTGGGTCTCTTTTGTACACAAGAGTAATAAAAGCAAGCCTGCAATGCCAAATTACCTCCCGAAACGTTTTGCAATCTTTGACCAGTGGTACTGTCAGAAGATCCCTCTTGTACAGTAAGGAGATCCCTATTTTGGGAGAGCGGTTTCAGCGCAATTTTTAGATTTTTTATTTTATAAAAAAATAAAAAACACTTAAAAAAAAAAACAATTTACAGCACGGAGTCGAGGCACGCCGGGTCGTGATCAACATAAAATTAAAGCAGGTTAGAGTTGGCATGTCTTGGAATTTCTAAAAAGGCCAATGCTACCCTAGGCACCTACACCTCCCTTTCCGACGTGTTTTGTGGGGAAAGAATTTATGGTTCCATTAGTGCCTCGGACAGAGCAAAGCTCCCCCCCGCCAGGAGAGAAGACAGTTTGTTGATGCCTCGATGGTTCTCGTCCAAGGATCACACTTGACCAGTGGGTAATTTCAGTGGGCTCAAGTCATAGAAGTAAAAGCCATGTACTTTGAATTCAAAGTCCATAGATTAAAATAATATTTTTTATTTTTAATATGAACTTATAAAATAATACTAAAATAACTAAAAGATAATTTAAAACTAAAAAAATTAAAAAACGTGGCATAATCTGCTAGTACGAAACTATAGCTGGCATCCTCAGCTGGAGAATTACATTTTCCCAGAAGGATTTTTAATCAATAAATGCCTAGTCAACAATCAGTCAATAAATTATATTATTGTAGACGATACCAACAACATACTGATTTAGACCCCAACTATATCAAATTGATGCCTGATATTTTTGTAACACTATCCACTAGACACCAGGAAAGGCGAAGCACGATTATAGGCTGGACTTTGGACTTGTTACCACTACCAAAGAATGGCTAACAAAACGCAGGAGGAGCGGGTGGCTCTCGAGAGTTCAAGGTGGCCAGCCGTCGAACATGGAAACCGCTTTAGACACTTGGTAGGCTTTTTTTAGTCCAACATGTAAAAATATCTCTCTCCGAACCCATAAAATTAAAACATGCACAAAAACATACACAAAATAACATAAAACAGTCAAGATTTAAACTCCCAAACCCTGAAACCTTGCCTGCAATCTTCGCAAACGAAAAGAAACACTCAAGAGATTCAAAATCTTGAAAACATAAAGAAAGAGGAAAGGATTTACATATATTTCCAAATTGTAAGCTAAACCTTACAATCTTTAGACACAATCACTATAACTAAAATTGAAAACAGTACTAATCCAAAACTCCCCTCGGAATTGACCAAATCATCGTATCATTATGTAGATAGCTTGACCTTAAACCCCAAATAGAGAGTAATTAAGGTTTTTATGATCCTGGAATCATGCCTCAAAATACTTGTCAACATCCCATAAACAGGAACCAAAATCACAATCTAAATGTACCGGCATATCAGCATAATCTTCTCTCAAAACAGTACCCGGTACACTACACTCCTCAAAAAAAATCGGTGCAGGACTTTCAAAGTCCCAAAACCCCTTCAAACACAGAGGATCCATCACCAAACACTCATCATCACCACCCTTCAATATTTCTTCTTGAACCACCTCTTGAGTTTGTCTCCAGCAACAGTCACTCTGTACAGCAGCCTGTGACTCTGGACCCGGTTCCCCAGTGGAATGAAATCTAAGTACAGAAGTTGGAGAGCATAGACTATTATGAGACTCTTTACCAGAATCATACCCAGAAATGTTAACATTAATATCAACATCTGGGGTATGTTGTTTGCTCACCATAGTGTTTGTGAAATTGGTCTGTGCATCAGGTCCTTTAATACGAATAGCAGCCTGATCATAAACCATGGCTGCCTCCTCTGCCGTGTCATAAGTCCCTAACCATACCCGGGTTCTCCTATAAGGGTCTCTGATCTCTGCTGCCCATCTCCCCCATGTCCTTTGTCTCACACCACGATACTTTTTCCCTTCTGGATAATAATACTGATCCCTTGAGTTTTTTTTCACAACTTGTTGTCCTGGTGATTTTTTCGCAGCCTCTGCTTCCCTGGCGCTGCAATTTGTCATTCTTATCTCGCTGATATGCTTTTTAATTCTTGGATGTTGGATCTTGGGTTCCTCATTTTCATCTCCAGACGAGTCCGTTGCATTCCCGTCAGTCACTGAAATCCTTACAATTCTTGTGGCTTTTGAGTCCTCCCATCTCACTAGCTTGTTGGTCACGGTTTTATGCTCTGTGTATTTGGTAGAAAAGCGATCCATTTTTTTAATGCAATCAAGTCTCTTGTGGGTTTGGTTTTTGGGTGAAAACATCATAGGTTTTTAAGAGAAATTTATTATAGGAAACGTTAGAAATAGGAAATATCAAGGGGGATTTAAAAACACTTGAAGATATAACTGATCTGAGAATTAAAGAGCATAAGCAAAAGGCAGAGGAGGTGGAGAGAGAGTAGGCAAATGAAGTACCAACAGAGAGAGAGAGAGAGAGAGAGAAGAGGACTGAGGAGATGTTAGAGAGAGTTTCAGTTCCAAGGAAGAGTCAAAATGTCATTAGGCTTGTGAATCCCAGTTTTATAGGACGATAAACCGAAGAAAGCCCAGCATTTTTTCCTTTTTCTTTAATTTCTCAGTTTTATATATATATATATATATGAAATCTCAATTAGATTTATGATATAATTGGCTGATTTTTTGGATTAAAAATGGTGCAGATATTTACAAAGGAGGAGATTAAAATGAGGGCAATCCCTAACGACTCGCCTCATTTAGAAAATTAGATGTCGGGTGGCCTACACGTGGCAATCTGGGTGGCCTGGTAAATGAGATGGTTGAGAAACGGAGTCACCGATTGAACTTGTTCTCCAAGTGTCACGCGCCAACGCATTTCGTATCGAGCAAAGTTTGATACCTGAGAGAATGACAGTTGTTCAACTCTCGGCGTTTTTGAATTTTGATAGGAGCGGGTGAGACTGACATGTAACTGTAAGTGTAAGGTTAGAATTGGGCAAATTGCTAAATTATCACTTAAATTTAAATAATTATTGACACAATAATTATAAAAAATTATAAAATATCTTTTTTTTACTTGTCATAATTAAAAACCATGATATTTATCAAATATAATAATTAATTGCCCACATCTTTGCAATGGGCTTGAGGAAGGCTTTGCCAATTTTCATGGCAGCTGGAGCCATGGGAGTGGGCACTTACCGTGGTGATGGCCGCAGAACAGTCTGTGAAGGTGCTAGCGAGAAGGATTTGGAAGGGTTCTTGGACGCATTCACAGTACCTGGAGGGCTGGGGTCAAGGGAAGATAATTTGACCACATTATGTTTTTGCCCATCAGATTGGTAGCTCTATGATGGGTGCCCCGATGGAATTTGTGTAGTCAAGCGCAATAGTTATTAAATATTATTTTTAAAGTGTAATAATTATTTTATTATATTTAAAAAAAATATTTATTAAATATCATGTTTCTCAACCGAACAAGGTGAAAACAATGTTATTTTACTCAACTTTTTAATCAGTAAGGTAATTTTTTTAATAAAAAAAAAAAGAAACCGCTGGAATTCTAGCTTTGAATTTAAGTCACGTGGGTTGAGAGCTGAGAGAGCCAAGATCTGTTGCAAACGTTGGTGAGATCAAGTGCTGCGTCACAGACATGTCAGATGGGATCTTTATGACTGTCGAGTGAGCCAAGGTCAAGCAGTTTTAATTCTCCAAGATGATTTTGCTTGTCAATGAAGCATCAAATATTTAATTGTAGCAATTTTCGTAATTGATTATTGAATTCATTCACCCGCTATTATGGCTGTTGTATCGGTTTATTATATTTTATTTATTTCTGGGAGGATCTTCAGCGGATGTCTGTCCATTGAATATTATGCCAAGTTCCACTTGCATTGACTTGAACATAAAAAGTCAATAAGCATCCACCTTTGTTTTATTTTACAATTGATAGTATTTTACAATTCCCGAGTAATTTTGCTATTCACGCTTGCTTGATAATATAGTCATGATTAGTTTTTAAGTAAATTTTTATATTAAAATATATAATAATAAATTTTTATTTAAAAAAAAATTATTTTTGATATTAGTAAATTTAAATAATTTTAAAACACTAAAAAAAATTGAATAAAAGCAAGTAAAAAATTTAAATTTTTATAAAAATATTTTTAAAATATAAAAACAAATAGGTCTTATTAAAAAAAAGAAGCAGTGGCATATTTTGAGAAATGAGAATATGTATTATATATATTGTCTTGTATTTGTTTCAATTTATCAGGCAAGCCTTTATTTCTCTTTGTTGTTCAAACAGTGAAATTCAATCTATCTTCTACACGAACAAAAAAAAAAACTGAATTTTTAAAAAATAATCAATGACATGTACACGTGATATAATATTTGATTGTCCGATGTATAGTCAGTCGAAGAAATTGTGTCATGAGAGGGAAGGGAGCAGGCAATTTACGTTCGGATAAAAATATGTATTTGGATCTTTTGTTGAGGGCGTGCATCATAGTATTAATTTTGGTCCAAATTAATTAAAATAAACAAATTGATTGCAGTTTATGGCTTGGGGATCACGAAACATCAAGGCATTCGTTGAAATACTTAGGTCGATAAGGAAGCATCTTCTTCCTTGTCTCTGTCACCGTTTGAACTTCATTTCATTCACGTGACCTTTACTTAATTCTCTCGTCTGTATCTGTGTCGCATACTTTTCAAACCTGTTCAGTTTGAAATTTCGAGGATAAAACATAAAAAGAACAAAAGGATGCATTACCATTTTTTTATCGCTGGAATATTTATAATATACCATTTTTTATTTTCAATTTCAATTTCGATTTTGAGATTTTTTGAAAAAATCTATTATTTAAAATATTCCAAACTGGCTTCGAAGATGTGTGCTTAAAATTATACAAAGACTTAATTTCATTTTGATTATCATATAAATTAAATAAAAAAAATCTCTTATCATATATATANCCTGAATTCTCCTCAGCTGAAGCAATCACCAGGCTAGGCATACATAAATAAATAAACCACCTTTATGATTTAACATGTTGGGTCAACGAATGATGCCATGAAATAGTAAACTTAGTCTATCATTGTTGTTGTCTCGTGGAAGGCACGGGTGGATAGAATAGAAAATCAGAGGTCCCATGGTTAATGCAAGTGTGTAAAAAAAAAAAAACTCTATGTTATAAATAAACAAGTAAAAATATATATCAAAATAAATTAAGCTTGCCATTCACCTGATATATTTTATGACCCTGGAGTTTGTTATTTCTATTTAATGTATTACCAACGAGTTTTAGTATGTTTTGATATCTTTTTAAGAATTTTTATAAATTTATAAAAAAATATATATTAATTATTGAGATTTTGTAGTTAATAACTGGTATTTATTTTTTGAGAGTGAAAACCTTTTATAATTCTATTTTAAACATTTCAACGTACTAAAATTAATTTATTATTATGTAGAATTTGAATACACGTGGAAGGTAATAGTAAAGAAGTTTATTTCTATATATGAATTAATTTACTTACTTAATAAATAATTTTTTACAAATAGTCTCGGCTAATAATTAAGTGTCGCTCGAGCGGGTGATATATTTAAGTTTTGATAAAGCTCCTGTATTGCATTAGATATTAGTAAGTATAAATAAGCTATGGTGGCTGTTAGTGTTACATTATTAGGAATGTTTGATTATCTCCAAGGCTAATATTAAATTTACATATCAGGTGTGTAATTTTTCATATCTTTGGTTAGTTGTTTGAGTTATAAAATATATATTTATATACTAAATGGGTTTTTCTTATTAAAATATGTATTCTTTTGTAAATTAGATGGATGAAGCAGGTAAATAATTTATAAATAATATTAAGTGTTTTGTGAGAGTATGTTTATGATTGCAAAAGTGTTTTGAATATAAATTTAAATATATTATATATTTGTCAACTTATTTGCGGATGGACTATTAACATGAATTTAATTATTTATATTCTGGTCTGGTATTTGAGGGTTATACATTAACATCTATAAATATGATTGTTTGAAATTGATCTCTAGTTACAGGATAAAATATAACTTATTGTTATTGTTGTTATTGTTAGAGTAACTACATGCTCTAGATTTAGTTTTTTTAAGGTTATATATTACTATCTATAAGCATGTTTATTTAGAATTCAAAGTTAACTTTAAGGATAAAATTTAATTCATTGTTATTATGGTTAGAATAACTTGTACATTTTGGGAATTATATATTGGTATTTATAAATATATTTATTTAAAATTTGATCCTTAATTATATAGCAAAATATGACTCATTGTTTTTCTAATTAGAACACACATAATTCTTTAACTCTCAATATAAATATAAATGTGCAATCCATGTTTGTCTTTAAAATAACTGGTTTAATTATTTTAATTTTTAATTTATGTTCCATGAATAAAACCATCATCAATTTCGTATTTCATTACCAGGTCATGATTTTATTTCAAGAACAAGAGAAAATAAAGAAGAAGAAAAATCCATTAAATCTAGAAGGCACGGAGGAGCACAAGTGTTCGTTTAAAGAAAGAAAGAAAGGATCTTGTGCCTTCTAATATTGCTCCATTTGTAAGGCCACAACTTCACTGCCGTGCATAACAAAGCCCGACTTAAACCCAACCAAGTTACTCAAGAAATATGCCCGGCCCATAAATTCATCAGCCCAAGATCGTCTGTCCTTGGATTTTTTAATATATGATACTCATAAATCATAATCCCGCTGCAAGAAGGATTGTGGACGAGAACCGTTCTTTTAAAATGGAAAGTAGCCTCTGTGTGAACGGAGGGGTGTTTGAAGACGGTGGTGGTGGATATTATTTTTTAAAATAATTTTTTATTTTAAATTTATTTTTGATATTTACGTATTAAAATGATCTAAAATTATAAAAATATTAATTTATAAAAATTCAAGAGTTAGCAAAATTACAGTTGAACCGCTGCACCAAAAATACACTAGTTGGGAGGAAGCATGGCTGTAAATGAGGCCATTGAGTGTGTAAAACTCTTTATAAGGAGGTGGGTGTTTTTAAATGAGGCCACTGAGTTTGCCATCCTCAAAATAAAACAACACTACCAAAGCTAGTGTTTGGCAACTGATTGGCTCTTGAAACGTCGCGGTATGCTGTCTTACTTTGGATCGCATATAAGGGGTGTTATACCATTCCTTTTAAAAGTGATATTTAATTAGCTTTTGTTGAATTTTTTATTATCTTTGTAGTCTTAACTTACGAATAAAGCATGAAAAAGATTTAAACGTTGTCTAGCCTTTGTGCTTTTTTTAAGTTAACCGGTCGTTGCTATAGGCAAAAATGTTTAAAAAAATGAAGTTGTATTAATAAAAATTGACGAATATTTGGTTACAATTGTTGAATTTAAAAATAAATGCCGAGTGTTTGGTTAACTAATATTAAGAGTGGGGTTGAGAATGCATTCTAGGGCTTGGTCTAGCGGTGGAAGGGGCTTGTCTCCTTCCACTGCACCTGGGTTCGAGTCCTGGCGTGCACGCCTGTCACTCCCGCGGTGCTTTACATGTCTACTGGGTTTGCAGGATATTCAATGGGCCGTGAGGATTAGTCGTGGTGCGCGTAAGCTAGCCCGGATACCCACGTAAATCAAAAAAAAAAAAGAGTGGGGTTGAGAACCAATAGCAAATAAGGGCATAAGGTGGATGCAAAAAAAAATGATATGCAAAATGCAATAAAACAAGTAAAAATTAACATTTTTCAACCATTTAATCAAAGCATCCAAGCTAATATATATATAAAATAATTTATCAAGGTATCCTTTATTTTTTTCCTTTCATATACTGTGATTATATGAATGTTATCTAATTGCCGTATCAAACACAAATATCTCACGTCCATAATAATTTATATCTTAAAATAACATCTAAAAATTCGTGTTCGAAACATCCCTTGGATCCATGCTAAATCCATTCCCGTGTGCATTAGCTGAAAAGGAATTTTTCAAGACAGTGTCACGAAGCAGGATAACGGGTTTCATGTCTCTCTCATGCTGTACATATCCTGACCTAGCGAGGCATAAGCTGTCCATCCACATTATTTTTTAACTCCTAACCTAACTTGGAAAAAAATAAAAACAAGAAGCTCACACGTTACGCCTTGTTTCAATTATGTTTCTTTGCTTTTCCTGCAACAACAAAAAAAAAAATCCAACTTTGAGCACGGCAACCTGTCAGCTCGAGCAGGAATTCAGATGCTTCAGCTGAAAGAGGGGGGGAAAACAGTGAACAAGATATAAATAGAAAACTGAGCGGGTCCAGCCACCAAAAAACAAAACAAATAATTTAAATTCCACCCCATTTATGTATTTTTATGTATCCTATTACATCATAAGAAGGAATCAAAGTCTAGACGAGGACCCACTTTGACTGTTGAATTATGCTCTCTGATCTTCCACTTCTTCCCACCATAACCCTCTTACAAGTAAAGAATGTGGTGTAAAGGAAGCATTAAAGAGCATAAAACTAGCATGCTGCAGAATCCGATATAGGTACATGTGTTTGTCTAGAATCATGAATTGCCTCGTCAACTTGATGCTACCAGTCTTTTTAATTTATACCATCAACCCTTCACACACAATATACTGTCAGCGGATGATGATCCTGCACCCAAAGCAACTATCTTAATCAGCATTGTCAATTCATTAACCAGAATAGTAACTTCAGAGAGCAAAAATGCTGTGGTGAGGACAACTGTCGCTGTAGGCACATTTTTCAAATGTCTTCTTCCAAATGAGAAATTAGGCAATTGATACATATGGATATGATTAATTGTATTCAGTAAGTGAAAAGATTCCTGATCCTAACTTAACCTGTGTTTATGGGCAAGGGGTTAAATCCTTTACCATGAAATATAAACATAACCTCGCAGTTTTGCAGCAGATGGATGTCCAGCAAGTTTGGTGACAACGTAAGTCATTGCCTTATCATTTCAAGGGAAAAAAAGAGCACTGCATGAAATGCCTTGTGAAAAACCAACACGACTACATCCTGCCCTAACAAGAAGACAGGAAGATGAAGAACATCTAACTTTAAGACCTGACATTTGGAGCTTTCTTGATGCAACGTGCTCCAAAGTGTCATCACACAAAGGTGGTCATCATCATTTCCCAGATTCTATGAGAATTCTATTCTTCAAGTTCGAAGTTACCAATTATCTAGTAATCAACAATCTAAAACAAATTGGGTTTATGCAGTCTAAAAAACAAAGAACAAATGCAGGGCCATCCTATTAATACTCACCAAACGAATTTAAAAATAATAATAATAATAAATCAGAATGAACTAGAAGTGTTACCATTGAAGTATTTTCATGACGCATCTTGGCATCTCACCACTTTCAGTCTCCTTCAACGTTACACCTCCGCACAAAACTTCCGCCCCCAGCAACCCTGTCTTCATCCCCGCAACACCAATTCCAACTCTTGTTTTCACATTCATCTTCACCTTCAATTTCTTGCTCGTGAACTGATGAAGAATCTTGGATCCAATTCGATCCTCAATCAGCTCGTTGTTCACATTAGTCACGGCTTTCAAACTCGTCGCATTCCCTTTTTCCTGTGTGAACTTAGGCAAGCTCGTCGATCCCAAATTAACCTCTTCGTCTCCCGTTGTAGTTTCCACCTTAGACTCTCCGAAATGATATGTAATTTTTTCATTAGGATTCCTAAATTCAATTCTTGCAACCATCTTGGCCTTAAGGTACGTGCCATCTGATTTCTTTGTGACGCTAAAAGTGGGGAATTTAAAAGACTGGAGGTGGAAAACGGGGAGTTTAGGATCGAACCAGATGTAAAATAGACCACCTGAGATTATCAGAAGAAGAATGACAACGATAAGGAGAAGGATTAAGCAGCTTAAACATAGACGACACCAATGCCTGGACCGTCTTTTCCTTGGCCGGAATGAATGAGGCACTAACGTCTTTGTAGGTAGTGGTCTCCGGGCAGATTTTACCGGGTGATTGGGGTCTCTGTAACCTGGTGGTCTTGGGAGAACTGGCTTCATTGGTTTGTCCGCCATTAATTATAATGTTGAATTTTGATTCTTCTGTTTATCAAGAAATTGACCATTAATCAAAAGAACGATTTACCCACAGCAAGACAGACTTGCTAGGACTTAAATTCAAAGTCCAAATAGATTAAGCAATTCATCGTGAAACTGAAGCAGTCCCGGTTTCTAAACAAGATTCGTCAGAGTGAAAATGTGCTAATAATTGAAGATGAATTCTAGACATGCAAAGAGGCAAGATTACCTTGATAGAGAAATGGCAGAAGTAATGTTGATCTAGTTAATTTCTTGTTGAGATTTCAAAATCTGGGGCATGGAGAGATCTGCAGTGGGATCTGAGAAGAAGAATTTTTTCTGAGATCATTAATTAGAGAAGGAAAGTTGAATTTTGAACATTGGATCACGAGGACAGAGTCACTCTTAAGTATGGAAAGCGAGAGAGAGGGAGAGAGTAGGATGGGGGTGTTGTCCCTTGTTGAAGCTTTGTGGTATCGATGGCAGGAATTCAGCATGCAAGATACACGCGCGGCGTTGCACTTGCTGACATGGCGGGAAGGTTTTTGATATTTTGTAGTTTGTACTAAACTGGTGGCCGGACCATGCCGTTGGAAAAAAAAAATAATATAAAAAAATGCTCAGTTACTGTGAACGTGTTTTTTAGAAGCAAGAAAAGGTTGTGATTCTGATTAACTTGGTTCACTCAATTTGCTTTATTGAATTATATGATATGATAAAACAACCATGGTAAGTAAAATAAAATAATAATCATGATGACATGCTCAATACAATGCCTATTAATATTATAAAAACATTTACATAATCTTACTCGTCTTGCTTGATAAGAAAGCTAAAATTAAATGAATTTTGATAGATAACATAAAAAACATATCTTAAAATATTAATAAATAAAATATCAAAGGACAAAACAATAAAAAATATTTATTTAAAAAAAAAACTCCATCTGAATTTTAGATTATTTTAAATGAGCTAAATTGAAATTAATTTTGTTAAACCTACCATCAATACTAGAACTTCGCACCAAGCTAACCAGGACTAGTCAAAGAGTCTAGGGCTAGACAAACCTAGCACATTACCATCGATCACGCATCTAAAACTGTTGGTGGTGGTTTTCATTCTAGCTTGCTTGGAGCGTCTCCTAGGAAATATGTTACTTTAAGAGCTAAATTAATAAAATAATATAAATATGATTTTTTTAATTATCTATATTCTAATAAAAAAACTATTTTTAAAGCCAGTTATAATATTAGAGTGAGAAAAATAAATGTTTTTTTTATGTGTTTGATGTTTTTTTTTCACATGACTATATTGGTTTATTTTTTTGCTACCCTACCTTGTTGGTTTTAGTTTTTTTAAGAGGTATATATAAATAATATTTATGAAAGAGAAGTAATATTTTGGTATTTTTTTAACACCCCTCTTGGAACATACAGAACAAGCATCAAAGAGTCGAATAATATTTTTTAATTTTTGGCTTTCCATTTAATGCACACCTTGGAGTTTTTCTTGTATTAAACCAGCCAGATTACATGTAATTTAAAATTTTGACGATTTTATATAATATTTAAATAGTTAATATTAATATAAATAAGATTTAATTATTTTAAATATATATGGTAGCAGCATATATCTTTGTTAAGTGTGCGAGAGTTGGGGGGGGGGGGATGTGTTAATTCTCACTATATAAAATCATTTTCTAAGAAAAGAAACTCTCCTTGTTTTACATATGCCTTGTTTTTTACTGAAAATCATTTTCCTTACTTTTTTATGTTTGGTAACCATACAAGAAGTTAGTAAAAAAAAAGTTAATTCCAATAAAAAAATAATCTTTATCATATAAAAGTGTTTTTTTTTAATAAAAAACATTTTTTTTTCTTTGCACAAAACACAACATCTTCTCAAATCCCTGCATCTCTCGATCTCTCTAATCTCTTTTCAAGAACAGCTGAAGCAGAAACAATTTAAGCATATTAATCTCATTTTAGGTAGTTTTTTCTTCTCAAATATCTCTTTATTATTTGTTTTATATTTTCATCTTCTTTATCTAGATATATAGTTATAATTATGACACAAGTTATTTGATCTTATTTAATTTACTGTGTTTGTTCCAAATAAAACTTTATGTTTTTTTCCATGCTATTCACATAATTCAAACAAATCATGATATAGATCTGTTACCTGTTATATTTTTTTTCATAATATAGTTATCTTCTTCATTTGACCTTATATTTTATAATAATAATAAAAAAATGGTTAGTAAAAAAATAGTTTGATTTTTAAAAAAAAATCAAGATTATGTATTTTTTATTATTACTGGGATAACAATATATTTGATTAATTTGGATATTATTACTTAACCCGTCAAATCCATTATTTGGACTGTAAAATTTATTAGATTTAATAAATTTATTTTTTAATTATTCTTTGCTTGTTGTCATGATAGAATAAATAGACACCTGTAAAATTGAGCATCAATCAAACATCGTGATATTTAATTAAAATTAAAATAATTTTATAAAAAATAAATTGAATTTAACTAGGAAGGTGAATTCAAAATAAATAAGATATTAAAAACTAAAATTAAAAAAAGTAAAAATGATTCAATTGAAATAAACAATCACATAATTGAGTATTGATTAAATATTAAAGTGTTTGTTTAAAATTATAGTAACTTTATACAGAGTAAATTAAAATATATTATAAAAATATATTTAAATTAATAAAAAATTAAATTAAAAATAAAAATGTTAGAGAAGATCCCATGATAATAATAAAAAATGGGGGTAGCTCCTCGTAGGAACATTTAATGTATTCTAGAAAGCACATGAAGAGTGAAGGAGTAACTGAGGGGGTTATTCATCTCCATCCCATTTGTTTTTGGATTTTAAAAATATTTTTTTTAAAATATTTTTTTATTTTCAAATCATATATTAATAAAAAATATTTTTTTTAAAAAAATAATTTTTTAATATAAAAAAGCATCTGAAATTTTTACAATAATTCTAGATTCAAATTCACGTTTACCGATCGCAAGGAACCGCTGTGCAAGTGAATTGAAAAATCATTTCACTCCCGTCGGCACTGGCGTGGCCTTGTGCTCTGATCACTTGCAAAATACCGTAGCAAAAAAGCTACCATGTAAGAAAATCCAAACAACTCATGATTATAAAGTATTAATTTAATTGCTAGCTAGCTCGTCGTTTTCAAACAATGAAAACATTTTCATGTTAATTTTCATAAATTAAGATTAAATTCTTTTTCTCAGCCATGAAAACTCAAAACTAGAACTTCTAAATGGAACATCTAGACATTCAAATCTCACATATACATGGAATTCAAACGATAGCATGGGATGAACTTGTTTATCAATTAAGGTTGGGAGAAGTAGCTACTAAGTACTGATATTGTAGCATACGATGGTTTTTAAAAATACTTTTAATTAAAATAATATTTTCTCAAAGTTTTTATTTTTATTTTTTACATAACCCACCAAAAACATCTAAAAACCTATTAATTTAATTTTTTCATACAAAAAATAATTTAGAAAACAAGTTACAATGAAAAAAAACACTCTCATTAATGCAAAACTAGAATATTCTATTATACTCGATACTGGAAGAATTGGGGCGCAATGCATCTTTGTTGTTCATGTAAATAGTTAAATGTGTGGGTGTTTTTTTTTAATTTAATTATTTTTTTAATTTTATAATTAAATTTTTTAAAATCGTCTGGATTATTTTTGGACCAATCAAATTAATTATACCAAGTTAAATTAATTATTACATAATCTAATTTTAAACAGGAGTTGAGTAAATTGATAGGCTATGAGGTTTTTCTCGTCAATTTGTTTTTTTTATTTCTTAACCCCATTCCATACCTTTTTTCATTAGTTTTTTGAATTGTTTTTAAATTAACTAAGTTAATCAAGTCATATTAAAATAACTTTCAATAAATTTAAGTTTAAATTTAGATTAGAAAAGAAGTTATATTGGTAGATTTTTTTATCAATTTTATAATTTTATTTTCTTAATTTTTTTTAAAATCTTTTTTATAATCAAATAAGTTATATTTATACTAACTAAGTCAACCGGGATATTTTATGATAATTTTTATATAGTTTAATTTTATATTTAATTTAAATAAAAATTTAAATTAAAAGGTTTTAATATTAATATTTTAAATTAAGCTTAATAATAATATCAAATAATTTTTTATAATTCAAATAATTTTTATTGTCTTTTAAAAGAAATTCTATCCAATTTACAGTCCAACGGAGCCGGTCGTTAAAATAGAGTGTCCTGTTTATACAAGGCGGAGCAAAATTGAATAGTACATCTATAAGATTGCCATTTTATAATCCTGAAAAAGCAAAATTCCTTCTCCTTATTTTACAAGTAGACAGAAATTTTGCTATAAGATGGTCGTATTGAACAGTACATATATAAGATTGTCATTTCGTAGCCCTGAAAAAAAAAAAACAAATTCCTGTCTCCTTTGGATCCATGCATGAAAAGGGAATTTAACAAGACAACACAATGCATTATCGGTATTGCACGACAAGATTTTATTTGTTTTTATATTTTAAAAATATTTTTTGAAAAATATATTTTTTTATTTTAAATTAATATATTTTATATCATTTTAATACATTAATATCAAAAATATTTTTTTTAAATAAGTATATTATTTTAATATATTTTAAAATAAAAAATACTTAAAAAAATAATTATAATCATATTTTCAAATATATTCTCGCAGAATTCAATATTACATTTTCATCCATGTGGGGATTTGAGTCGCCCTCGGCTATGTTGTCCGTACAAGTATTGTTTGAAATTGTTATTCAATCATGTTTTTTAATTTTAAATTAATATTTAAAAAAAATAATTTAATTTAATATACTCATATTAAAAATATTTTTTTTTATATAAAAAATACAATTATCAAATATGTCATGTTCCTTCGCCACGTTATTCAAAAAGCAAGAAATATTAGTTCGACTTACATCCATGGTTTAGTGTGTATTAGATAGTGATTTTTAAAATATTTTTTAATTAAAAATATATTAAAATAATATATTTTAAAATTTTTTATTTTTTATATTAACACATTAAAATTATTAAAAAATATCAATTTAATATATTTTCATGTGAAAAATAAATTTTTAAAAATAAAAAAATTATATTATATTATCAAATAAATTTAATCCAGATTTTAAAACAATGATTTGGTGAGGTTGGTGTTTGAGAAGGGTTTTTTTTTTTTATATATGAATGTGGTTGTCATTAGATGTACTGTCTTTTCCTTTTTGCCCCCCTGATTAGACGAGTTAAGTGCTAGAAAACCAAACCAGACTAAAAACTCATTGGCCAATTCACTTTTTATTCATATAAAAAATCAAATTGAACTGAATTGTTCAGCTTGAATAAATATTTAGCTCAATTTGATTGATTTATTTATTTTATATTTGACTCGTATAATTTTTTTCATTAAAATCAAACTGAACCAAACGACGCTCACGCTCCAATAATTGTTTTTTTTTAAAAAACACGGCAGCAAAGGTCCAAATAAAATGCCAATCTTGGAACGTGACGGTGCCAACAAAACTTTCTGTCCTATTATAGCGGCTACGATTTGCCCTCCTTAACTAATAATTCGTGTCGTTTCACTTTCACTTGATTTCAAATCCGGGCAAAAACTGAAAAGGAGAGATTGGGCCATGCGAGGCCCACCATAAGGTGGCGGTACTGCAAATCAGTGGTTGTCAGGCGCACGCACGAGACCCGGAGGGCGGATACTGGGTCCGATGAAATAACTTGCTAGTAAAGTAAAAACGAAGAGCTCTCACCTTTCTCCATGATCATTTCTCAAACCGTTTCCTGTAAAAACAAGAATTATTCTGTCAGTAATGCCACCTATTGTTATGTATTCTTTTAAGAATATAATTATTGAAAAAGGAATGTTTATAAATGATTGAAATTTAAAAAAAATAAAATTGTGAGACATCTTTATTGTATTTTTTTATTAAATAAATTTACTATTTAATTTGTTAATGTGATGTTCTTTTTTATTCTTCTAGTTGATACCAGTAATAACATTTATAAAATATTATTCGTTCAAATAGTATTTTACTTTTAAATTTTATTATCTAGCATTGTATTATTTTTAAAAGTATACTTTGTATTTTTTATGTTAGGTTATATACGGTCTCTTGATTTTATCATTTTTTTAATCATTTAACATAGTTCAATTAGTAAAATAATTAAAAAAATCAAAATTAAATAAAACTAAATAATAAAAAAATAAATTAAAAAAAATATTATAACAAGATAAAACGAAACAAATGACAATAAAAATAACTAGATTAATAAAGTTTATTATTATTAAAAAGATCAAACGATACATTATCTAGATTTTAGCTATTATCACTGAAAATCCTAACATGCCAATTTTACCTTTAAAACTTGTATTATATCTCATTTCAGCATAGAAAAACCTCACAAACTCCCCTCTAAAAGACCTGTAAATTAATTAATCAATTTAAAAAACCTTAAAAATCATAAAACCATACCAAGTTATATTTTTCTTCCTTGATTTTAATGGGGTTTTTTTTAGATTTTAAATGACCATCATCAAACTACTTTCATTAAATAATACCCATGGATGGCAAAAGTAACCAATTCAACGGTTAGGATATTCAAAAACAACAACTTTTCCTTTCATATAGTAAAGCTTTTTCTCTCATTCATGAAATAGAGACACAAAAAACAACAAAAATAAAGTTTTGTACTAAATTGAATTTAAAAAAATTAAAAGCTATAATTTTGAAAATTAGAATACCAAGTTAAATTTAAACACACCACCTATTCAGTGCATTTTCTAAGATGGCCGTCCTTTTAATTCTGTCTCTTGCCACCAAATACAAAATAATTGGCTATTAGTTTTGAAATTAAAGGACTCAGTTGATAAAAAAAGAAGTTAAGGGATAAAAAGAAAAGTGTTTAAAACNTTTTTTTTAGATTTTAAATGACCATCATCGAACTACTTTCATTAAATAATACCCATGGATGGCAAAAGTAACCAATTCAACGGTTAGGATATTCAAAAACAACAACTTTTCCTTTCATATAGTAAAGCTTTTTCTCTCATTCATGAAATAGAGACACAAAAAACAACAAAAATAAAGTTTTGTACTAAATTGAATTTAAAAAAATTAAAAGCTATAATTTTGAAAATTAGAATACCAAGTTAAATTTAAACACACCACCTATTCAGTGCATTTTCTAAGATGGCCGTCCTTTTAATTTTGTCTCTTGCCACCAAATACAAAATAATTGGCTATTAGTTTTGAAATTAAAGGACTCAGTTGATAAAAAAAGAAGTTAAGGGATAAAAAGAAAAGTGTTTAAAACCACTCCTCTCCGTAGCACATTCTGAATATGTAAACAGTGTTTATTATTGTTATCCCTGTTTTAAAAATATTTTTGAAAAAATTTATTTTTTATTTTTTTATTTTAAATTAAATTTTTTAGTGTTTTTAAATTATTTGGATGAATTAATTTAAAAAATTATTTTTTAAAAAATATTATTTTAAAATAAAAAATACCCTTTTATTTTGTAACTGCAAATAGGATTAAGAAAACCTTTACATTTTAGTTTATTTTGGTATTATATATATAAAAGAAACCGAGCCTTTTTTCTTTACTGTTTTTTTCCTCTTAAACGGCGCCGTTTGGAACAAGGGAAGAAACCCCTAATTTCCAGCACAAGCAGCCACACGCAGAAGAGAATACACACTCCCGCTCTGCTCGTCTTCTCCTCTTCCCTTTACCCGACCTGCTTCTTCTCTCTAATCCACTGCTACTGCGTACCGACCTTCAATTTAGTGCCCAACAGATCAAAGAGCTGCTGATATTTGTGAAAGTGGTGCCTGCTTTCTATCAGGTTGGTTCATCATTCTTATTAACTTCTGCTATTTATCTTGAACAGATTTTCATCATAGGCTGTTCCCTAATTGATTTAGACATATGTGTGCCTCTTTCTCTGAGAGAGACCATGATGCACATAAACGCTCGGTCGGTCGATTCTTTTTTGTTTTTGCTGGGCACACTTTCTGTGAACTGACACTGAAAGGAATCGTTGACAAATTTTTTCCATTTATGTTATTTTATTGACGTACAGATTCTAATTGTTTTAACAAATTGATAATTATCCAATCACACTGGCAATCCTCCTCTACACTTTTTTTGTTTGACAAACCTGATCCCGGTAAATCAAATATCATCTTTATCCCCACCAAACATACGTTTCCTTTTGGAACTTTCGTAGTTTGCTTAGTATAGACTGCAATTGCTTAGTATAAACTGCGAACAGGAGGATCTGTAAGCCCTAAGCACTGACCGACAATACTTTTAATTTGTCAAGATGAACGAATAAGACTTGCCGCCAACGGGTTACTCTAGGAAATGGGCCCTGTCTCACTACCCTCATTAAACTTTCATTCTTTCCCGGAAAACATATTGATACTGATGTCATTGTACAATAACAACGTCTAATCTGTTCAATAATTAATAATCAACACAGGACGCAGCTCTTGCTCCTTCAATCTCGGCTGGCTTTTGGCAAAAATGGAGTTCGTGAACCCTGAAGGTCTTCGTCTGGATGGTCGCCGGCCCATGGAAGTACAATCCACTTCTCTACCTTTTTGCTTGACTCCACTGTTTCTTCTGTCTTCGCTTATTTTGTTTCGCTTTTACCTATTGCAGATGAGGCAACTTAGAGCACAAATCGGTGCTGTAGCCAAAGCAGACGGGTGTGTTTAATATTTCTAACCTCGGCTTCTTAAAATCAAAACAAAAATATTGAAGTAAAAAAAAAAAACTATCATTTGTTTTGTAGCTCTGCTGTTTTTGAGATGGGAAATACTAAAGTAATTGCTGCCGTTTATGGACCTAGAGAGGTAGCTGCTACTCCTTTTATATTATATTTTATCTCTCTTTTTTAACTACTTATTTGCTTTGGTTACTTATATTTTTTTTCAGGTTCAAAATAGGAGCCAACAGATTAACGACCAAGCACTGGTAAATTCTTTTATTACGAATTCAGCTAGTTTAATTCTTTTATTAATAAAAATGCCTTTGTAATGATGTGTATTTTAGGTCCGGTGTGAGTACAGCATGGCTAATTTCAGTACAGGAGATCGGAGGCGAAAACCAAAGGGTGACAGGTACACTTTGTTTTTTTTTTAAAAAAAATATTTTGAAAACCTCTTGCTTGACTGTGCCTTTTTTTCGAGTTTTGGAATTGGTTGTTGTATGAGATTTTGAATGAGTTATTTGCTAGCGGGCAAACCAAATAACTTGAAGTTGACATCTTTGTTATTTCTGACACTGCTCTTTGTATTTTTTGTGTCTGTCATTGTAAAGTACCAGGATTGCCTGTGAAAAAGCCATTTTCAGATGTACAGATTGTTGGTTTTATGTTTGAGATGTGTTTTTGTCGCGGCTAGTATTTTTGATTGGCTCCAAGAATCACAATATATTCTGCACTTCAAATCAATGTTACAATACACATTGTTGGGGTATTTTGATTTGTTATAGATGAAAGCATTTGCAGGCGATCAACAGAGATTTCATTGGTTATTTGTCAGACAATGGAAGAATGCATATTGACGAATCTAATGCCCCGTTCTCAGGTCCTTTTGCAGTTGCTTGAGATATTTTCCCAACTCCAGTGGATGCTGATTCTTCTTCTTTTTTTACCTAAATTGTTTGCATATTTTGCAGATTGATATATATGTGCAAGTTCTCCAAGCTGATGGAGGTAACTTCGAAATCATTTATGAATACCCAGCACTAACTCATTGATGTTTGCTTTTCTTTTTTGTATTTATGTGCTTCTTTGACCTCTGTGCGTAAGCTCAGATTCTGTTAATTTTATCGGTACATTAGGTATGTTAATTTTATTGGTACCTTAGGTATTGCTCCTCTTTTGCAAGATTTAAGAGAAAAAGGTCTTTAAATTCAGGCTATCATATATAAGTTGCAATTATTGTTGTTGTTTTTTCAGTACATGGTCTTTATTGTAAGCTACCTACCTGCTAGTTCATGATAATAATGCCTACAGAATTGTTAATGGTTACACTGCAACAACTTTGAAGGAAATTATTCTTCATTTATTTTACTTTTCTTCATCTGAAAAAGAAACATAGACACAGACAGGGTTAAATAAACAGGAAGCATTAAAGAGAGCCAAGAGAAGAAAATTGGAGCAAGTCGGACCTCTTCTCCTTGTCTCCAATTGAAATAGAATATGTACTTGGATATATTTGCTCTCTCCCTCAAATGTTTTCCCCTCACTCCCCAAACTCCAAAATGGCCAAAACAAATTATATTAGTCAAATAAATCAATCTCGTGCTGGTGCTAGTGCCAAGAGGCATGGACTTCAGAAACATCCAATGCTTTCTAAATAAGCTAAGCAACGCTTTAGGAGCCTGTTTCTCTAGTATTCATTATGGCACCACCACTGGAAATTTCCAAGATGCTTCACTGTCTTGTACTCAATAATGGAAAATTTGTGTCCATTAAGCCATATGTTGTCTGCAGGAACTAGATCTGCATGCATCAATGCTGCAACTTTGGCCTTAGCAGATGCAGGTATCCCCATGCGTGATCTTGTTACTTCTTGTAGTGCTGGATTCCTCAATAGCACTCCTCTTCTTGGTGAGTTCTTCATGTCTCTCATTTGAATGTGCAGTTTTCTGTTTTCTACACTAATTGATTTTTATCATATTGAAGCTAACTTTCGTTTTGTTGACCCAGATTTAAACTATGTTGAAGACAGTGCAGGAGGTCCTGATGTCACTGTTGGAATCCTACCCAAGTTGGACAAAGTGACACTTCTTCAGGTTTTTACGTGAATCTCTATTTCATGTAATTGTCCCTGTTAATAAAAAAACCCTTTGTTTCTTCCATGGTGATGTTAATCGTGAAAGTTATTGATGTGGACAAGTATGACTGGAAATTTTCATCATGGAAGTTACTCTTAAGTTGTGACAAAAAGAATTTGTGGTGTGCAAATTTTTATCAAAAGTTGCCGTGTCATTTCTTTTCCTTCTAGCCACCTTTTGACACCCTCCTATCCCTCTAAATCTTCTTCACTGGTAAAAAGAAAAGTAAGATGAAAGTAAACACCAAATAGCCCTTGCTCTCATAGCGTGATCTGCCGCACTGTTTTGAATACAGCGTCCAGATGCTTCTTAATACCACTCCAATCAATCTTCAAATACAACTCTACAATGTCTTCAAACGTGAGAATCTATCATTTGTGTTCAGCATGATCCAGGTGTTTCAACTACGCTGCAAGCGTGGGAATTAGAATTCTTACTTTAAGCAAAGCTTTTACCCCTAGACCCCTCATTTATGGTGTTTTTTAATGCAGATGGATGCTAAGCTGCCAATCGATACCTTTGAAAATGTTATGCAACTTGCTGTTGAAGGCTGCAAGGCAATAGCAAATTACATTCGTGAAGTAAGTGGGAGTTTGAATATGATTGAATGACCTATGCATCTTAACCATGTCTTAATGTTTACATATTGGCACGCATCTTAAACATTTTCATTATAGCTGAACTATTTATTGTGTACCTTTTGGCAGGTTTTGCTAGAGAATACCAAACAGCTGGAGTATAGACGTGGCTTGTAGTTCATAAAAAGGGTAAGAATTCTGGGCCACGTGCTATCATATGCTTGTAACTTGACAAAAACAGACAGGGCTTACCGTATCTGCGTTTTTGTTCTGCAGGTATCAGGGCTCATATCCAAGCCGCAGCCTTTGCCTGGTTATTGTTGGACTTTCAGTTGTCAGGTCATCACTTGAAATTTGTTGCATGTACCGGAGTTGCCATCTCTTAAGTGAATTCAACTCTGTTAATTTGCTGAAGTCGTAGCTCACCGGGAGAGATAGTGGCCAGCATGCTTGTATTTATATTTTCATTTGTTGCTGGAAGTGCTTGGTTTGACCGGAAACGTTGAACTCATGATGCCTCGTACCATCATTTTTGAATTGTCGATACAATGCAGTAAATTTTGGGAGGAGTATGACATGAGGTGGTGCGGTTGTCAGTAACCTAGTAAAGGAGTTCTTGTAATTACCAGCTTTTTAACCCGCTAGTCACCACGGCTGGATATGTTTTTTTCTCAGTAAAAAAAATTTAAATATATAGGCT
This sequence comes from Populus ilicifolia, assembly GCA_015708895.1. Classification (NCBI taxonomy): domain Eukaryota; kingdom Viridiplantae; phylum Streptophyta; class Magnoliopsida; order Malpighiales; family Salicaceae; genus Populus; species Populus ilicifolia. Next base: position 1,552,074 of record SRLM01000333.1, on the reverse strand, counting down.
TGGGAAATTAAATGAACCACAGAGAGGTAATATCTTCTTTTCTCCCACTAGCTTGCAAATTTCTATCCCGCGTTCATGGAAAAGGGGGAAATAATACGTTAAATATGATCGTCATTTCATCCCCTCCCCCCACCTGGAAATATATCAATATCAATCAATATTCATTATCTTTCTCTTCCAACAAATAATTTATTTTCCTTCAATCCGCTTCTTATTCAATTCCAAACAAGTTAGATATAATTTTCCCGAAACAAAGACTTGGAAGCAGGAACTTGTGGCAAAATAAAGTCAAGAAGCTGCCACTTGGGATTCTAAAAGATGGGGTTATAAGAAGAAGCATGTTTTGCCCTATACCTGAACCATACTGACCGCGGGAGACAAGAGATATAATTAATGACATTCTATGGAGTTCTAGACCCCATCCGAGAAACATATCTCCAGTATTCGTGTATTTGAACCTCAAAGCCAAGGAAGATCTTTCTTCTTTTTCTCAGAAAAAGAGCCCATAGTTTATAAATCACACAAACTACCTAATGTTAGAACTGTGGATATTTTGACTGAGAGATCTCTCTAGTAGCTACCTGAATGGAGCAAAACTAACACAGAAGAATGTGAAAAGAGGCTTCAATAATTTTTGTGTGACATGCTAATCAACAAAAGAGGTCAGAATTCTAAAAGAAGAAGGCGCAAATTGAAAGCAAGTTATAACAACAACATGAAGCAGTGCCACTTTTTGCTCTTGAAAAATAATTCCACATCCCAAATAACTCCTCTCTGAAGATCAAAGCGTTCGCTGCAAAAATCTTGGAAGGCACAGCTGAGAGCTCCGAACGCCCAGTCCATTCCGCTTCAAGGCTACAGGTTTCTCAATCACTACTCCATCGACGCTTAACATAAACGCTAGAATGCTTAGGTATCTCACTGTAATAATTCCAAGTGAAATACCTACATACCTATTCTTTACACACAAAACTTCAAAACTAGCTATTGGGGTAATTTTATACCTTCACAAGAATCCATCCTTCATTGCCAGATTTCAAGGTGCAATTAAGTATTTTCACTTCTGTATCGCCCACTCAAATTGCTACTATACCCTTAGATTCAAGATGTTTCAAAGCTGGCGTCACATTTTCTATATTTTAAGCATTTTTAGGATGACTTAAATATCCTTAAAGGGTGAATTTTCGTTAGCTTACGTCTACGGATATTTTTGTATTTTTATTTGGGTATCTTTTTGTTAATATCATGCAGATAAATGAGAGATTTTGTAGTGCTCAGAATACAAATATTATTTTTTAAAAAATAGTTCATGCGTGTTACGCGTGTCAACACTCTTGTTTTGGTGAATGGAACTCTTGTTTCGGTCATTGTCTTTTTCTTTTCCTGTCTTAATTTTCACACTCTACCCTCCAAATTCTCACATAAGCCATTTAATTTACTTTTCCTTCATATTATGTCTATTTTTTATATTCCTTTTATCTTATTAAAATAATTTATAAACTTAAAATTTATTTTAAATTGCACATTTCTTTAATTTGTTTATATTAGATTTCATCTTTATTTTTTTAATTATTACTTTTATCTTGTTTGAGTTAATTTTTATGATTTGATTTTTAACAATTCCATCATTCTTTAATTTTTCTTTATATTAAATTTAATCCTCATTTATTGGATTATTAATTTTTTTATTTTAATAAATATTTTAAATTGATTTTTTAATATTAAATTAATTAAAAATTTAGCTTTCTAATTTAGTATGAATCTAGAATTTTACGGTTATGAACTTAAGAGATTGACCTAAATTTTGTAGACATCAATGCTATTTTTATATTAACTAGAAATTTAATTTTTGTTGTAAATATTTTTAAATTTACACTAGAACAACCTGTTTTTATGTTTTTTTTAGTATACTTAATCTTAAATAGATAATCTATATTTAAAAATAATTTGTTAGTAAGTTATTAGTTTGAAATAACATGATAAAAATAAATCATGGAGAGTGTCTCCTGCATAATCACCAAGATAAATGAATATTTCAATCATTTATTTGAATTTAATAATTTGACTATTACAACCAAAATTTATCAAATTACAAAAATCTTTTGAGCAAAATGTATTATTTGTTGTCTTTAGTAACTTTTCATGCTATTATTCTATATGGACGGTTTGGATTTTTGCAGCCCCAGTAATCTAAGGTAACATTCCATACTTACATGATACCACTAAATTAATCTCACTGCTGAAGAAATTGTAACTTCAAAGCACATGAACGTTGACAAGAAAGGAGAAGAGACGTTGTCGTACAAGGGTAAGCATCCAAACTAGCAATGGTCAATCAAAGGGGAGACAATCAGCAGAAAGCCAGCAATTGCCTGAAGATTATATGACGAGGAAGGGGCCTGAGCTGTTGTGCCCGTACCCAGTCCATGCCATGTGTGGAGTCAACTTTTTAGCTATGGAGCCATGGATTCAAATTGCCCGACCGGATTTACATGACGGGGCTTCACTTTACCTTCTTCCTAGGTCCAAACCGGTCCTGAGGGCAGCCCTCAGCACTATGATGTCGGTGTTGATTCGTTGAATCCCATATAATTTGCTGATTATCGGTCTTTTTACGGCTCTTGACTTCAATCCAAAGCTATACTTCTACAAGAACAGAATACATCATCTGACCTTTTATCAGCGCTGACTGCATCTCTTCCTATACGCAAGCAGAAGTTTCGAGCCAATGGTGCTATCCTTACTAATACGTAGAGTGGTTGGGATTACCGTTATTTTTTAATGTATTTTTATTTAAAATAATATATTTTTTATTTTTTAGAAATTATTTTTAAAAGCAATGCTTTAAAATGATCTTAAAATATTAAAAAATATATTAATTCCAAATAAAAAATATAAAAAATATTTTTTAAAACATTTCTAAAATACAAAAACAATCGTGAAATAAAAATATCAACTTATGATGCTCTAAAGTTACATTTGAAATTTGTATGAACTAGAATGTTTTGCGAGCTTGGGGCAAATAACATGCGTGGTTGATCATGTTGCCTGAATCAACTTTGGATGAAGTTTAAAAACTACAAATCCATCCCTAAAGAATTGATTGAGTTTTTATATTGTAAAAATATTTTTGAAAAATTTTAAATTTAAATTTAAATTTTTTATTTACTTTAAATTAATTATTTTTTGATATTTTTATATCATTTCAATTCACTAATATCAAAAATAATTTTTTAAAAATAAAAAATATTATTTTAATATATTTTTAAATAAAAAATACTTTAAAAAATTCTGAAATACCTTCAAAAAAAAAAAAAAGGATCTGTTAGGTATCCTAAAAAGGTTTCCCAAACATTTCCCTTATTTCATCGAAAAAGTGAGGCAAATAAGATCGGGGGCATTTCAAGCAGGAGCGAGTTACTTGTTTAAAATCATCTATTGTGAATTCTCTAGTTTCTCCGGCCCGCCGATATACCGGGCTAGTTACAGGCGAATCAATTTCTCAGACCAGTGATCCGATCCATTCAGGAAAACGTTTTTCTTTCCTTTTTATCATTCACCGCCTCAACCAAGCATATCCGTGTTCTAGCTAGACAGTTCCATGCACGGTCATCAGGCATGCCCACAAGGTTTTATTTTTCGTAACTCGCGCCACTTCAGGTTTCCAGCAATGATGTGACCAGGTTCCACAGGATGCTTTACATAACCAGACGCCCATTACCCTAAAAAAGACAATCGATTTCCTGCTGTATATAAGCATTTTAATGGACATCTCAAATTGCAGTCATAATTCATGATGTAAATGAGATAATAATAGCAAGAGCATGTCTTGTATAGAAGCACGATCGTCTCAAGCTCATATCAAAGCGTGTCCAGGTCACTATTTGATAAAATTGCACAAACAGAAATATTTATAAACCACTAGTTCCCAAACCTTCCCTGAATGAGTTTCTAAATCTCTTCAATGTACATTACCTTTCAATGGCCATCCCAGCACTGAATATTGATAAAACGCATCAGTTCTGCCATGAGAGAGCTACCTTAACATGTTAAAATTAAGAGTCTCGAGGATCGGCGCCAATCCTATTTAGATATTCTATCAACAGCTAAACTATTAACCGTAATTTTGGGCTTGTAATTATGCCAAAACTACATGGTTGCTTTGAAATATAAGATAAGGGACTGCAAGCAAACTACTTTCGTCAACCAGCAGCCACGGCATCAGCTCTGGGGCTTGCATCCAAGAGTTGATGTAGCTTGGCACCAGAGTTGGAGTTTCTCTGTTCATCAATGTTGTTTAAAATCATTTCTTGCTTGGGTCCTAGTTGCGCATTCTTGAGTTTCTCCTGCAAATTGAACCACTCTAGAAGTTACAACATAGATAATAAAATACCAGCAAAAAGCTAAATAAATAAACAAACGACCTCCTGGACTAAAGGATTGACAAAGGGCTGAAAGGGTGTGTACCGTTAATGCTGCATTTTCAAGCCTTAGTTTCTGCGATTTCTCTGTAAACTGATCTATTTCTGATTTGAGTGCCTTGTTCACTGTAGTCAACGTTTCTACTTTGTGTGCAAGTTCTTCAGCCTCGGCCTACAGGGTCAAATACAAAGCACAATTTCAGTGATAAATTGATAGTCTAATGGAGAGATTTAAAACGACAACAGGATCTTGGGGGGGTGGGGGGGATGCAGCTACAAATCTACTCTACCTGCTTCCTTAATCTTGACCTTCTAGCAGATTCTCTGTTTGATTGCTTCCTCCTCTCTCGTTTCAGCTCCCGGTCATTCTGAGCATGCCACCAGAATTCATAAGAAAATGCTCAAGACGGGATATATACTATTCTAATTACAAACAAAAACTCCTGACGATACCATATGTTCAGAAAGGAACAGAAGAAATGGTTGGGACAAATTAAGAGATATTTGACAGCATATATTATACCGGTGACCAGGCTTCAGAAGGCAGCATGGCACCAGGTTGAGGAATGGTTGCAGGATTTGTCTTAGCAACATTCACACTAGGAGGGTTTCTGAGCTCCAATGCTTTAGTCATACCAGGATCAACAACTGCACCCAAAACCTTGTCAGTGGATGGATTTGCCTCTCCAAGAAGAGGGCTACAATGTGTCTCTGTTTTTGTATCTCCACCTGTGGTATGATGATCTGAGTACAGAAATGATGCCCTATTTTTTGGTACACCATACACAAATGAAGCTTAAAAACATAAAATTCAAGACAGAATGTGGATCGGCTATATTTGGTCCATTATCTATTCCCATTCCTGGGTTGTTTCATTTGTGCTAGAAGCCTAGAATTCATTGCCATGCATGCCTGAGGTTCAATCACAGGGAAAGTTTCCTCATCTAAGCATGCTGTGCGGCTTATCAACTATTGCCCTCAACAACATTGGTCATTCCTAAATAAAATATCATTATTTCACTTTCCAAGATTTCGCCTAAAAAGAAGTCATTCTTCAATTGACACTACCATATTGAATGATGAAGAGCACTACAACACGGCCCTCACATCTGATAACCATCCCTTTTCAAATCAACACTTTTTGGTAAACTGTTCTGGTCAACATAGAAACTAGCTTTGTCATTTCACAACTTGCAATGTGATCAAATGTGATGCACACAACAGGAAAAGAACAAATGCTACTAGAAATAGAGTTTCTAGGTCAACACTCTCAATGAAGGATGAGATTATACCAACAGTTGGTGTTCCCTCACGGTTCCTTTTCTTGCCCTAACAAAAGAAGCGGTAAAGATTACAGTTAACATTCAGAAACATATTAGATTTTGAAGCATGCAAACACTCATGAAAGATAAAAGGGCTCACCCTAGCTGTATTCCCATCACTTCCATCACTGGAACCTTCTGTCTCCATGCTGTTCATGGCAAAACAATTGCAAGTTGGTCAAGAAAGTCTCTCAAAGACCACCAAATTGGTCACCCAGACAAAAAAGCCAAGCTAAGCTGAAACAGAACTTGAAAAAAAATTTGGAGGGGGGTGAGTTGGTGCCAGTTTCAAACCTCTGCGGTAGCCTACTCCCACCCTCTGCACTCTCAGCATCACCATTGCCTATTGACATTGCAAGCCCATCAAACCCTTTCAACTTCTTCATTAAACCCTGATCAGTATTTCCTGAAGATTTTGTAGGTGTTTCTGCACTCAAAGGGGTATGAGCCTGCATAATTGTACAAGAATTACATATGTCCACACAGTGAAGGCAAATCAGTTTCTGTATTTCCAACTGATGCATTTCTATCTCATTTTGTTGAACTGACATTGAATAAAGATGGAATTGGAAGTGTAGAAAAGGAAATTTCCAAAGAGCAGGCTTCACTTACAGCGGGAGATGACAGAACCCCAGGACCATGCGGATGGGATCCCTGGGAATTGAATAGAATGGAACTATAAGCATGTTATAAACTCTCCAATAATTACACTACAACTTTGAGTATTCTGTTGAAACTTTGATCATAACTTATCCAGCCATTCTCTAAGTTAGAAAGCATTGTAACACTCCTTGAATAATATCAACAACCAAGTTGTTGAAACAATGCAGACTTACAATTGGAACAGCCGGATGTGCATACACTCCTCCATGTGAATAGATTGCTGCATATGGTGCCCCATAAGTAGCCATCATAGGCTGGAAGAATTCAAAGTTAAAGTCCATATCAGTGCTCAAGTCTTCAATTTACTTCATTAATTCTGAAGTACCAAGAAGAAATAGAAAATTGCTGGCAATCTTGAAAGAAAAATGCATCACTTCAAGAGCTTTGAGTAATACCTGCGGTGGGCCCCACATATAAGGATGAGGGGCATGGCCAGACGCCACACCCGAGTTGTAATATGGTGGGAGAGCCACTCGGGATCCATAATATGCCTAAAGATGATACGAATTCACATAGTATCACAATTGAATTGAAAGTGTCACAAAAAGAAAAGGCATAGCAGAATATGCTGGTGATGTCTCGACTCTAAGCCACTAAATGAAAAGGCAGAAAACAAATGCAAGCATTAAGCAGATAACCTGGATAGCTGCCCAATCAGGATACACATGAATGCTGGTCTGATCCTGCCACAACAAAAGGATTGACCAATAATCAGAAAAAAATTTGCACGTAAATCACAGCAAACTAATCAAGGCCTTATTTGTTTGGTGGAAAGTGTTTTCCTTGAAAACACGACTTTCTCATGTTTAACTACATTATGAAAAATTGATCAATGAAATTCACTTTCCAGTAAAAAAAAAAACGTATGTTTTAGATGAAGGAAAGTGTTTTCTGATTTAAAATATTGGAAAACACTTTTCATGAGCTAAAGTGGTACAATACTTCTTAATTATTATTATTATTATTATTATTATTATTATTATTATTATTATTATTATTATTATAAACAATAATATATTAATAAAATAATTTAAAATATAATATTATTAGAAAATAATAAATTACTAATATATTTATATAGAAAATAATATATTAGGATATATTAATATACAATATATAAGTACATTAATTTGATATGTGAGTGCATGCAGTACTTTAATTTAGATAATATTGCTAGAAAATAAATTTGAATATAAAATATATTTTATTATACAATAATCATACATTTAAATCATATAAATTGCTACATAAAATCAGGATATAAAATTAGGATACCATAGAAAAGAAATTTATTTTCAATGTTCCCCGAACAACAAAAATTAGTTATAAGTCCATAATATTATATTTAAAATATTTATATTATATGTATAGTTCCATTTTATAAGATAAACTATAAATAAATATATTACATAATAAAAAAAAAAAATTTCTGCCATTACACTTTTTATACCTTATTCTTTTATTGTATGTGCTCAAATAGTTAAATTGAATGTTTTATATATGTTAGATAAACTTTAAAAAAATGAAAACATTAAGAAGTGATTTTTCAATTCATTTTCATGGTATAGCATTCCAACTTATGTTTCATGACATTCTCGGACATCATAAACTAAGATTTTTTTGCTCAAAAAAGGTAAAAGAATGTGACGATATCAATTTCCACTACTGAAATGTAAATACTTCTCAGCTTACTTGCTGGGCAGGAGAAGATTTATCAGACGCGGAAGACTTTCCCTCTTCATTGTTTCCCATGGTAAAACACCAAAAAAAATAAAAATCCTTACTTAATTTGGAGATGATACGCAAAAACTGCTTTAACTCTCTCCCCTGCAACAAAAGGAGACGGGTTAGCAAAGGTGTGGGAGCAGAGTGTGAACATATTGAAGAAAAACAGAAGATAGAGATTGAGTCATGACACATCTAATCATTCAAATTGAGCCCTTGCACAATTTCTAGATTCACTAAAGACCCGCAACTTCTAGAGTCAAGGTCTGTCAAAAAAGTCAGAAACCAGCTATCCCAACATGAAACAGCTTTGTGCAGGAGGGAAGACACCACTGATTTTCACTTGATAAAAACTAATTTTATGTACGAATCCGGTACAGTGAAAGATAGGGTTTTCCTCAGCTCTTTTCAGACAATGGAAAATGAAACACTGTCTAAGAAACTGTGTAATTTACATGTAAAATCATAAAACTTTGAAAGATAATCCATTCACTGGCTTCTGTTCAGTGATACATCGGATCATTAACTATCGACAGCTGAGCACACCATAAACATCATTAAGGATGTGTTTCTGAACTTCTTTCATGAATTTCAATATTTAATTTTGTAAATATTTTCACCCTCAATTAAAAAGTTCAACTCCGTTGAAAATTTTTATGGAATCTGAGGGTATTAAAGTCTTTCCACAATACCATTGGCTCGCAAGAAAGGGACGCGCACAAACACCAAATCCTTCACCAGGGGTCTTATCCGTGAATATAATGACTAAAATACCCCTGCAAGTTTAGCTGGAAATCTAAAATCTTTCTACACCTGCACGATCAGGTTCTGGCTAAAAATATTATCGGGACAGCTTCAGTTATAAAATATTTCAATTCTTTCTCGCAGATTTGGAGTAAAAAAGGAGAGAAAGCAAACCTTAGAAGTACCAAGAATTATTAGCAAATTCTCTGTTTCGACCCTAATCAAGAAAATTGTGGGATCCAGAAAGTTGCTAAACTGATTCTCTGTTTGGATGACAAGAAAATGAAAGAAAGTTTTTCCAAAAACATTTACAATTAACAAAACAAAATTACTTCTATGTTTTATTCGTTCCCAGGCTCGAAATGGAACAACTGACAGTAGTTTTGATTTTTCATGCTAACATGACTCGAAAGTTCAGTTTCCTCACCTTCATTGCATTTTCTCACTAACCAAGCAAAAACTTACACCATTAATAAAATAAAAAAGAAATCTTCAAAAAACCACAGGATTTTAAGAGAAAGAGGAGAGAACGCCAGGTTCTACATACCTTCCAATTCTCAGATCATAAATCTCCTTATCCTTACAGATAACAAGCTGTGAACTCCAGAGACTTGAAATAATGCTCACTCTGTCTTCAATTTTACACAAAGAAGGAAGCAACTTAGATTAGAAAACCTGTCACTAGCTTCACAGGCTCTGCATTTTTTTTTTCTTCTCTTTCTTAAAAAACAGGGGGAAATGCAAGTTCAATTTTTTTTAGTCGGAGAGGAAACAGGGAGAGAGAGAAATTATGGAGGGGAGGAGAAGGAGGGGGCGCCAGGGCAACATCCACGTCATGAGACACGTGTAATATGTCAGGGAAGCGTATAAGTACAGCAGGATATACGATGGGGGTATGGTGGTTGTTGAGCTGGCCCATTGATATTTGTGCTGGCTAAACTTATTGTTTATTTCCAACGTCACCTCCGGCCGTAAACGTGTTAGCAAATGACTCGATGTACACGTCTCTTTAATTTGGGGGGCCCACCCTATTCCACCCGTCTTGTGCCTTACGTGGTCTCTTTTTTACTTATTTAAATAAAATAATCTTTCCTTTTTTTAATTTTCCCTTAAAGAAAAGATTTAACTCTATTGAATAGATCCTTTGGAATCCACGAGTGGCCATTCATCGACGGGCTAATTGGGGGGGTTACACCACATTTCTCAACCGGGCCCACATTTCTTTTAACTATATGCACAAACACGATATATCATATCCGATTTGCTTGCAACTTTTCCTGTGATTTGGTAATTAATTTAATCCATGAAGCTTCTTCTCTCTTATTTGATGTCATCCTTTAGCTGGCCTGTGCTTTACCATCTGTAAATCAAAATATCATGTGATAAAATGAAAAGCGCATTCAGCCTGTTTGCTATTTGGATATGGGTTTTTTTTCCTTCATTTTCAGCTTAATTGAAAGTTGAAGACAGCCAAGGGTAACGGGATTTTTCGGTTTTGTTTGGAATTCTACTATCCCTGTGCTCTGTGTTTTCACTTTGTAGTTATCTTCAAGAACATGCAGCAGAGGATAAGTCATTTACTTATGAGGTACCTTTTGTAAAACATGCTGGATCTTTCTTCTTTTTCACAGCTAGTGATGAATGATAGGTTATAGTGTGTAGTTGTGAGAATCATCAAATGCACGAGAGTTCTTTGACAGTGGTTTCTGGAGCATCGTTTTGGTGGAAGCTACAGTACTGTAATTGGAAAAACAAGAAAAGAGAATCCTACCAGGAATTTCATGAAGATGTTAGCTTTTATCCCTTTCATCTCAAAACTTTAGATGTACTGATTAAGCTAAAAACCTTCTGTTTAGCGTGCTGCTCTATTACAAACTGAGCTCTCCATGGTGATTGATGCTCTGCCGCTTGTGTTATTACTGTTAAGGATGAGCTATGTTCCTAGCATTCTCTTCATCTTTACATTGTCTAGATAAATGAATTTCTGAACGGGTGGCGGATAGGATAAGAAAACTTGAACGTGTATATATAACAGAGAACTACATGGTATTATTATTAAAAACAATATAGTGATTCATCCATGAAATCTCGGAATTTGATTTTTTGTTTAACTGGGATTTAAAATCAAACCATGACAAGGTAGTTGATATGATTTGGTCATCGTAACTGGTTAGAAAACAACTCACTCGACAGGCAAAAAAAATCTAAGAATAAAACTGATAAAAAAATTTATTAACTCAACTTTTTATTTAGAATAAATTTAAAATTAAATTATATAAAAATTACTTAACATAATCCAGTTAATTTGACCTAATCTATCCAAAAGTAACTCGGTTGAATAAAAAATGAAATTAAAAAAAAAATTATTTACCCCCCTCATTGTCTTACCTGATTTTAAAAATAAACTGTGTAATATGCACTGATATATGAAATTCTTGTAAAATATAGCATGTCGTGTAATATTATAGTATATTTTAGAGCAATATTATCTAAATTAAAGAATGACATGTCCTGATATATAAAATTAATACAATATAATATATTGATATTTTCTTTCTTGAATGATTTATTTTCTAGAAATACTGTATATTTTAAAATATGTTATTAATATGCTATTGTGTGCAAACAATTAAATACTTTTCTCAATCCATATTTTTTTTACTGGAAAATGAAGTTTCATTTACCAGTTTTTAAAATAATATAATCAGATGAGAAAAGGTGAGGAAAGTATGTTTTTTAATGGACAAACAAATACCTAAAATTAATAGTTTTACAGCATTTTAACGAGTAAAAACAAATATCTTCATTGTTTAAAAAAAAGGGAAAAAATAAATAAATAAACCTCCGGTAAAAGTGGATCGCTTGGAGAAACGGTTTGCTACTTTAAAATTTTCTTCTTTATTTTCTAGCTATTCATGCACCGTACATTCTTATTTGGTATTCTTGCCCCTAGTTGTTCAGGCAACTAGCTGTTACACCATGAACTCATGTTGTCACAATTAGTCTCCGTCCTGTCATGAACTAATGGGGTGCGTGTGTCTGTGTCTCAATATATATATATATATAACGTGAAGAAAGATTGTGCTGCAATATTCTATTTTAAACAGGTACAGTCTGCCCAGAAGAACAACATATGAAGAAACAGCTAAATGTTTCGAGATTTATTCTTTTCTCGCACAAACTTGACCTTTCGGGTTCGATTCCGATGATTCTATTATTCAATACAAAGTACTGCCATTATATTTTCGTTGGCTCATGCAGATTCTTTGTTTATGGTGCATTCGTACGTGACTTGTTGCTGTTGAATTTTAAACTAAAATTTCATGTTCAACTAAAACATGTTTTAGGATGTGATGCCTTGTTAAATATCGATTACGAGAACCCTTCTTCCTGTAAACATTTAAAAAGAAAATTGTAAATCACTTAATTTTAAGTTTATCATCACAAATAAAGGTTACAAAAATATTTTTTTAATTTAATATAAAAATACAATATAAACTTAGATTCTAAAATAATTAGCAATTTTTTAATTAACTATATATTGATAATTATAGTCAAAAAATTAAATTATATTAAATTATAATAGAGTAAGTTAGTAATATTATAATCAATGAGTTATTTAAATAAAATAAAATAAACAAATATTATGAATTAATAAATTAATAACATGAAGAGATAAAAAGTATAAAAACAAAAAAATTTAATATGATGAAATTATTAAAAGGTAGGAAACACAACTTGGTTCTTCTTGTCATAATAAGTCTTGATGTCTTCTTGGTTGTAAGTTAATAAGTTTAGATTAGTAATTAACTAATATAAAATTAATAATTAGATAAACCTTTAAACAACATGGACAAAAAATAAATTAAAAAAAATATTTAAAAAAAAATCTCTATTTAAAATTTCTCAATGTAATCTGAATTTTTAATTTTTGTATAGTCTTGGCAAACTTAAGTTTTAACTTCAAACATGTTATTCTCTCTCGTCTAGATGAATTTTTGAGCTTATGATATATAGTTATAAAGTTTCAGATATTTGCTTTCCATCCAAATTTTAATTGAAGTAAAATTCAACCGGTAACTCTAGATATATCACAAATAGTACACGAAAGTATTAATTGACATGTTTGACAATATCAGTTTACTAAATTTAGTCATTTGAAATATTATGTTCCCCAACTCCATTTAACTTGGAAAATTACCATAATATATTTTCATGTGTCTAATATTTTCTTATAAAATTTTAATTATATCCAATATATGATTTGAAAGATATGTTTAATCCCACAAGATTAACCATTATACATTTTAAGATTAAATTTAAATTTGACCTGCTTCACATCACAAATTTAATAAACCTGTAAAATTGGATCGAGTTTATGATGTTTGCTAATTTTGCACGAGTTAAGTTTGATTTTACTAATTTAAATTTTTTAGTCCGATCTAGTACCTTAGATACATGTTGACTCGTAAAATAATAGATTTTACAAGTTATCTCATGATTTTAACAGCCTTGATCATGAACCTAGAAAAATATTTTAATTTTTTTTAGAAAAAAATTTACATGATAAAATATAAAATTAAAATATATTAAAAAATTATTTTTACATGCCTTTTTATTTATAAGTATTTTTCAAAAAAATATCATATATCATAATATTTTATATATATCTCACATCGGCAGACGCTGATAGCTAGTTTTATCGTGAGTATTGGTTACTAATTTGTCATGCATGTACAAATGAATTTCTTCACTCTTACTTCTCGTGTAATTGGTATACAATTTAAGCAACTTTTATTTTTTCTACGAGGTTCGCAGCTGTATTTTTCAAAGATGTGTTTCCGTCTAGAGAAGCACAAGCAAATCCTTTAATTAAAATAATATTGATATTAGTTTATATAGTCATCATCGAGAAAAAAAAATGAAACTAAACCTATAATGAGCAAAAGAGAAAGATCAACCAACACATTTAGTCTTGATTTTTTAATATACTTGTTATAAAATAAACATCGAATTCACTTTTAGATAATGTTTTGTATGGAAGCTCCCTTTCAAAAAAAGACATTCAACAAAAAAAATAATTTATTATGAATAATTTTATATAAAAACCAGTGAATTTTTCTTTCAGAAGTAGATTATTAAATCACAAGTGGGTAATAAAATAAAAAATGAAAGTTGACGATACTATTATTAAATATAATGATAGACTTTTTAATTTAGACAACAAGAAGATATTAAATATCCCGACACAAATTCATATGTGTTAATAAACAAATTTTACATGAATATTAATAGTAATTATAAATATTAACAATGTTTAAATATATCAAATAAATATAAAAATAACTTGTTTAAAATTATAATATTGACAAAATAATTTATACACAACAATCCAGTGACTTATTGTTTATGGAAAATAAACAAAAGTTTTGAGCTTGAGACCGGCCAAGGCCTAGATCAACTATAAAATAAAATTTTTTCTCCTAGAATATTATTTTTTACTGCCTATATGGATTTGTGTTTGAGCCTGTAATTCTTTATCCCGTAAAAAAATTATTTTTTTCAACCAATGTGTTGTTTGGTACCATTCATAAATGTTAGAATCTAAATAATTTTTTCTATAAGCATTTTTTACAAGCCTAAATAGTTTTGCCAATTAAAAAAAATCTAGATTAATGGTCAGAATATTCAAGTACAATTCAAGATTTATAGTGATTAATGGAAGCTAGTAATAGTGATAATTAAAAAAAAAATGTTCTTGTGTTTGTTTTCTAACAGCAAATAAATATAAAAAAATTTGAAAAGTAATTTTTCAGAAATCACTTTCTGAAAAACAAACACAAAAAAGTTTGCAGAGTGTTTTCCCGAAAACCACTTTCTGAAAAACAAACACGGCTAAAAAGAAAAATACTTTTCTAAAAACCAAGCCAATTTTTTTACTAAAAAATATTTTCGTTAATCAAAAAGTATTTTTCGTTAACCGGAAAATATTTTTCGCTGACTGAAAAGTGTTTTTTGTTGACCGGAAAATGTTTTTCGTTGACCAACTTTTTTAATGATAAATAAACACATGAAAGTTTAAAAAGTAATTTTTCAAAAACTATTTTTCAAAAAACAAACATTATCCTAATATCTAATTTTATTAAAATGGTTTTTGTTATGTTAAATCAAACAATCTTTGCTTTCTAATATAACTAATCATAATATCTTATGGAATACAGATCTTTTCTTCTAAAAAATTGACAAACTATTTTTTTTTTAAATTTGTATTGGGTTTGAAAACATATTTTAAAATTCTTTACAGTTTTTTTTATTGTAAGTATTTCATTATCCCCAAAGGAAAAACATAAACAATATATTTCTCTCTTTTATTCATATGTACATTTTAGTTTTTAGCAATTTAAAACATGAAAATGATTTTTTTACATTTTCATATAAATTTAATGTTATAAATTTATTTTTTATTATGACTCTAATATGAAGATATTTTAAAGTCAAAAATATAATTTTTTCATTATAACTTTAATAAAACAAAACAAATATTTTATAATTATATTATTACAAATACAGATCATGTAATAATTTCTTTGATTTTTTTACGAAAAATACGTGTAATATTCAGGCATTTATTTTTTATTTTTTTATTGATAATAAAAACTAAACAAATATTTTGTGTGTTAGTGAACCGTATCTTCTGCAGAAAGTCGGAGAAGAAAACATAAAACCGTCATTATCTGCTGAACAACTTGCCCATTTGGCTCCACGACTTACCATGTAAAACAAACAACACGTGGATTTGCTTCGTTCACTCTTACGAAAAAGGACAGCACTAAGGTGGCCTTGTGACGATCCTTGTTCTCCCAATATGTAATATCACTTTACTGAGCACGCAAGCAAATAAGGGCGCACCTATTTCTTTGGTGCCTTTGCCGCTTCCACACTGCAAGCATTATAATGGCGGCCGACTGAGGGCGTTTGGCCGTACATTATTTTCTTTTACTTTCATTGTTTTCGCGGTGTATTTTTTTTGAGAATTTTTATTTTCATTTTATTTTAAAATATTTTTTTGAATGTTTTTAGATTATTTGTATGTGTCAATGTCAAAATAAAATTTTAAAAATAAAAAAATTAAATAAGAACACTTTAAAAAATAATTTATATCATAATATTTACTATTCAACTTTTCATCTAATAATCTTTTTTATACGCTACAGTGCCCAATCAGGACGAGCACAGAACCACATGTATCACGAAAGTTCATTCATCATGCATAGATGAGTGGTTCATGGGTAACTATATAGTTTGAGATTTTAGATGGAGCATCCCTGTGATCGAAATTTAACTTTCGTGATGCATGTTCATTCATGGTGCATGGATGATTGGTTCACCACATCTAATAATTAATGTTGCTAAATTAAAAGGCTATTCTACCCCTTTTTTATATTTTATAATAGGGTATTTTTTAAAACTCATGAAGATTTGAAATTTCGGCATGCTTGCAATAGTAGCCGAAGTATTTTGACTAATATAATAACGACATCTTTATAATACTATTTGCGAAGTATTTCAACTGTTAACAATGACAATTTTTTCGGCAGGATACCCTTTTGGGTTAATTTTAACCTACTCCTTGTAATTTTACAAGATTAACTAATTATTCTAGGTGGTTACAAAAATTATATTTTAACCCTTATATTATTAAATATAATCAAAATTAAGTCCCTTTTTGTCAATATTAAGACTCTTTCTTCAATTTTTTAAAGGAGGATTTTTTTTGTTTCTAGCACAATAAAAAAATATAATAAAATAATATTTTTATATTATTTTAATATGTTGATGTTAAAATATTTTTTAAAAAATAAATAAATTATCATTTGCTATTACAAGTACCGGTAATATTTAATAATTCTTTTATTATTTTTACCGTCATCAATTCACTGGTGGTCGCCAAGAAAGAAATAAAAAAAAAAAAAGAATATAGGGTAGTCCAAGGAGATTCGCTAGTGGGACCGAACTTTTAACACGCGGAGAGCACGACAGCCAGCTTTGACCTCTTTCCAATCTTAGCCGCCCCATTCTTTTCCATTCGCTAAATCCTCACCACTTCAACAACTCACCTCTCAAAAAGCCACGTGTACGCACCGCACTCTGCCTCACAGTTACAAAATATCAGAAACAAGAAAAACATTCTTAAATCAAATTCTGGGTCCCATTCTGAACCTACATATCCCTCGGCTACGCAGGCATTTAATCCAACAGACAAAAATAGGCCACGCCATCTTAGAATAAGAAGGTATCTTCTGCCAGCAAGGCCTGCCGTTGCTTAAAAAGCATCTCACCACGCTCTGACGTGTCCCAAGCAGGCGAACTGAGTATCCAGAGATTGCGTTACCATCTCATGTATTACGTCCCGTGTACTTTCGGAAGATCTAAAAGTGCCCATGTGCCGTCGCGAATACTCCTCGAGAAAGGAGGAGACGCGGTTGCATTTTATTGGAGCCCGCCGTCGTCTAGCTCATCCAATAAGTGATAGCAACAGTGAGGATAGCCCGATTAGGTATAACCATGCTCGAGCCTCACCACAACCAGCCTGTGCGGGTGACCCATTTAGTGCCGGTTTGTCTACGTGCTTGTATACGTTTCATGTAAAAAAAAAAAAACTTTGGTTTGAATTACAGTTTCCACCGAGAATGTTAATTTCATTATTTTCTATTCGGAATGGCGGGTAACTAATGCTAATTTCATAATAAAAGCCATCTTGTTATAAATCTCGATCAACTCGTAACACTTTCTCAGCAAAATTTCAGTTGAGATGTTAAAGTTTCATTCTATTTATTTTATTTATTTTGTTTTGAGAATAATATTTTTTTAATTTTATTATTTAACACTTAATTTATAAAAATTAGACTTCATAATTTATTTTTTTATAATTATTTTAATTTTATAAATCGTGTTGTGAATTTAAATAATTAACCTGATTAGATTATTATTTATTTTAGTTTTATTATTTAATATTTAATAGATTATAAATTAGATTTTTTTATTTGTTGAAGTTATCATGATTTTATATTTGAGATCCTCTTATTTTAATTTCTATTTTCAAATCCATTTGGTTTTTTAAAATTTAATTTTAATCCCAAAATTTATCGTCCTAGCTTTTTAATTCTTAATTTAACAGAGGAGAAAGAAAATTTTAGTTAGCATCAAATCCAATAATGAAAAAGATTGAGCTCAGTATCAATAAGTTATATTTATAAAAGAATTTCACTAAAGTATTATTTGTCATTTCTGGTAGTAAAATTTACTTATAAATTGTTTAGATTTTGGATGATTTTGATTTTTTAAAGTTATTTGAGGCAGTAAATAAGTTTGTCAAGGATTCTAGGGTGCTCTACAAGGTTTTTTTAATCAAAACTTGATTAAAATTGAATTTTAAATCATAAAACACACATGGCTAAAAGTTTCAATTCTATTATCTTTAAAAATAAAGTTAATAAAAGACATGTCATCTCTAATTATTATTTTTTAAATGAAGTGAAAGGTCTGACGTGTGAGCCGTGTTTTTTTTGAATGAGCTAGCTTTACAATCAAATGTTTGACATTTTTTTTCTTTAAAATTTTCCTTGTTTGTTTTCCCCTGCAGTTTACATTGATACATGTTAGGGAATTTAACTAGTGATGTATTGATATTTGTTTACAGTAGGCCAAACACACAAATAAACATAATTCAGCAAGCCGCCTACATATATAGGATGAACCATTTCATTATATAGAAAAAAAACAAGATTCATAACAATAGAAAATGAGGAATCGTTCACTCTTGTACAAGAAGTTTAAAATTTTAATTTTTAATATCAAGAAGAATACATAATCTATCTTATAGAGGAATTTAAAACAAAATTCCCTTTAAATTTTTTTTATAGTCAGGATCATGTAAAAAATATACTATTATTAAATAATTTTATTAATTATATTTAGATTGTCTTTGAAGATATAGGCAAACATAAGATTTTAAAAAATTTAATTTTTTATTTTTAATATCG
Source organism: Populus ilicifolia (assembly GCA_015708895.1). Classification (NCBI taxonomy): domain Eukaryota; kingdom Viridiplantae; phylum Streptophyta; class Magnoliopsida; order Malpighiales; family Salicaceae; genus Populus; species Populus ilicifolia. The sequence goes on along the minus strand of SRLM01000333.1, from coordinate 1,533,156 downwards.
TTTTGATACATTGATATTAAAAATTATTTTTAAAAAATAAAAAATATATTTTATTAACATATTTTAAAATAAAAAAATTTAAAAAATCTTCTCAACCATACTTTTTAACAGCCCCCTCAGTATAATTTCAAAGAGATATATTTTCTTAAGCTATAATTAATACCAGAAATATACTAAATGTATAACTGAGAACGTACAATTAAATTTGAGGTTTGCTCACCAAAGAAGGAACAGCATGCGTGTGCCGATCCCCGATGATATTAATGGCGCGCACGTGACTGGGCCAAATGGGGTGTGACGTAAGAGTCAGAAGCCACGTCAGAGATAAACTTGAGCCGTCGATTACCTGTCAGGACTTTCGCTGATGCGCAATTTTCGGTTAGATTCGAAAGAGATCAGTGATTGGAGGGATCTGACGTGGTGCCCTCCTTTTATATTTTCTTTTAGTTTTTTTTTTCCAATCGGACAAGGCATTCTTACAGACAAGATGACGTGTCTTGCGGTCACATAGACTATGCGTAGGTGGCGGGTCCCAGTTGACGTGGACCTGAAGCAATATTGGAAGATCAGATCTGGATTTTGAGTTTTTCTGCTCCTATTGCCTTTGCTTGCGGATGAGTTAGAAATCCATCGACGCACGCCATTATAAAAAAAAGATTTCTTATTTATTAGAATATAATTTTAATTATAAAAATAAAAAACATAAAAGTGACCGTCAAAACTTGAATTTTCTTTTGAAGCCATCTTGCTAATGTAGATTTCTTTATTTTCCAATATGTATATTGGATTAGGTGGCCTCTATAGCTCAAGTGGATAGATTCTTTTTTTCCTTTTCTTTTTCTTTTTTTTTCAGCCTGGACATAGTGTAAATAACCTTTCACGCCAGTCACCTAAAGCAGAGAGATGCTCCAAACAACACCCCCCGACTTGAGGACAGCCTCTTTTTATTGATCTTTTTCTTATTTTCTTTTACACAGATAAGATGTTTTCATTTGATTTGTAGGTACAATTAGAGTTTTATGTCTCAGTGATATTAAATCATTAGAATAAAGATGTTAAAATTCTATTTTATTATTTAGAATAAATTGAGATATACTGACAGTGTTGAACGCATAATTTTTAATTTGATCTGATTCGAGGTTGAGTTTTAGATTGACCGAGTTATATGTATTAATTTTTTTAAAAAATAAAATAATATTATTTTAATAAAAAATAAAAATTAATAAATTATAATTGGATTGGATTTTTAATTGAGTCACATCATTTATTTTTTTTTAACCTAGCTCGTTTTTAGTCCTAAAATAACTGCATCCTGAATTCATCACCAATCTAATTTCAAAACTATGATTGAATAATTAAAATCTTTCACCGACAAAAGTGGTAACACAACTTTTTTCTCTATTTGAAAGATTTATTTTTATTGATGGTTTTTTTAATAAAAATAATCTGATTTAAGAAACCTTGGCTCTGCAAGATTAGAGAATTATATTTGTTGCGCATGAAAGAATTAATTAGTTGTTTTCTAAAATATTGAAATGTTATGATTCATCAACCTTATAAGGGCTTTGTATCTATTTTCTTGTAAGAAATTGCAAAGAAAACATTTTATTCTGTATCAATTTGATATTAATAAAGATACTGCCTCCTTCTTCTTCTTCTTCTTTTTAAAAAAGGATGCAAATAGAAAATAAGTTTTGAGCAAGCTAACATGGCTGCTTTTTACAGAAATATATGAATAAATTCAATTTCCCCCCTTCACTGGGAACTGAACTTCTAACTTCTGGGTGGATCCGCTGACGATAAAACATGTCAATAACTCTCATATTTTGATTGCATGATAATATTATCGGTAATTTTATTTTATTCTATTTAAGTTATTTTTTCTTCTGGAGCAATGTGTAACTCTAAAAAAGACACAAGACAACTAATATTATCGAATATATTTTTATATAGATTTGCAGGAGGTAAATCTTTTATAGATCATGATCCTGGAGACCGGCCCGGTCGTGGAAAAGATTTCCTTCTTCCTTTGAGCTTGAATACGAGAACCAGCATTCATGTAAATTTATTATGTCGAAATGTATTAGATGGTTGTGAAAGTGCTTTTAAAATCATTTATAAATACAACTTGTTCTTAATTAATTAACGCACAAAACTATTCAAAAATACTATTTATTGTTGAAACAAAATTGAATGTTTAAATAGATTAGCATCTCTAACATTAAAACCGTTGAACTTGAAAACTAATTGGTGTTTTGCTTGATTATTACGCACGAGTTTAAGTTAAAAAATTTGAACTCCAATGAGAGCGAGGCATTCTAATTAACATGATTTTACATATATGTCCGTGACCTCTTGCTCAGATTCAAATGATGGTGATTAATTGAAAAGCATGAAAGCAAAATGTGCTAAACTCGTCATTTGCACTTTATACTTTCATTTATTCGTTAAGAAACCCTTCTATTATTAATTCAATCAATTAAACATATTTATTTTTTTATTCTAGTTAATTGAGTATAATTTGCTTAATATATTTTTTAAAAAAAAAACTGTTCAAAAAATAGTGAAATGATAATGACAATAATAAAATTAAAAGAAAAGTTGATAATAATTAATCCTGTAGTGAAAAGCAATGCTTAATTAGTCGAGATAAATATTTGTTTTTGGAAAATTTTACTAATTGACTCAAATTGAAAATACATGTGCTTAATAGCAGAGTGTTTTTTTTTTTTATTGATGATTTATTGATAATGCAAGGTGAAAATAAATAGGAGTTAAAGTGGGCCTACTAAGCCCAATATTTTGTTAGTATCAGCTAACCCTGGCTTCTTGTAGCCCGGGATTACTGAACCTAGGCAGCACTGCTTCTGTGCTGGATACATGAAAACTCGAGCCCATCAAGCTTTATAACAAATTCATAGAATGTAAGGACCTAAGACACAGTCCCCTTCTCAGGCGCTAACCAGCTCAAGCCCATCAATCTTTTTTCATGAGATTGAGGTAGCGGACAGTTTTCTTTGATTGATTCGGCCTTCCGCTTGTGCTAACCATAGGAACACATAGGTTAGAATTTTCATTTAAAATTAATATTAACAGTAACCTGTTTGGTAATTAATAAGACCTGCCTTACAGACCTGATTAGGTTAAATAAGCTAAATTAAATTTAACTGAAAAAAAATAAATGAATTAAATTTAAAAGAAAAAATGATTAGGAAAACTTGTGAAATATTTTCTCAAAAGAGAACAAATGAAGGATACCTAATTCACAACTTATTAAATATTAAAAAAATAACATAAAAAACCAGTTCTGGTTAATTTAAGTTAGTATGACAAATCATTAACCTTAATAATCAGGATCAAGCCAACTTTGGATATTTTATCAAACTTGTGGTCTAGATTATGAGAATAAAATAACCAAATAAAAAAATAAAAAGAGTCATGAAACTCTTTTAAAAAAATCATGTTAATTTTTCAAACTCATAACCTGAATTATTAGATTTGAAATATCATGTTTGAAAATAATTTATAAAATTATAGATTGTATATTTGTTGAATATTTTTTGAACAATAATTCTTATAGAATTTTAGTTTAAAATTCTAAAATTTTTAAAATTGCAAATAATACAATTATTGAGTTTTGATATGATTTTCTTTGAAAATATTTTTTCAATTAAAAAAGTTTTTTAAACCTATTAATAAAAGTTTTTCTTTTGTTACTAATCATGCTTCTAGTAAAACTAAAAAGAATAAAAGAATAGATGAGCAAAAGATTTTGATGTTAATTTTTACAATTTTTTGCTTTTTTTTTGAAAAGAGATAAAATAAATTTTTTAATTTCTAAAAAAAACTTGATTTTTAACTGATTTTCCATAAGATTGCAAGATAATAGAATGTAAAAGGGTTTTTTAGAAAAAAATCGAAAACTAATGAATCTATAGAGAAATTTAAAGCTAAGTTTGTTGATAAAAGGTTTAAACAAGAAGGAATAATTTTTTTTTGGACATATATGCATTGATTTCTTATTTTTTAAAACATATATGCACTTATTTCTAAAATCACCATATCTCTTTAGCTTGTTTTCTCAAATTAGAAATTAATCAAATGGATGTTAAAATGACATTTTGAAATGGTTATTAAGAAGAAAAAAATTATATGGATTAATTAGAAGGTTTTGTTGTGCCTGGTCAAGACAAATAAAATAAAATAATATACACACACTTTATTAATTCAAGAGAACAAAAGGGGTGATTGAGATATTTGAGGAATTTTTGTTGCATTTAAAAATTCTAATGAATTATTGTATTTTGAAAGAGAAGTATATTACATACAAATTTAATCCTGTGCAAAGAGAGTGTTTTCTTTCTAAATAGTGTTGTTGTGTGCTAATGATGCCAATTTCTTCCGAGCCCTTATTTTTTTACACGTGTATTTTTATTATTTTTTTAAGTTTCTGATTTAATATTAAAAAAGAAAAAAAATCTTTATTATTTTTTTATTTCCTAACAACAATTGGTCTCATATGGCTTTTTGTGACATCCACGTGCCAGCTACCTTTAAAAAAAATAAAATCACATTTGGTTTTCTTCACCAGATCAATTATTATCTTTGGCAAGCCGCATCATCAAAATTAACAGGATATACACATGCCAGTTGTCTACACTTTCTATACAAGGACAAGCCATATACTTCAATAATTATCTACTTTCACTCTTAAGGACAGGAATCATATCGCGCAAGATAATGAGTCTCTGGTCGTCAAAATGCAGCACTGTCATGTTGCAGCAATTTCTAGTCGTTTGGGTGGTGATGGTGGCAATGTGGGGTAGTGCAAGTTACTCAAAATGCGATTTTGAGGCAATCTTCAACTTTGGCGACTCAAATTCGGACACTGGTGGGTTTTGGGCAGCGTTTCCGGCACAGTCCGGTCCTTTCGGCATGACTTACTTCAAGAGACCGGCTGGTCGGGCTTCTGACGGGAGGCTCATGGTTGATTTCTTAGGTAACCTCTCTTCTATCATTTGAGGCCTTGTTTGTTTTATCTTATCATATCCTTGATATCTTGGAAAGACAATTTGAATACAAATCACATGGTAGACGAACAATACCCGCTTAGGACTGGTTTGGTTGATTGTCTCAAACAATTTGAAATCAGAGCTCATTCATTTTGAGATGAAAAAGAACATGTTAGAAGAAGGATTGTTTCTGTTGCGGAATCCAGCAGCCCAAAGATTTTTACTTTTTTCGAAGAAGCCTTCAAGTTCAAGGCTACAGTCGCTTGCGCGGAACTGGAATTTTAAAAGTTGAGGTATCAATGTTTGGAAAACAAAAATTAAGACGAGTATTGAATAACGTGATAAATTAAAAATTACAGAGATAATACATAATTTCTTGAAAAGATACATATTTCTTACGAGATAAGTCTTAATTTTAAGGGAATAATAAAGAAATCTCGAAATGTTTTAGAACTAAAATGTAAAGTTTCTCAAATCTTGGGAGTGCCATGGCACCCCTAGCTCTGATTCCTAGCTCCGCTCCAGACGGAACCTGTTTGCACGATGATCTTTATTTGGCAATTTCTTACCACAAGACAAAACAACAACGTGGGAGAATTTTGGATTCCTCAAGCTGCAGACAATAATATACCGACGGCGAGATGATTTCACCTCTCCGTTTCTTTTCCTTGGGACCTTCGGCCCCTGGTATATGGCTCTAGATCTCCAGGTAACACGGGCAAAACCAGAATGAGCTTTATACGTATGTTACTGTATTATTATTTTTAAGATAAATTAAATGATTGTTCTGAAATGAAACTGGAAGATATAATTATCAATTCAATAGCTATGTGATGGTACATAATCATAATATTAAAAACTCGGTGCATTACGTCGTGAAATGACATGCGATATTTCACTTGACAGCACAAGCTCTGGGATTGCCATTTCTGAGCCCGTATCTGCAATCAATTGGATCTGATTATAGACACGGAGCCAACTATGCAACACTGGCATCTACTGTACTTTTGCCTAACACTTCCCTATTTGTTACTGGGATCAGCCCTTTTTCTCTGGCTATTCAGATCAACCAAATGAAGGAATTCAAGGCTAAGGTTCATGAATTCCACTCCGCTCGTAAACAAGGTGTGTATAGCGCGCTCACCATAATTCAAGCTTCACAGTTGTGTTCTAGACTAGATTACGAAACTAATTTTGGCATCTTGTCTTGTAGGATCAACACCACTCCCATCACCGGACATTTTTGGAAAATCTCTCTACACGTTTTATATTGGCCAGAATGATTTTACTTCAAATTTAGCTGGTATAGGTGGAGTCAAGCAATATCTCCCTCAAGTGGCTGCACAAATTGCCGGTAGTATCAAGGTTAGCTCTTCTGCAACAACGAACAAGCATGATGGCCACTAGGCCCAATAAACAACATAGCCTCAAGTAGCTCTTCTGCAAACATGGCTTATTCTCATGTTAATTTATATAATCTTGAAGGAGCTATATGCATTGGGAGGGCGTGCATTTCTGGTTCTCAATCTTGCACCGATAGGTTGTTATCCTGCGTTCTTGGTACAGCTTCATCATAACACCTCGGACATCGATGCCTTCGGTTGTTTGATATCTTACAATAACGCAGTGGTGGACTATAATAACATGTTGAAAAAGGCTCTAAGCCAAACTAGAATGGAACTCCCAAAAGCTTCCCTTATATATGTGGACATCCATGCTATTCTACTGGAGCTCTTTCAGCATCCCGGTTCTCATGGTATTTAACATACCTGGAAATATATTAATAAATCACTTGTTTGTTTAAACATCTGATAAGAGTTGTTTGTTTTGGAGTAGGGCTCGATTATGGTACCAAAGCATGCTGTGGCCATGGGGGAGGCCAGTATAATTTTGATCCTAAAGCTTACTGTGGAAATACCAGAATGATTAATGGAAGCACTGTAACAGCATCAGCTTGTGGTGATCCATACAAGTATGTTAGCTGGGATGGAATACATGCCACAGAAGCAGCAAACAAGCTTGCTACAATAGCTATTCTGAATGGGTCCTATTTTGATCCTCCTTTTCTTCTTCATCATCTCTGTGACCTCCAACCTATTAATTGATGTTTTCTCTTTAATTTTAGGAGCTAATAAATAATTAATTCATGATGTTAGCCAGGCTAACGATCCCCTAAACTTTGATTTATTATGTTTAACTGGATCCTTAAAGTTCAAGGTCGTACCCGTCCTCCATGATTCAGTTGTCGATGATGAAGCGAGAGTGTGATGGGAAAAAGATAGAAATACATTATAATGTTATAATATGTACATATCATATAGATTTTTTGATTAATTGAAAATTATATGTACGAGATTTATATATAAGATTTGTGCGGTTTAAATTATATGTACCTATCATCCTCAACAATCATGTTTTGAACCATGTGCCCAATGGCAATCGAAAAAAAATTTCAGTTTCAAGCATCGATGCCTCAACTCATCACAAATTACCAACAGTTCTTCTATAACCAATTGAATAATAATAATAAAAACGAAGGTATCATCTCTGGAAAATTAAGAGTGAGAAATGTGCAAAGAAACTGAAGTGTTGTCAGGGGACATAATCTTGCTCAAGGGTTGGCTGGGTTCTTACCATTGATGATGACGGTATTTTACTTCTTCCAACCGAAGTTGTATCAAGGGCCACCCCATTTTCAGACTCTGCCTCCATTTCTCTGAATCTCCCACTCCTCACTAGTTTAAAAGTGGTGAATCCAATCACACCCAGCAAAACAAACGCAAGAATAGCAGCTCCAAATCCACTCACCCACCATATCCAAACTCTGTTATTCTTATCTACTTCAGAGTTCTTAACAGCAACTGAAAAATGACCATCACCTTGAGTCATGCAAGTATTTTCGTTAGTTATGTTCCTAAAGTGGACCAATCCATCTGGACCAAGCTCGACGCATTTTAATAACTTAGGATCACCTTTTGTTAGTAGGTTAGGAAACTTGATCGAAATGGGGTCACCCAGAACGTTAAACTTGAGTGCCTCATTACCCAATGCACTTAAATTTGAGGCATCATAAGCCATGAAGCCAACAACAGGAGCGACTAATGAATAATCAGGCACCCTGTAATAAAGAGTAGACCAATTTCCCAAGTTTTGATATACTAAAGACAGTCTCTTCACAAATGGGAATGGAATAATCCTTGGCGGGATAAAAAAAGAAGTGAAATTGGCTCCTCTTTCCCAGAAATGAGCACTTCTTAGCCTAACAACCGAGACTTCAATTCCAGAGAAATTAGCAGGGAGAGGAACTTTTAATGAAGTGCCTGTACGTTTCTTTGCTTGTGCCTTCATTGCGTATTGGTGAATCAACGCATCTAAAGACTCAGGGTCATAGCTTGTTAAGCCATGAACAGGTGAAATTAACAACAAGAACAGAGGAAAGATGTGCCAGCTTCTGGTGCACCCCATCAAGATCGAGCCCCTAAGCCTCCTGATTTACATGTTGAATCCCCCCTGATAAATCATCAATTAACGAATGCTATAATAATAATAATAAATAAAAAAACCACCCTTTGCACCAACATTATGTATACAGTGCAATAGGAACCCAGAGAAATATGTTAAATAAAGGCAATGTGTGTATTGAGAAGGTAAACCAAATCACCTTAATTTAACAAAGGAAAGTGGCTTCACAATGAGATCAGAAACTCCGAATTCTTCAATGGATTGCCGTGATATCCAGGATGAGATTAGGGGCCTGGAGAAAAAGCAGCTGTGTTATGAGGGGGGATGACAGGTTAGACTGGCACCACCAGAGAGAAAGGGTCCTTCTGAGTTGTTTTAAGGTCCCTTTCCAGTTTCATTAGTGTCTTTTTGATTCCTGGTCAATTGGATTGGTTGATTAGAAATAAACGAGGTTTAGTTATGGCAAGCAACCCAGGGTGGATTAGCCCCACAATAGAGGATGGAATCTGGTACACGTCTAAAAATAGATGATTGTTGTTTATAGGCGAAGTTATTTTTGAAGCTATGAAATACAGTCACTTACGGACCCACAACCTATTTCTACGCAGTCCATTGCGATACTTATCATATGATTTTTTTTAATGATACATTTCATGGGCGCAGCCTGAGGCTCTTAGTTATTTTCACTGTCATTTTGCAACTTTGAAATTGAAATAATGCAGGTTTAGACGGGAAACACCATTGATGAATGTTACTTTATAAAATCCAAGGTGCTTGAAAATAAAATTTATGTGGTTGTATAATAAACTAGTCATTTCTTTTTTATTTAGATGAAAAATTGCTAGTTTTTAGTCTTGTTTCGTCTATTTCTTTTTCTGTCCTTGTTTTGTGTAGATTCCTCCTCTGTTTATATTGTTTGAGCTCATCTCAAGACAAAATTTTATTTTATATTCTTATTGAATTACGATCATTTTATATTTTTTTTCCCAATCTCAACATGATTCCCTGTTAATTTTTCCAAGAGCTTGTTCTCTATTTATTTCTTCCTCATTTAATTTCATCTCCCGTTATATATTTTAGCTTTCTGTCATCTCAATCCCCTTATTCTTCTTTTCCTCTCAATTTGCACCTTAAAATTGTATTATATATATATATAGGATTTTCTGTTTTATCACAAAAATAAATACATAAAAAATAACAAAAGTTATGAAATGAAAAACAATGATTGAATTTTCAGGCATGATTAAAGACTAAAAAATGAATTCATAAATATTAAAATCGTAGTTATTGATAACTAGAATTTGATCACATGAGAGTTCTCTTTCTTTCTTTTTTTCTAACGATTTTCCTTTTTTTTTTAAGTAACAACCAAGGATTAAGATGCAAAATAATAAAGCTTCATGAATAAAATATAAAAGTTAAAAATAGCATGTACCAAATATGCAAAAGATAAACTTTGAGGGACCAAATTAAAGTTTCTCATGCCTTTTGAACAATGTAAATGAAAAATGCTCTTTTTTGTCATCATTATTTCAATTTATGTTTTACAAATAACCTAAAATATAATACCAGGTTAGGGGTACACAATAGCATGATAATATAAAATAATTCTAACACATAAAACCAAATCATGTTAATGTAACTTACAAGTATGGATTTTTTTTTAAAGTTTAGTGACTAAAGTGCAATAAGGAGACAATTAAGGGACTTCAAATAAAAAACTAAGGAGTACAATAATATATGAACAATTAAGGACCCGTTTGTGAATAAAAAGATTTCCTTCCTGACAGAAAAAAAAAGAAGAAGCAATGGCATTGGTATTTCATTTTTCTTTTAGGTGATAATCTTTGTATTGTTTATTGACTTATAAACCTCCAGCCCTTTACGAAGCGCGACCCTCACACAATAAAACCAGCCATCCATGTGGGAGCGCGCGCGCGCGCCATAAACGTGGATTTTCAGATAGGAAATCGACCAATCAAAACGCACACCAAATCCACGTGTTCTCATCTAATTCAATGACCAAAACACAGCACAAAAAATATCATCACCGGATAAATATACAATTAAACGAAGAACAGAACGGATAGAAAAATAAAGTAAAACAAACACAGAGCAAAGTCGAAAAGCAGAGGATAGGAAGCAAGAGCGCCACTCATCAAAAATCCAAATGGCATCGACGGTGATTGCGGCGGCGGCATCTTCCTCCATGGCTGCTGCCACTGCCATCAGAGCCACCCGCTGCTATGCCTTGCCTTGCCTCCCTCCTCGCTCCTCCTCATCTTCCCAATCCTTTCCCATCAAACAAGTCTCACTCACAGCCACAGGTATATCATAATTCTTTACTCAAGTTGAATGCATGAATACACACAAGGAAGACAAAGCAAAGCAAAGAAAATCCCACTTACAAACAAATGTAAAACAAACGCGGTGCATAGTAATCATATAAAGTTTTTAATGATTAATTGGTCATTTTTGGCCGGCTAGTTTCACAATTTTCTACTAGGAAATGTCTCCTGGTAGAGTTAAACTAGTACATTATTTATTTCCCATATGTCTATAAAGTGGTAGGTTTGAGCTTACTTAAGTTGGGTTTCGTTCTCATTTGCGAAACAAGTCCTGAGAGGAAGCAAATTAGCATGAATTATTAATTGTTGATCTAAGCAGAGTATTTTGTCGTGGAATTTCCAGCTAGAGCAATGTCCCTTTTTGTTACGTAAAGGGAAAACAAGTATTATATTTTGAAAGAGACGCAGTTGGTTCCCTGAAATAAAAGCATCAACAAGTTGAAATAGAAATGATTTTATCTTTGGTGGCTTAATCGATCATGGTAACTCTGGTATTGCTTTTGATTTCCCCACTGTGATTTGTGGCATTTTTTCGGAGAGTTGGGTAGAAGGAAAAATAGGAGGTTTTGTGTATTGTTGATAACTAGTGAATGGTAATGGCAGCAAGGAAAAAAAATATTATAGAGTGGATCTAATGCAATTTACCTTTCATAGCTGGTGTTCATCAATGCGGCTCAAATTAGGGACGGAGAGAGATAAGCTCCTGGAAAACATACTTGGCTTCCCTTTATGTTTCTCTTCTTTTCTAGGATATACGGCATCTTGGATTATGTGGCTGTTAAAAATACATTTCAGGAATATGCGAAGGTTAAAAACACATTCGTAGACCATGTTTGGGTGGCATTTCAGTGTCTTGCATTGTTCCTCATCTTGACTAGTTCCTGTTTTGATTTTGAAATTATATACCAATGTTTCCTATTCCTTTCAAACAGAGTCCCGCAGGTTTGCTCCTTTCCAGACCAGAGCCTCTTCTTCAGAAGAATCCCCAGTCGATGCTAATGAGATTTTCACTGACTTGAAGGAAAAGGTAAGAAACAAGCTTGGCATGCTACTCCCATAGACAACTTGGCATTCTTCAGTGGTGTTTCTCTTTCTGAATGGTCCCATTTTGGCCTGGCTTTCCGTTCCTTTCTCGAATCCCCTATATAGTTGGACTGAAATGAATTGCATCTGTTGTCAATTCTAGTGGGATGCGGTTGAAAACAAATCCACAGTAATTATCTATGGAGGAGGGGCAGTAGTTGCTGTTTGGCTATCATCAATTCTAATTGGTGCCGTCAACTCAGTACCTTTGGTAGGTTATTCTTTTAAACAAGTATAGAGGAGACTGATGCTTTTCCAGTTCTCATAGTTACTGACTTTCCACTTTATTAGCTTCCCAAAATCTTGGAGCTGGTGGGGCTTGGATACACTGGATGGTTTGTCTACAGATATCTTCTCTTCAAGGTAAGAGATTCAGCATGTTTGATCTGTTCGTGTGGTGGGTGTATGTATGCTTTTGAATGTTTTCGTGCAATCTGCTCCTGTCCTAGAAAGCCTCAGGTCAAGCAGAAGAAATATATGTTAGGCAATACAAGCTAATAACATCAATGCCAGCCCATTTTTTATTAACTATAATATGAGTTCCATGCATTCTGCGTACTGGAAATTGCTACAGGTTGAGATAATGTTGGACAAAACCGATGATGTTCTTTAATTAGGCAGATCTTATTCGATTAAAACCCAACATTGAATGGCAATTGGCTTTTGAACCATGTCCTTCGGGGCACTTGGTAGACATTCTGCCAAAGAAATGATTATACAATGCCCCTAACCAACAAATTGCTGATAAATGAAACATTTTACTTCCTCAGTCGAGCAGAAAAGAACTAGCAACGGATATCGAATCATTGAAGAAGAAGATTGCAGGAACTGAATAAATTTGCATTGCTGGGCAGTGGATGTATCTTCTCCAGAAAAAAACAATGTATTTTGGTACTCTGCATCCCTGGTGTAAGATGTAATTGTATCTTGTATTCTGTAATGTAGAATAGGCCTTGTATGAGTTCTATTACTCTGTATTTCCCGGTTCATTATTGTAATAAGATTTGGCAATTTCATCTGTGCTTTAAGATGGAACTGATTATACCACTAATTACGCAGTGATGATTCACAAGAGATTACGCACACCCAGGTCCACACCATAAAGCTACTTCTTTAATTAATGTGCTGTTTGTTTTTGCGTTATAAAAAGTATTTTTATGACAGGACTTGCAGAGTACTGCCAACGTAGTTAAATCAGTTTACCAGGGTGCGGTGCTAATTTTGAACGATGACAGGAACGTCACCAAATCCAGCACGCATGCTTGATAATAAAAGAATATTATCGTCTTGACTCGGCCAAATAATATGTTTCTTGCAGAAAGACGACGAACCGTGATCAAGAAAGCGAGTTGGATTGGATGGAAATATCCTCCAAAAGAGTGGATCAAGCTTAATGTTGATGGTTGTCTTGTTTAATTTAATATAGGGCTGTTTTAGCCCCGAATTTCCCAAAAAAAGAAAAAGAAGCAAGCAGGATCAAGATATGTAGAGGGCAATATTGTAATGTTACATCACCGTAACCAAAGACAAGCCCGAGCACACCCCTCAAGAAACCTCACGATATTATTCTTTTCTTGATAAAAGAATTACTTGCAGAGCCATCTACCCAAATCTGTGAAACACAAATCATACATTGCACTAATAATCTAAAATATTAGCAGTAATTTTAGTAAAATGTAATGTAATATAATCAATTATATAATATAATATAATGGAATGTGATGATTCATTACTACTGTTTAACTACGAGGAAGTTTCATTCAAATCTTTGAATTTTTATATTCTTTTATGTTAATCTCTATACTTTATTTTATCTATAAACTAATCCTCATTTTAAATTTCTTTTGCTCTTATTTTTTCTAAGAATATAATTTTAAGAAATACATACTCAGACATAGGAACTAAGTGTCATAACAATCAATCATGATAATTATCTTAAATTTTTAACATTAAATCTCATCATTTAGCTTATCAGTCACTTATTGAGTCAAATTCAAAATTTAATATGCAAAAATCATACGAAACAAATTGTTTAGCTTATACATTTCATAATTAGATTGCAATCTAAAAAATAGGCATTGCAAAATGTAAATCAAACCCAAAAATCTACCTTACTATTTTTTATTCTCATGCTCAATAGAATCAGCCCTACGAATAACAATCCACGTCCACTGCCATACATATATCGTTCAAGAACTAATAATTGTATATTCATATTACCATCATGTTAAGATCCCATATATATACCTAAAAGGCACACCACAATCCTCGTCTTGAAAATCAATATTATCACCATGTTTTTTACCATCACTACCACCACCATATTTTCCACCAAAAATCGGATCATTCAATTTAAATTTTCCCAGTAACTCTCAATAAGCTTTAAACAACCTGGCTTCATCATGCATGTATTTCAAGATAACGTCAATCTTATCATCTTGATAATTCCCGAGCCCAACAAGAATAATATCACTAGCAGCAATCCATACTTTTTTATCATCTTTCTCTTATATGAACAAGCCTTTGGAGTTCATCAATGCAACAGGTTTCATACCAACCGTTTCCTACCGTACATATTACTTGCGCATATTCTTGTTTGTCTTCTTTGAAGATTAACTCTCTTTTTCTCGTCGTTTGCATCGTTCTTTCCTCTCTTTCGATTCTTGCCTCACTTCCCCTTGTTCTTTTGCATCTTTCAAAAGAAAGTGTTTGAAACCCTAGCTTGGTGTTTTTTGCTCCAAAATATATTGTCATTGGGTTTACGGATTTTTAAAGAGGGGTGGATAGCCGACTTTCATGGTATTTAGGCTGTCGGCCGACTTAAAACTAGACGATTATGAGCTAGGCTTGTTGTAATTGTTCTCAGATCCAAATGGGCTTATCTCAAAGCCCAATAAGAATTTATATCAACTATATAACAATGATAAAAATACCCAGATAATTCGCTAAAAAAAAACATTGACTCCACAATTATCATGCTGATTATCCTTGGTTAATTCAGAATTATCCTATATTAAGTTATCATTGGTGTTTTGCAGGATTGTAGCAGTATAAAATAAATAAGATTTTCTTTTTCTTCTTTTTATTGGTTCATCATGAGAACCGTGGAGCCCTGAATCATCCAACAGGACTAGTCATCCCTCGTTGCATAATATTAAATAAATTAGAGCCATCATAAGTCAATCCGCTTCACTAAAAGAAGCTAAAGATGGAATAAATTTCTCGTTTTCCTTAATTAGAGAAAAAAACAGTGAATTTACCTTTCTTTTTCTTTCTCTCATTCTTTTTTCGAGAAACGATAAATGTTACAATACAAGGAAAAAAAAATTGTATATGCCTTAATTTTGATGTCATGTTTCCATATGAACAAAGAAAAAACTCCCTCTTTACAAAACAATTAGAGAGAAAGAGAATGAAAGTGTATATATATATAAAAGTTAACACTCATCTTTAAAAGACCCAAAATAACCATATAAGTTTGGGATACCATGCCCGATCTTAAATGCTATCAAATATATGGACTCAAACATAATAGATCGAATCTATATTGAGCATACACCTAATATGGTCATAGGTATGACATGCCTAGTAGATATCAGACATATACCCCAACACTTTTATGAGCTTGAGTTATCATGCATGAGTTTAATGTGTTTGGTTCTAATTAGTGTGTTTGGACTCATTTTTTTATTTTATTTTTATCTTTAATGGGTTTAAACATCTTGTCTTAGCCCAACACTACCACAAAAATTTTTTCAGGACCCTACACAAGTTCCTTGATATTCTATACTGATTTAATTCATATTATTTTGAGTAAAATACAACTCAAAACATTACAAGAGTAAAATTATACTTTAGTTCATCATTTCAATAGAAAAAACAAGACTCATAAGTTATAAATATACCATAAATCCTTTAAATGTCATATTCATATTCTCTATATTTTTAGCATATATATTTCAAGCTTGTCTTTATAAAATATCTTTGCACTTTCTCTCTCTACAAATATACTTATTTAAATATACGAGAGTCCTCACATTAAAAAAAAAGAGATTTTATAGGTATTACTTACTAAATATCTTAATTTATTAAGCACTATGAACCAATTACCGGTACCCTTATTTAGGAAAAATAGATCAGATTAGTAGAACAAAGAAATTAACCAATTTTCTAACACATAAGCCTTCTTCCTAAGCTACTTAGATGTTTTGGGACATCATCAATTGGCGTTGTTTATAGGGAACTGATAAAAAACATGCCATCAATTTTTTCTAAAATTCATTTTTGAAATCTCCATGTAATTTTATAGCACATAATTAATACACACTTGGGTTATGATACATAATAAATCTACTTATTATAGTAAGTATTTTTGCCTAATTGAATCTTCAACAATTCACCAATCAGATGTAAGTCCTCATTTAGGTTGTGTTGGCAACTTAAGGGCGAAATCAAACATTACCATCCCAACAAGTCTCGATACCTTAGTCACACACAATGCTCTAATGCCATGACCATCGGTCGTACAAAGCTCCCGTAGACAATTACACTACATAAATAAGACTAGGTAGAATGACATTCATGAGAGTTTTTTAAGGAGTTGTTTGTGTCATTACAATATCTATGCATAAAGTTGCTACTCTGAACGTACTCTCCTTACCTATATGGGATGAACATCAATTATCGTAATTGTTATTTCATGCCAAACTTATTAGGCTCTCGAGAGCTAAACGAAAAAAGAAATAAGCGATGGTTTGTACTTGAACATACTTAGGAGAATAACTACATCCCCCATCAAGTAAGAGGTTTTTTCTTTGTTCAAATAAGTATTGAACATTTGATTCTTTAAGAAACACAATACTTTAAAAATAAATTTGGACAACTATTATGGTTTAGCCAACCTAATGAAGCATGTGTAAATATATGCAACAACTTAGAGTTAGTCATTTATGACAATGACTCAATGTGTAAAGTCTTCTATATAACCTTTTGGGGGCCTATACATGCGTGGTATAATAATTTGGAACCAAGCTCCATTGAAGGGTTTAATAACCTTTATGCCAAGCTAGTGGCATGCTTCAACACAACATATTTGTTAAGAAAAGTTCAACATTACTATTTGGTGTTATCCATGAAAAGAACAAGTTTACACTGACATATTTAAAAAGGTTTAATTAGATACTTAAGGTAAAAGAATCGCTTGAGCCTATAGCCTTAGAGATCTTAATAAGAGGGGTAAGAGAATATATTTTTTTTTAAAAAAAATTATACCTTACAAACAAAAGCTTATTCAAGGTGAAGCAAATCATAAAAAATCATATACGGATAAAATATACAAGTTTGCTATGACATAGGCCTCCTTGTTTTTACAAGGATAACCAACATGAAGGACTTTCCAAGCAAAATCATTCTTTTAACAGGGAGCTCTCATACCCGATAACAATGTTAGGGAGGTTATATACCCTCTACACTTCAATACAACCACTCTTTAATAGAGAGACTCCTATACCCTACACCATTGAATTGGAGGCCACGAGCCTCCTGCTTTTTATTATGATATCATATCAATATAGGGCTTTTGAGCCTTACATTATTATAAAAAATGACCTTTAAGAGGTTTCCCTTTACCCCTTAAAAATTTTCCTAGTATGAGCATCGACTTGGATCAATTTTCTCTACCCTTTAAAAATTTCCAAGTATGGAAGTCACGATAAATTTTTCCTTGGCCTCTTAGAATATTTTCTAAATTCAGGCTCACCCTCTCTTAAACACAAGTTCTCTAATAAGTTACCTTGGGGTTTTCACCTCTTTTTTCATACATAGAAAATTTGACAAACTTATCATAATAATCAAATATTTTTATAAGTTTTTGTGTATCAATATTATAAAAACTTGAGGGATTGCCAATAGACCTAAGTCTAATTAGCCCAAACCCTCCCTAAAGATAAAACAAAAATTCGTATGGGCTCAAGCTACCATGCTTGAGCCCAATTACCACCGAGGTGTATAGGCTCGGCATGATAGCATAAACCCATGTTGAGCATCCTACCACGCTTAATTAGTGTTGGACATACACCTCAGCACTCTTATAAGCTCGAACTACCACACTTGAGAGCCCAACATGTTTAGGATCAGACAGTGCAACTAGATCTATTTTTCACCCTTAATGGACTTTGACATCTTGCTCAAGTCCAACATTCCCTTAGATTTTTCTCATAACTTCATGTGAGTTTTATAATATTTTTTATTAATTTAATATATATTATTTTGAGTAAAATATAATTCAAAATATAATAAGAATAAATTTTAATTTTAATTTTTTCTTTTTATAAAAAGATAAAACTCATAGACTAAAAATACAACATAAATTAAACACTAAATTTACAATTTTTTTATTCTCTTAAGAAATATCTGTGCCTTTTCTCTCTATGATAATACTTGAGCATTTAAAAATCCATGTATCTACAAATAAAATAACATTTTATAAATATCAATTATTAACCATACTTAACCATACTGACTTAACAAGTATCAAGATCAATTTACCAGCACCACTAGCATTCCTAGGTAGAAAAAATAATTCAGATTCCTAAAACTAAAATATTAACTAACTATTCATTACTTTACAAATAAATCTTTTTTTTTACACTAACTGAATATTTTAAAACATCATCGAGATGCAGCCACTGAGTAGCTTGGCTAATTAGCATTTGGCACTGAACGCTGCTATCTAGAACAGTCGCAGCGAACATGCATTCACAAGCACGGCACAAGCACGAATTTAAAAACAACACAACTGCATAGCCACATTTATCACAAGGTCGACATATTAAGCAGTGCAACAGTAACCAGCTGTATTGTTCTGAAGTTGCATTCTTAACATAAAAGCGGTGAGAACGGAACCCATTCCCCGCCAAGATCCAACCACATTTACATTTCCCTGCTCATTTCCAAGCACAATTCAGCCGGGAAGAAAAGGAACACCTCTAAACATATTTCAACCTCCAAACCAAAACTAAATCTGCGCATGGTACCTACTTATTACATTTCATACTTGTCAAGTTTGAGAAGGGAATCAAAAGGGTTAGCACTTCTAAGCAGAAAGCTCATAAGTGAGGTATTAAGTTAGAGTCTGATAGTAAGCTCCGCTCTAAGATGCAAGACACCATTTATGAAATAAAGACTGTCCTCAGCCATGAAGGATGTCCACGGTATGGCAAATAAGTTTCGGTACCCAACTGCCTTTCCACCAGTGAACGTGTAATTTCCCTTGTATTTGCTAACAAACTCCTCTGTTGGCTTTGATCTAGCTGCAAATTCATAGTCAACAGCAAAACTAACCGACCCCTTCTCCTGCATCCCCAGAAACAGCCCGAAGCAATGGAAAGAGCTTTGCTGGTCCATGTTGCAATGTGCTGACAAAAAAAACCCTTGTCCACCTAGGTGGAATGCCTGGGAATATACCCGTCCAGAAGGGAACAAATTTGCACATTCCTCCCGCTTCAAGTCCAGGTACACCACACACTGCTGCCTGGGTAATTCAAACTCTACCACTTTAACAGGCCGATACTTGTATGCACGCTCCACAAAACGACGATTTGAGGCGGCCGATTCCTCTGCTGCCAGGGTTCGCTGCCGATGTGGCGGCTCGCCCTTAAAAAAGAGAGCCTCAAGAACGAGCTTGGATGCAGCATCGTGCTCAAAGTCAGTACAGGTTAAAACTTTCTTAAGCTTCCGGCAAGTCATGTAAGGGAAGCGAATGTAGCGTGCTAAGCGTGCACCAAGGACTTCACGCCGTTCCTCCAATTTTGGATACTGAGCCCTTGCCCACTTCAATACAAAGTCATACACAGCATCTTCTGAAGCCACCTGCAAGTCATCACTAGATAATATTGCCTCAATTCCAGCCAAGGGCAGGGCCATTACCTCTTCTTGGAACCTGGTCGAGAGTACAGCAGTTAAAGCATAGGCCTCCCAGAAAATGCTCATATAAATCTCCATTCAAGAATTAGAAGAAAAATTTAGTTGATAGTTTTTGGTTTCTCCAATCTGATGCAATTGGTATTTTTAGCTCTTTGTATATTAAGCCACCCACCCTTCATGCTTTTAAAAAGGGATGCTACATGCATACACACACGTTATATTTGTTTAAAATTCTGGTGAATGGTTAGGGCATCATATAATCTTGCAACCAGTTACAGATAAATGAGGAGAATTTCCAGTAAGAATAAAATTCAAGTAGAAAAACAGCTTACTTGGTCATGTCCTTGTAACGGGCTGCAAGGTATTGCTTTGCCGCATCAGTCAATGGCTGGACAGCTTCAGCCATCAAGACACTTGATGGGAGCTCCAGATAAAGCAAAGCAGACTCTGGTGTCATGGAGAGATTACGCAATTGTCGGCTGCAATACCTCATGCACGAAGCAACCTCAAACTTGTCGGCAGCCATTAGCACGTCAAGCAATTGGGGAGCCTGAGAAGCAGTTAAGGTATTGCTGTACATAAAATTCAGTAACTCCATAAGGGCAGCTTCCTCTGTTCCAGGAGAGAGAGAAAGGTAGGAAATTGTGAGAAAAATCCATTTCATTATGATGACATTTTATGACAATCTCTACAGTGACCCAGGCAAATTACTGAAAACAGAGTGCAAAGTTGCATAAAAATGTAGTAGAGGCACTTGAATCCAGCATTTGACATTCTTGTTTGAACTTCAAATGGCACAGAATAAAGAGTGTGTAATAATCAAGTACAAAGGAGAGAAAATGGTAACCCATGAAAATATTTTCAACAATGGGCTGATGAAAAGAAAAAAACAAAACAAAACGGAAGAATGAAGATGGTGCTTTCTATAACAAAGACCAGAAGGTTTTGATGTTTTCCATACCAGAGGCATTGATGCGTAGTGTCACGTGCCGCTGTTCTGACTCCCTCATTCCATTAGAGAAGAGCTATCCAAAGCAAGAGCATTGATTAATTGAAAAACCCCAGTAATTCCAGCAAGCAAAGAAATTTTAAAAAGAACAGGGACCTTTACCTTATAGAAAAATGGACTTTTGGCAGCTAAAATAGGAGAGCTGATGTGTAATGTTTTAACTCTCACAACTGTAGAACAATCCATGCTCCAGGATGACTCATTACCATCTCCAGCTTCATCATCTGCAGAGTTACAAGCAAATTTATGGTGCGCACAATGACAAGGGAAAAACAGAGCAGCTATGCATGTACAATAACCAGCAGACTTTTCAAAGTGCATGAATTTCTCTCTACCATATGAAACGAGTAGTTTGTGCAAAGGAATTTACAACAGCCAAGATTCTAAATTTAACCAAAGGAATCGGACCATCTCAAAAGATTTATCAAAGCCACAAGGTGTGTTTGTCCTTTATATTGCAATTATATAGAACTCTATAACCTCTTCATCCCCAGTCTTCACTTTCCTTACTTCCATTGATTAAAATAAACGTATCAATGGCTTCTTCCCGGGCTCTTAATCAAGTTAGTTCTAACTTAAAGATACATCAGTGTCAAGGAAACCTAACACTTCCCAAGCAACCACGCACATGTAGACAGAGGTATAGCATTCAGAAGATTACATGAAAACAACTAGATTAAAACTTTGAAAACTCAATCTACCTGAAGGTGAAACTTCAACCATTGCCTCTCCTTCCTCATCTTGATTTTCACCCACCACACAATCATCCATGTCGGGTTGGTTAATACCTAAAATCTGCTCCTCCGCACCTACAGATAGATCACCTGCACAAACATTGCAAGCATTAACAGCATCAGTAACCTTATGTTGGCTAAATCCAGACCAAACAGCACAAAAACATAATATAAAGCAAGAAAGAACGCACCAATTCACAATTCAGCCATGAAAAATAACACAACCTTAAGGTATGGAAACAAATAACAGTTAAAAGCTCTTTCTTCATTTTCCGAGGACAAAGGTATTGATACAGCGGCTCAGCCAGGCCAAATCTCTTCTCAATTTTGCAGCATAGTGGTTCAAGCAAACCTTTAAGGAAAGTGTTCAATTTTGAAAACCGGGAATCCAAAAATATTTATATACTCGAAACCAAATAATGATTGCTTTGTTTTCATTTTGATTTGAATTCTATT
The DNA here is from genome assembly GCA_015708895.1 of Populus ilicifolia. NCBI lineage: Eukaryota > Viridiplantae > Streptophyta > Magnoliopsida > Malpighiales > Salicaceae > Populus > Populus ilicifolia. The sequence goes on along the minus strand of SRLM01000333.1, from coordinate 1,511,129 downwards.
TCTTGATTTCACAGCAACCAAGATAAAAAACAAATACCGCCAAACAACCAAGAAAAAGCAATCATTTTACTCTCTTTTACCTAAATTTTCTTCGCAACCAAACAGATTTTCCACATTTTAAAGGGGAGAGAGAGAGAGAGGAGAGAGAAATGAGTAAAAAGAGAAACGAACCGTTATTATTATCCTTCTTGATATCTTCTCTCCTCCTCTTACGATGCCTAGCCCAATCAATAATACTCGTGCACCCTTCACCATCGGCTCTATTCTCAGCCGAGCCGCCCATGATCTCGATCCGGAGAAGCCGGTCAGAGAAATTACTATCATTAAAGGCAAACCCGAAATCTCCATCGGAAGCAGAACCTCCACGCGTAGAATCGGAGTCCATCTCCGTTCTCGGGTCAAATAGATCCGTATTCGACCCTCTCATCATTCTATTAAAATCCTGGATAAAGAGACCTGCCGCTATAACCACCAAAGGGAGAAGATGTGGTGGTTCTGTATTTTTCTCGGTTTTGGGGGGTAGTTGAAGAAATTTTCCCAATTAAAGAGAGGGGGGGAGACACAGAGCTGTTGATATTTTTGTTTGTGGTTCGCAAATACTGGATTTGTTTATATCAAGTTTTTTTTTTTTTTTTGGCCGGCTGTTTGCACGTCAAGATAGAGCAACGGATACGGTCAAGTCAGGTGTGGTGTCCTGAACTTTGAAATAGCTTTTTTTGGGTTAATTTTACCTTTTGAATTGATCAACGATATATATAAGAAAAGGAGAAATTGTTGAGAAGAAAAGAGGTGGAAATTAGATGATTAATAATAAATCCATTATAAAATTATCTGAACAAATTTAGCTACGAGTGAAAATTCTAATTTTTTTTTTTAAAGTAAGAGAATTACAAATATGGCATGACACAGCATTGTCTTCTGCTTTGTTTTAATAGCAGTTGTCTTTACATTACTTGCTAGTGATCATTTAATATTAGGCGTAGTAACATTTTCAACTTGGGAAGTTTTTAATTTTTTCTATCCGACAGCGTCTCTGCTTCTATTAATGCCATTCAGGTTTGTAAACTTTTAATTTTTGTTTTAATCAGGAGTTTATGTTAAGTTTTGTCTATTTTACTATGATATAATCATCATATTTACACGTGGCATGATTAAATGTCTATTAAACGCGTAATAAACCTTTTCATTTGCTTCTATTTAAGTACATGCATTTTTAGTTTTTCCTTTTTCAGTCTTTATATTTTCGTTAAGAGCGTTTTTATAATAAAAAAAGGTAATTTCATACTCGAAACAGTAAAAAACCACTGTATTTTTACTGAGAAACAATTTATATATTAAGATTATTCAAATTAAAAAATAAAAAGAAAAATAGCATACCTTAAGAGAACATATTTTAAATTTATGAAATTTCTTTAAAAAACTCACCATTATTTTTTTTAAAATAAAATTATCCCATATAAGGAAGTCAATTGGTGAAAACATTAACTACTGACCAATGAGTTTGAAAAACACACAATTAATAAATTGTTTGAAGTCGAGGCACTTAAATGATAAAAAAAAATACAAACGCTAAAATTTTTTGAACTGAAACCAATTTATTTTGATATAATTTTCGTTCAAAGATCGATAATTCAGAACTACATAAATCAATTGATTTTATAGTTTTCTTATTAAATATAAAAGAATCGTAGCCTAATTGTTTTCAAATTGAGGGATGTTTTTAATGGACGTTCTTATGAATAAAAACAGAAAAATGTAGAAAAGTTTTATGTTCAAAATCCAAATTGAATTTGTCAAGTCGTCTTGCCAGGGTTTGGCGACCTCGTCGTAGCTGTTGGCTAAATACGAAGAAGAGCAAGTACAAGGGATGACATCCAAAGCCAAATACAAGATGCTGGGAAGATAAGCATCAACAATCAAATCTTTCTACAACGTCCCTTAAAATTAATCAAGTCCATTAGTTTTCAAGGTATAACGCACCGAACACGTTCAAATCAGGGGGGGGGGGGAATGATTTTTTTTATCCAAGAAAAATAAAAAAATAAGTAGATTATTCAACATTTTTCAATAAAAAAATATTATATTCATATCACATCATTTAATTATTTGAAAAATTGGATCAATCAAGTAATTAACCCATAAAATTAAAAAAATCAGGTAATTGATACAAGAGGAAGAGAGATAGTATAATTTGATCATTTTATATTTTAAAAATATAATATTTATTGGATATCACTATTTTTAAGTGTTATAACAACAAGATAATTGTTGAATTTAAAAATAGTGATATTTCATCTTTTCAAAATATAACATAGTTAGATTGTGTTATTTTTTACTTAATTAATTTGCTGGTTTATAATGGTAAATAAAACTGATCAATTAATTATGAAAATAACATAAAAAATCTTAAAATTATTAAAACTAGAAAGTTTTGGTGAGATTTTTAATGTGTAAAGATTTAATAGTACATATAACGGTACAATAATTACTATAGAAAAAATAGCTTTTAAAAACTTTTATAGATAATTAAGTATAATCTAATTGGTGGTAATATATTATAGTTCATTTAAGTTGTTATTTTAACAAAATATAACTAAATTTTCTCCTGGTCTAAGACCTATGGTCTAAGACCTATCTTACTAGTTTATAAATATATTTATTAGATAATTTATATAATTTATTTTAGATAAATTCTTATCTGGTTATACCAGATTCACATTTATCTACTTAAAATCATCCACTCCTATCTACAATAATAATTTTTTTAAGATTTTAATTGGAAATTATTTTTGAATATATATATATATATTATATAATTAAATCCAGTCAGCTGAGGTAAAAAAAATAAAAATTAACCATGTTAAAGGCGTGAGATAGTTAAAGTGTACTATTTCATCAAATTTTTATTTATCAATATTATCCTGTCTAATTTCCGTGTTTAGGGTGCTAATATATATATATATATATAAAATGAAAGAACTCCACCGCATTTAATTAATCGTGTCGAGGCGTCATGGTTGATGGAACTCTCCGGTTCAGGTCATATAAAATCAATGCATGCCGTCGTGGGCTTGATGATGGCTTGTATGATTCAATTAATCCCTTAATTTGCTCTTTGAATATTAATCAACGCGTTTTGGCCGGATGAGCATTGCATTGGTGCACACGCAGTGGCTTTTGTCATTACTCAAGTCTGTAATGATTATATTGTTGGGTGAATTGAATTAAACTCTCACCTCGCAGCATTTATTAAGCTCCTCTACCAAGAAACACGAAGACCGGGTCCCGAATTATTAAGCAAGGTCTTCTAAAGTAGACATGTAATGTCATGAATCAAGTTCCATGATCAACTGTGTTCTTACTTCTCTATGTTCCAATCACTTTTTTCTTTTTTGATTTTTAGAGGATTACTACACCTTCATAAATGTTAAACACTGAGGTTAAAAAATTAAAAATGCCCTTTACAAAGCTGACTCAAGAACTATGAAGTAATTAGACTACAACAAAAATATATATATAATTTTTTAAAAAACCTATTGTACACTAGCTATGTTTTACTTTATTTAAGGACATAAGAATAATTATACTTTGTAATAAAAATATAAAAATACAAAATTACCTCTCCAAGTGTCTGTTCAACTATTTGATTTTTTAAGAGGAGTATCAATTTGTTTAATTATTTGGGTTTTTAAGGAGGTATCGATCATTTTATAGTAAATTATATTATGTATAATTCACCGTACAACACTAATGCTTTTAGCTTTATTGTAATGATATATTAAAAAATTATTCAATTATATAGAGACATTAAAAAAAGCCTATAATTTGAATAGTCTAAAGTCATTACAGTGTAATGCCAGCAGAGCGTCCACGTAAAGGTACTTCAATTATTTTGAAAACCTATTGCGTGTGTTCAAAACAGAGTAATGCCAACGAGGCTGCACATAATATGCAGCCCTCGGTCAAGCGCCCTGTTAGAGATGCCACCAATCTGCTACCTCGTCATCACGTTGCCTTCCTTCAACAAGAGCAATCCATCCTCCCCTCTATGTTATCTAAATTTTCAATGTCATTTTATATGCCACACTTTTATTTCATTGCATCGACAAAATGAAAGGGAAATAAACTAAAATCCCATAAATTTACCAGAGTATTATTAAATGTCCCTTATTTTGTTAAGATTAGTGTAGTATTAAAATATTCATGTAATTTACTAGTAAAGATTTATGAATTAAATAATTAGTTAATCTTAGCAATCTGGTCTATTTTTTTAATTAAAATTACAGGTAATTTGTATTTATTACTTGGCGCGTCAAGTTTGTTGGGCTTTACCTAATATTCTTAAATGCCTTTTTTTTTAATTTATTTGTTAGGGTAGGACACCATGATTGACTTGGGGGCTCTAGACCTGCTTTCTCCCTCGAATTTGCTTACCTAATGAAACATAAGCATGGGCTCATAAGTTTTATTGATTCCATCAATTCTGTGGGGTACAGATAAGACGAAAGGGTGCGCACTGGAAACATTAATAATTATGAGGAGTAAAATTGATTGTTCAAATGGACAGGAGATAACATTGCGAATCGCGGGGATGCCCCAATAGCTTACCTCGACAATCAATTTATTATGCCTTGCAAGTGCAAATAACAACTGCTTTTTTTCTCTTATTACAATTGTATTAATCACAATCAAATAAAAATAAAATGGTAAATTTTAATTTGCATCCATAGGGTATTCGAACAAGAACCTTATTTTTCAGTGTAGCTATCCACTCCGTCTGTAAGGAACAAAAAATGTATGAATTTTAATTTAGTTCTTGAAAGCCTAAAGAATATCTCAATATCATCTAATGAGCATTAGAAAGTAGAAAAAGAAGCAAAGGTTTTTGCTTCCATCTTAATTAATATCTTTTTATTATTTTCATTCTCTTTACTTCCATCCTAATCAATAACAAATTAATAATTGTAAAAAGGTTTTTTACAAGGACTAAACTGTATATTTGAAGAAAAAACAAGGATAAAACTCTTAAATAAGGATCAGTAGCATCAGTTTATAAATAAAACAAACATATAAGAATTACAACAACTTTTTATCAAAACTTCAGGGACTGAAATGAGATTTTATAAAAAGACTCCCTCCATTCATGGCCAACAAAAAAGAGCAAAGGAGGCGTATCAGATTGTGACCATGCATTGACAGGCAGTCCTAGGACTTTTAGTGCATGTTTTCTGATACCAATCAGATTCCGACAAACAAGAGGGGAAATAATAGCAGTAGATAGGAACAATATTCTGAAAGATAACGAGTCGCAACAGGCTGAAGCATAAATTCCCACTCACTTGATCAACAAGACTCAGACAAATTAAGCTTCATTTTTTATTACCGAAAGTGGTCTGCACCTATCAACTCCTAAGAGATTCAAAGAAACCGAATGTTAGTATTGAATTCTTAATTGATCGTAAACAAAACTTCATGAAACTCAAAAGCAACAAAAAATCGAGACTAGCGGGAAAGCTGGAGATGCATATAGCAGCTCCCTTCAATACAAGAAACGAAAGGAGAAGGCAGGCAACGTCTCCCTGGTCATGCAAACCCTTAAGCTGCAGCTCTAACTCATATATCATGCGCAACCGAGAAACGAAAGGAGAAGACAGGCAACGTCTCCATGGTCATGCAAACCCTTAAGCTGCAGCTCTAACTCATATATCCTGCGCAACCGAAAAACGAAAGGAGAAGACAGGCAACGTCTCCCTGGTCATGCAAACCCTCAAGCTGCAGCTCTCACTCATATATCCTGCGCAAACGAGAGGTATCCATGAACAAGCCGACGAGGATACCCTCTTTCTTTCCTCATTTTGAACCAAAGAAAGCTCCCAAATTTACTAGCAATAGCTTCGAAGTAAGAGAAGAAAAAACGAAGTGTACACCTATTGCAAAAGGGAAAATGCATGGCGAATGATTAACTGGAGATTGGAAGCTAGAGTTTGGAGGACTAAGGTTGAATACAGGGCCTTCATATGGAGAAGAAAGGGTAGGTGAAAGGCAAAAGTGCATCGAATAAGACTGAGAAATTAATAAAAGCATTAATTGGTAAAGCGAAGGAAATCTAGGGGGACAGATTTTCTCTCCAAACGAGAGACGGAAAGAGGTGAGTTATCTACGGGCAAGTTTTAACTTCCGGTAAAAAACACTAGAGAGGAGATTGGTTTTCGGGAGATGGGGACGGGCACGTCCTTTACAACTCCAATTTTTAGAGAATGGACCATTCTTTTTTGAACCGGGGAAGTTTCATCCAGCATCGGAGGCCCATTGACATATTTAAATCGGGCTCGATTGAATATGATATAAATATAATGGACATAAATATATCACTTCCATTTATTAAAATGTAGATTCTACTTTTTATTTTATTTTCATTTTGAACCTCTCTGGGGTTCGTATTCGGGAGGAACTAAAGATTCTTTTTTTAAAATGATTCAATATAGTTTTTCTGTATTAAGATTTCGTGCAGAATAATACATATGAAGTGATAATTGATGTAAATAATAATATATGTTTTGATGAGTAATAAATGATTGGTCATAAAAAGTAAGCGATGCGCATGTTTAATTATTTGTACGGACTATGGCATATTAGTGATGCTTTCCTTATTGTGAAAAAACTCTCCTTTTCTCTTTCTTATTTCCGACCACCGTTTGTTCATGAGTCCGTTGCGAGTTTCTACACAGCATTTCGGACCAATGAAGAGCACTTCAAGTTTGTAATGATGTAATTTGGTCTCACTGATACACCAGCGAGCTTTCGAAGTTTCATGAATCTTTTTCGCCCTTATCTTCAAAATTTTATTTTATTTTTATTATGATTTAAAATCACGGAAGTCCACCTTACATATTTACAAATTGTTTTACACGTCTTAACGGCTAACATTTTGTTTACAAAAAACACGAAATTTCATTGAAGTGTTTTATAAGTTAAATATTTGGGGGCTGTAATTTCCAACCAAAATCAAAGCTGTTGTGGAATGGCCTCCACCATCAACAACAGATTAAATGGCTGGTGGCTTCCTCGGGTTACCAGCGTATTATCAAAAGTTCATCCATAATTTCGGGAGCATAGCAGCTCCTTTAACCCGACTCTTGAACAAGGGAGGATTTCATCAAAACGAAGTAGCGAAGACGACCTTTAAACAACTAAAGGAGGCATTGACTTCTCCATCAAATTTATGTCTTCCCAATTTCTCCCACAGGTTTATGGTAAAATATGATGCAGGTGGTGTGGGCAATCCTCACTCAAAACAATAAACCAGTAGCATATTTCAGTGCAGCATCGACAAAAGCAGAGTTTTAAAACCTGTGCCTTGTAATTTTGCCTAGTGACATACATCGATTTTTTTTATATAAATTAAAATAATATTATTTTCATTAAAAAATAAATAATTAATAAATTATAATTGAATTTTTGACCGGATCTTGTAATTAGATCACTCGGATTTCTTATTTTTTTAAACCCAATCTAATTTTAATTCTGAATCATCTAGTACAAGATTTACCTATCAATCTAAATTTTAAATCCTTAATCTAATGAACAAATTAAAGTTATTACTCACATTTTAAAACAATATCTACTTTATTTTTAATAGAAAAATTGAACACATTTTAGTCAAATTTTAAAACATCTCAAATAGAAAGATTGAGTATATTTTTAATGGACCAATAAAATTTAAGTTAATATGGTGTTTATAAAAGTAACAAAGAGCATGGATATTTTCTTGAATTCAATATTTTTTATCCATTATTTAAGTTTTGGACTAAACATGTGATGTGTTGGAATCAAGATGAACTTTAGCTCCTTTTCTGGTATTAGAAAGATGATTTTTTATAGATTTTTTAAAGATAAATATCACAAGATATATCTAGAATATTTAATATAAATATCTTATAAACATCTACCATATTTGTAGAAATATGTACATATTTTTTCATGTATCATCAAAATATATATACAAGGCTTGCCATTAAAAGCAATACAGATTGACCCAAGAGAAATAAAAATATGTTTTTTGCATTTCTTTTTCTCTCTCTCACACACACACACGCAACACTTATCCCTGTGAGAAAAATATCGTACAGGAGAAAATAAGAGTCCAAAAGGCTAAAAAGCCAATGCTGCAACTGAAAAGGATGTTCAACAAAATGTTCTCATCTCCCGCGAATTGATGTCCACAAAAACTGCCAGCTGGTCCACCGTCCTCCAAGGCTCATCCAAGTAAAAAACATGAAATCATCTTGATATCTGGTCCATCTAAAAAAAAAACAGAGAGAGAGAGAGAGAGAGAGCATTTCATGCAACAGCGACCACAGATACCCACTCTCGTGTGGAAGATTTTGTGGAGAATTGTCAATTAACTATTAATTGCTGCAATATATCCCTTGATCCGAAGATCCCAGAAAAAACGAAGACAGCTAAAGTGAAATAAAGCAATTTGCATCCAGTAAGAGTAATTTAGGGCTGCTAGAAAGCCCATAGGAGCTCCCTTCACCCCAAGACCAAAAAAGATCAAGGCAACCACATCTCCTAGCACATGCAGACCCTTGGCCTGCGCAGCTCACCATGGCTACGCGCACATCCATGGGTATTCATGAAGTAGCAGAAGTGGTTTACTATCACCTCCTTTCAGATCTGGAGTGAGCAAGCTCCCATTTAATGGTACCCTAGAGTCTCTTAATCAACTACTGTTAGGAGAAGGCCTAATTAAATACACTAAGCCTAATTAATTAACAATAGGAGAAATCAAATACAGTTCAATAAAAAAAAGAAAAAAGATGTGCGTTGAGAATCTTAGGCGAACAAGGGTGGTGGTCTGTCTCTGTATATAGGCCACGAGCATGGTGTCTCGTCATCCAGGTATGCAGATATATGCAATCTACACCATTAATGCTGAAGATGTCCAAAATCTGATAAAGGGATCTTTTTGTCCAAATCAATGAAACTTTATATACAAAACCCAGCGAAATTAGTGCTAATGAGATTCTTTTCCTAACCTTTTATTTATTGGAAAGAATTAGTTACCGTTTATATATATAAAGAAAAGAATCTCATTAGCACTAATTGCTAACGTCGTGCTCCACGGTTGGTGGGAATTGGAGTAATGTTTATTTTTATATTTAAAGTATTTTTATTTGAAAATATATTATAATAATATTTTTTATTTTTAAAATTTTATTTTTATATCAATATATTAAAACAATTTAAAATTATAAAAAAGTTAATTTAAAATAAAAAAAATCAATAACACTTTTTTAAATACAAAAACNTATATTAAAACAATTTAAAATTATAAAAAAGTTAATTTAAAATAAAAAAAATCAATAACACTTTTTAAATACAAAAACAAATATACACGTGTGATTCACTGTCAAGGAGCCTATATTATTTTATAAGATAAACCATAATTTAATCACTATAATTAATCAATATTCCACTTCTGTCCAATATTACAACTATAGTCTCCAAATTACCCTAGAGGCAAGTCTATTTTTTGGATTTTCTTATATATATATATTTGAAATATTGTTACTTGCATGGGGATTTAAAAGGAAGATTTGAGAGTAAAATAGAAAAGTATAAAAGACAGCATATATAAAAGGGTGAGATTTCTATTAGATTCTTGTTAACTACATAGTCTTCGGGGATCACATGTTATGGTTTGAAAACTAGGAGGTTGTTAATTATTAGAAGGCGGGAGTGAAATCTAGGTGAATTTATAAAAGCAAAAATATTGATGGAAATATAGGCTGTTAATTTTTCATTTCAATGAAGATAAATATTTAGGTGTTTACATCTGCCATTGATTTATAAACTACAATTGCCACGTCAGTTAAACAATTAGTACAATTTTTTGTCGAGGACAATGTTAGGATTTTTTCTTCTTATTTTAAGAGATATTTTTAGACTAGTTTAATATAAGATATAAGGTATTATTTGTTTTTTTTTTAAAAAAAAACATAGACTACACGAGTTCAAAAATCCATGTAAAAAATTTACTTGAGTTTGAAATTCTCATAATTAATTAAAAAAAAAGCATAACTCTGTATTAATTAAAAAAGTAACATAACTTCGTATTGTTAATGATGAATTAGTATATTTTTATATGTTAACTTAATTAAAAATCTATAATTAAAAAGTAAAAGGTCAGATAATAACCTAATATATTTAGAATTAATAGAATGTCAAACCTAGATTTATCTGAGCTTAGTTTATTTTTAAGCCCAACATCTTTATATTTAGTTGTTTATCGAACCCAATTATATATAGGTCCGATGAAAAATAACACAAAACATAATTGGAATTCAAGCTATATATGGCTAAATATTAAGCCAATTTTATTGAGTTTAATTATATATTGGATTATATATATATATATATATAGATTTGATAAAATGCTACACTTATATATATTAGATCCATCATCCTTGGATTTGGAATCATTCCAAACTAAATACTAGACACAACATCCCTGAATTTAACAATATTTTGAGTTTAAATACATATAGATTTCACAACATATCAAACCTATATGCACTAGATTCATCATCCTTGAACTTGAAATTATTCAAAATTATATATATATATAAAGTAGATAAATTTTCTAGGCCTTTTGTTGAATCACATGGATTTATTTGTTTATTCTCATGTTTTTTTAATATAAAATATTAAAAATAAAAAAATGATCATTCCCCTTCATCTCTAGATGCATAAAAGTCTTTAAAAAACCTATCATGTTTTTATAAATATTAATTTTATATAAAAAATATTTATTTTTTATTAATATTTTATAAGAAATATCCATCTTTTATTAATTCTATAATAAAAAAAATATTGTTTTAACCTTTCACGTGACAAAGTTTAAAGACTATGCATTTATATCTTATGAACTACTTAGTAAAGGATTCATATTTTTTTTTATTTTTTTATCTATATTTTTATTTTATAGAGCATTTATTATAAATAACTAAGAATAAACACTCTTATTTTTTTTAAAAATTAAATTTATTATAATTTTTTATTAAAAATTATTGACTTTATTATAAGAGTTTCTCTAAATCCCCTAAAAAAACATAGTTTTGTAGGTATTGATTTTTCTATCAATAACCAATTCCTTGAACTCTAAAAAATAAAATATTAACATGAACTTATAATTATTTTATGTCTAAACACTTAAAAAAACTCATTTCTGATGAGTACATTGATTTTTTATAACATCAGCTAATTAACTCCTCATCTTTCAAAAGTGTTGTAATCATCGAAGCCTTTTCCATACAAGTAAAAGAGGTAAGGGTCCCAAGATATTGGAAGCAGGTTCCTTTTAAACGAGGTGCATGATCACATCATCAAAGCTTAAAGTGGGGGAATCACCTTAGCAAGGCATAATAACCTTAGTTAAGATAATAATTTGACAGAAGTCAGAACTCGACACGATATATATACTCGACTGCAATGGGAATCGAGTAACTCTCAATTTGAATCTTATACCAGTAGGAACACTGAAATAACTACCTGAGAAATTAGGACCTGGTAGGTAGATTATCTTCCCTAATAGAGAAGCATTGGCATTGAGAAATAGAAGTTTTAAATTTCATCTTCGGTGTAAAAAGTTCCATTTTTACGTATGGTATATCCTGCGTGGGTTCTACAAGTCAGAGTAGTTAAGAAACATAGATCCCCGACGAACAACTCTGAGTTAAGAAAGGCAACCGGTTTAGGAGCCTCCTTGGCCCCATCATGGTTATTTTGCATTGCATTGCCATGCTATGACAGCATTACTATGTAATGCTGTGGTGTGAAATTGTGTGTATCAAACAAAATTAAGCTGTTGTGTTGTGCTGGGACTGGAATCGTCTAATTGTTCGATACTCTATTGTAATGATGATTGAATTAAAACTACTATTAAGGATGGAATTTAAACTTAATATTCTAAAAAAAAATTAAATTATTTGAAAATATATTTTTTTCACTGATAAAGTGAATTTCTTAAAATAGTATAACTAAAAAAAATAAATAAATGAGAATTAAAATATTATATATATTTTTTAAACATCCAGAATATTTTTGTTATTAGAGATCTTTAGGGTCATTTTTGTCTTTTAAATGAAATAAGTAGATTTATACTTTCAAAAAACATCACTCGTGTTTTTTAAAGTAGAAGCTGGTATTTTTTTAAGTGAAATCATTTTCTACTTCTAAAAGTTAATCAATGAATTATTAAATTTTTTATTAAACACTTATTTAGTGATTCTAGTTGCTTTGCTCCAAAGCGAAGCATTTAAAATTTTTAAGAATAATAAAATAAGGGGCAAACAGGTTAATTATATATAGGTGGGTGAAATTACAACCTTTTTAATTTATGTTCCTTACATGTATTGATCTACCAGTTTTAGCCACCAACAAGACCTATACCAGAAGGCACTAATTAATTAAGCAGTAACCAAAATTAATTTATTGAGAATAAAAAAGGGGACGGCCCCGACGGAGGAATCGTTACAATGTTCTGGCGCAAGTAGAATTACTAATGAAGCTGATAAAACTTCGAAGAAGATATATATTCCATTATTCTTCCCTTGGCTAGTAGCGAGGGCAGCCTCTCCGCTGGTTGCCTTGCGAGGCGCAATCAACCTGCGGATTCTTTAATATGGACACAACTTCTAAACTCCAATCAACCGCCGATCGGTCCTTCACGTGCGTGGAGGCCCCAGGCTGTGACCATTGGTCGACCTATATCATGAAAACTGATCAAGTTAAAACATATAATGATAACTGATAAGAGGAATAGTTTTGAGGTTGAGAGAAGGCATCGCATATTCTTTTGCATGGTTTTCAGCTTTGTTCATTGTGTGAAAATTGAACAAAAATACTTACCTTTTCTTTTCAAGAAGGGAAATTAAAGAGTACTGACTGACAGCAATAAAATGAAAAGAAAGAAGGCAAGAAAGGGTGAAAGACAATCGAGCTCCCTTCACTCCAATACAAAAAGGGTCAGGGTAACCACGTCTCCTAGGTCATGCAGACCCTTAGCCTGCGCAACTTTGCCTACACCGTTGCTAATTCTGCGCACCCAAGGGTATTCATGAACTAGCAGCCATGGTCTACCATCGAACTCCTTTCAGGCATGGAGTGGGGAGAGCTCCATTGGGCCTCACCAATATCCTAACCAATTTGCTACGTGAAAATGCATGACAATAAATACAAGTACAGCTATGTTGATGTAATAAAGCATAGTCTAGTATATTTCATCTATATATATATATATATGAAGTAATAAAATATCTATGGAATCATGCAAGTTCTAGCACTTTTTCTTGGTGATGGTCATGTTTTGTACTTTGAGTTGTTA
>SRLM01000333.1:1319009-1497715 GCA_015708895.1 Populus ilicifolia | reverse complement strand
GAGAGGGGTGGGAGCAACAAAAGCAACATTGACTATTTAGCAAGTGAAAACCACATTGATGGAAGGAGAAGTCGATGCTTAAGATTAGTGAACAAGAGGGATCCTTTTATAGGGCAAAAACAGGGTCTCGAGATTTAATCTGAGCCGTTGTTGTTAAGAATCTGATAATGGGGTTTCTCTGCCTAATTTAATTTGAATCACTGCAAATCTGATTGGTATTTTTCTCATTGCGTAACATTAGTGTGTAATTATTGGCTGGACTAATATGTGAATTGTGAATAATACGCATTAATATTTAAGTTGGTTCTTGATCATGGAGCATGACCGTGAAGATCGAGGGTCCTACCTAGTCATTGAGAGTATAAAACTAATTAAGTGGAACTGTTGTCGCTTAATCATTCCCTGCTTTTACCAGAAAATTATAAAGATAGGTGTCCCACAACTGGGATGCTCATAATAAAATATGGATTGCAAACATCACCGTGGACCAAGGTTAATTAAGGGCATGTTTGGATGCTTCCTTCATTCCAGAGGTGCCTTTGTGACTTTTCATTTCTCTCCATCAATGGAGATTTTTAACTCATAATTAATTTTGCTATAGTATCTTGATTCCTGCTAGAAAATCATTTCAATAACATAGTTTAAGAGGCCCAAATTGGGGTAATTCGACAGTTTAGTTTTATCTTTATCAAGGTTCTGATTGTTTGATGAAGCGATTTTTGTTTGTTCTTATTGATTCCTAATAATGATTTAAAGGATGTATGAACCATCCGAGTAAACCATCCCAGTAAAGATTTGGATTTTTTTTTAAATAATTTATATATATTTTAAAGCATTAAACATCTTAAAATATAAAAATAAATATATTTGTTCATAAAATTTAAATTTTTTTAAGTTATATTATATTTTATTATAAAATTACTGATTTTATCATTAAATTTTTTTAAAATTCTTCTGATTGAGATTGTTTTTATACATAATTAGGTTTTTATCATTAATTTGATGTTTCTTGAACTAGGAAAGAAGAAGAGAATGCTTACTCAAATAACTTAATTAATCATAATCCATAAACTACATAACTTTTTTTACTTAAAATTTTTGGGATTTAGAACATCATCGCATATCAAAACATCAAATCTCTCCCACAATTTCTTTAAGGTTGATATTTATAAAAGAAAGAGGATGACACTTCATTTCTAGGATAATACGAAGCCATTCATTCATGATTAGAAGGTTGAATTTTAACCAGGAAATAAAAAACTTTTTTCTCTATATTAAACTGCTTAAACTTATTAACGAATGCTAAAAAAAATTCAGTATTTCTTTAGCATGCTATACCCTAAGTCAGCTAGATCAATCTTTCTAGTATCCTAAAAATAAAATATAAATATTGGCTCCGCTACAATACCCCTGTCCATAATTATTTGGTCCAGGTCTCCTACTAGGGAAAACTCGTTGTTAATACATTTAATATGTACCTTGGAATGATGACAAATCAGGAAAAATAACATGGATTAATACATATTAATGAGTTTTTTAAATTGATTTAATTACAAATGAAGCTTATTCGATTCAAGTATCTTATTACTAGAAGTTGAACGGTATTGGGAAAACATTATAATTTTATACTCATTTTTATTTTATATTAAAATAATATAATGATGATTTTATCTCTTCATTCAAAAAACTTAATGCCAGTTATCATGGATATTAAAGGATTTTTACAAGGTATGCTAGTTATTATCTTTTCAATTACATAGTAAAATGATAAAAATATATTTAGAAATAAAAAAAATTAAAACTAACATTAAAGGGTATTTTTGTATTTTCACAATAGCTTTTTAGTTATTATAATATGAACGAAGGAAAAATTTAATATTTGATCAAATATAAAAAATAACAAATAATTGAAAAGCATAATAAAAGGAAAGAAAATGCTTTAGAAAAAAAATTGATATTTTATTAAATAAAAACAAACACGTGTGTGGGAGGTATCTAAGCATTTCAAGCAGCATATACTATGTCTCCTGGCATCTAAAAATATAATTTTATTATGTCATTGAAATTGAAGAAATGTTTTCTTCACTGCGTGGACCACCCCTAGGTTCAATTCGTACCGTGATTAACATCACTCGGTAAGAAAAGGAAAGTTGTTAGCCATGGTACGAATATACTAGTTATTATACTTATGCTTTTCTATAATGGTCCACTGCAAGCCTCAGTATGAAGTTTTGAGCATCTTTTTATTATTTTATTTAGCAATTCCTCCCTTGCATTCTCATAAATTGGTCATAATGCTCGAGATGCAAGGAGAAGCTTCCATTATAACCAGCAATAACTAGTTTACATGTTAGTGTTACGTTTCCACTAAAAAATAATAATAATAATAAAATGTTTAGATGATATAAAAATACTTCTATTATTATTTAACTTATAAATTGATTTTTTATCTAGATTGAGTTTTTTTAGTACCAAAATAATTCATATAACAAGTAAAAAAGCATGATTTAATTTAAAAAATAGATTTTTTTAATATTAAAAGAAAAATATATTCTATCAATCAAGATTATGAACTCTGTTTAATTTAAAAACTTTATTTTAAAATTAAACATAAATTAAATATTAAGGTATTTATTTGATAATGCGACGGGCTTCGTGTAAAGAATAAAGATAAATTCAAAAAAAATATTAAACAAGAAAAATGAAGAAAAAAAAATAAAAATGGAAAAAATAGAAAAAAGAGGAAGAAATATAAAAAAAAATAAAAAAATTATCTCCTTTTATATTCATATATAATCAATTATCAGACTTGTTTGTTATTGTATTTTAAAATTGTTTTTGAAAAAAATAATTTTATTTATTTTTAAATAATATTTCTTTTAATATTTTAAGATCACTGTTTACTGAGGCATTGCACGAAGCTGATTAACACTAGCCATTACATAAATAAAAACTTCGCTGACCCATTGTAGGCGCTCGGCAAATTAATTTTTTAGCCTGTTCCATGTTTCAGTTCCGGTTCCAGGTCAGAACTCTTAAAAGGGTAAATTATTAATCAAATAAGTCGAGCAATCTCAATCATGTACTTCCTCTACACCTCTCTCGTTTTCATAACGTCAGGGCGTCAATCCCTGATCTCCACTCCTACTTTCTATCGATAATGATGCACACAGCAACCTAATTTATCATTTAATACATTATCTCACCGTCAATTATATCTCAAACTTTTTTATCTTATCAATTTTATTCCAGACATACGAGACTCGAGACAATCTCGTCTACAACTCTATTGTTAAAAGATCCAATCCAATTTACATGTAAATGCTTTCAAATAAGGCACAAAACAGGCCCCAATTTGCCAAAAAGGCAACTTTAGTATGAAAAATCATAGCAGATTTATCTCGAATCTTCCTTTGCATGAACTAATATTCGAGAGGAATTTATTATGATTCAATGCAAAAGTTTTTGCTCGGTATAAATTGGAGCATTTTTGACGTACTAGATGAAAGCACCTAATAATAAACACAAGCAAATTATGTACAGATTCTATTTAAATCTCTTAAATACCGCTCATCTTACTCGAAACCCAAGCTACTTCTGCGTCCACGGCCTCCGATGGCCTTGCGGTGGATACTTTCGTTCATCTACATTTATCTTCGAGTCTTTAGAACTCTTGCGGTGGTTTGCAGGGTTTTTCCTTTATTTAATGAAAGCTAGCAAGTTGTTAAAAAAAATTCAATTCTAACCAAAAAGAAAAAGGAACTTTGTATATGAAACATACAGAGCCCTGTCATGGTGGTGCTATGAAAAAAACAGGCGTCAGAAATGACCCATTTCCCACCAGAGGCAAATAAGTAAGGATTTAAGTGTCTAAAGGCAGAGAAAGATGCTTGTATGTGCTATCCTTGAATATCTATCTGGTCGCTGTATTCCATAGTTGGTGAAGTGACAGAGACACCACTATATTCTGGATGGCTTGTGCATCGGTAGTCAAAATGGAATCTATTAGGGCATCTCCATGGAGATGCTAAATTGAAAGTAAAAAATAAAAAAATTGGCTTTGAAAACCTTATAAAATACTATTTCATTAAAAAAATATTATTTTTATGTCTTTAAAAAAATATGAAAACCTTATAAAATACTATGTATTATAATTTTTTTATTTTTTCTTTGAGCTTTTTTAAATCCATGTTTTTTCTGTTTGTTTTTTATAAAAATATCATAGTTTTATTATCTATATTATGAGTTTTACATGTTTATTTAAGTTAATTTGAGTTTTTTATTTAATTTTTTATTTTTTTGTTTAATATTAAATTGATTGGAAATTATTATGTTAAACCTGTTAAATTAATTAAGATTTATTAAAATATTTATATATTAAATGTATTAAAATATAGTTAACTTGGCTTTTTAGCATATTGAAGAGCAGCATTTATGACCGTCCTGATTCAGAGTTTTGTTTTGTTTCGAAGGAAACACATTTTGAAGAGCAGCATTTATGACCGTCCTGATTCAGAGTTTTGTTTTGTTTCGAAGGAAACACATTTTTTTAAATACATAATAATAGGACAATATAATTACTACATATAATTTAATGCACCAAGTCCGACAAAAGCATATTGCACGTATGAGGCTGTACTTGTTCGGTCTTTAAATCCTTTTTAAATTACCATTGTAAATTAATTTGCTTTATATATAATAATATCAGCGATCACCTGATAACCATGGTGTGTATTAGAGGACGAGAGATGATCAGCACCGGGCGTCTGACGACATGCCTCGATTTTACTTTTTTTTTTTTAATTTATGTGTGGTGTTCGGTCAGCTTACACTCATCACAATTAATCCACACGGCCCACTAAACATCCTGCAAGCCCAGTAAACAAGTAAGGTACCGCGGGGATGACATGCGTGTATAGTAAGATTCGAACCACTAAAAAAGAGAAAAGAGACAAGCCCTTCCCTGGTTATAACTTCACTTGCAGCCTCGATTTTACTCTTACAAAGACGAGACATGGACACCGACTCTGCGAATTCGCTCGAGGGAAGCAAATATTGGATGGACCGTTTCTGCGCAACAGAGTCGCAGATGAAAACATGTCTGTCGATTGCCTGGGACCGAAGGGTTGAGTTCCTTTGATCTCGTGTTAGAGTTCCATGAAGAGGTTTATATAACTATCAATTTTAAAATTTATAAAATTAGTTAAAATATACATAAATTAATTCAGATATTTATATTAATAAAAAAATATATCTTTTAATTTTTTAAATTATATTATTTTTTGCACTATAATATTTTATTAATTTTTCAGCAAGCTAAAGTGCAAGGGAAATACTCAGAAATCTTCGGCAAAAACCAGGCAAGATTTCATTGGTTATCAAATGTGGGTGATGAAAGCGGTGATTGAGATTATAATAGTAGTATCTATTAAAATATATGTTATTTGAAAATATATTAAATTAATTTGTTAATAAATTATTTTTAATATCAATGAATAAAAATAATATAAATTTTTTTAAAATAATTTTAAATAAAAACAAAAATTTAAATTCTCACCGTTAAACACAATGACAAACGAAGGCGAAAACTGGGAAAGCAGGAGATGACAGTAAGAGTCTTGTAGTTTGTCTTAAATGTGAAACCTCCAAGTTTCCATGAAAATAAAGGGCCCGCGTAGGGGTGCTCTTGTTGTGGTCCCAGTTCGTTAGCCTCCTCCCCCAGGACAGATCCGTTGTGTTGTTTTGGTCATAATTTTGAAACTTGACGCATAATTTATCTGGTTAAGTGATCGGGTTACAAGTCATAAATTGATTTGAATTAATTTGAATCAATAAAAAAAATTCACTAATTTATTTAGTTCATCATGAACATTTTCACCAGCACATGAACTATACTCATAATCAAACCCCTTACAAGAAATTAAGAAATTTTTAAAATTAGCATACTTACAACCCATGTTTAGTTTACTTTTACCTTGGCGACTATCACTAGCTTTTTCATTGGCTTTGAGATGTAAAAAAATTACAATCCATGTTAAGAAACTATATCATCAGAATTGTTTTGAAAGAATACCAGAATTATTATACAGTCTAGGTACAGACAATAAACTATGCTAGTGTATTCTAAAGGATTTATTTACTTTTCATCATACCATCAATCAAGTAGAAGAGGAAGATGATCGATTCATTTAAAAATTAAAAAAATAATTAATTAAACACTGTTATATTCACAAAATCTTAATTGTCATTAAAAAAATACAAAAACCTTTAGCAGAAAAACCGACAAAACAAGAATACAAAGGCAAAGACAACAAAAATTTCAAAATCACTAATCTTTTTTTCTTACTTACTTTTTTGCTATTCTTTTTTACAGTTACAGCTCAAATCTTACAACATCTAATTCATTGTACTTTCTTCGACAACCACAAAAAACAATCATGATTAGTACTTTTAAGGTGAGATTAACTAAAGTGGGGGAGGGTTTTGTTTGGATTGGTGATTGGATCGGCGTCTATTCTTCTTCTTTTTTTTCTTATCAATACTATCCTCACTCCCCTCAACCACCATCATTGTCGATTGCTCACTCCAACTTCTCATAATTCCTCACTTTATAATTAAAAAACTAAATAATCAATTAAAAAACAATGGGATGATAGATAAGGAAAACCTTGAAATCAAGATACCTTTCTATTGTTAAAAAATATCACGGAAGAACCAATGATAATAAAATATAAAATTAAAAAAAAATCAAGAAAGAGAGGATAAAATCTTATACAAAGGTAGTGTGGGAAGTTAAAAAGAAAAAGGAGATGTGATCCTTGGTCAGCTGAGACGAACTCTTATAGCGACATTGTTTAATAGCTGCTAATACTAAAAAATTAGACTGGGTCTCACTCGAGTTTCACCGGGCCAACTTTCAAGCGGGTTTTAACCTCCACTCGAACTGGTCCAAGGCCCAGGATGTTCGGGTTGCGAATAGACCTGCCGAACCACTCCAGGTTTCAAAACACTGGTTTTGACTTATTATCTATCATTATCTGTTTAATTTTATATTTTAAAATTATTTTTTAAAAAAATTAAATTTTATTTATTTTTTCTTTACTTAAAATTAATATTATTTTACTAATTACCCCTAATAAGATTACAAACCTTGGTTTTAAAGATCCCGAGAGGTTGATTCAATTTTTTTCGTCAATTGTTCCTTTTCTTCTTCCAACCTCGGTATATAAAGGAAAAATCATGGATAATCAACTGTTAACCATCCACCTTCTCCGTCGCTCCTCACTTCAAAGTTGTATAATTGATAATGATCGATTTATTTCAATTTATTTTTTATAAAATTATTTTAATTTTATAATTATATTATAAGTTTAATAGATTAATTTATGTTAAATAAAGTTTTTTTTATTTTTTTATTTAATATTAAATTTATTATGATTTACTTTCTATAAGATTAATTCAGTTTTATTATTTAGATCATAAGTTTGTAGGTTAACCTAAGTTTATTTGGGTTTTTTTATATTTTTTTAATTAATTTTTTTTATTTTAATATTTAATATTAGGTTATTTGAGAATTAATATTAATAATTTTTTTTAATTTATTTTTTGTAGTGTTATCATTATTTCATGAGCATGATTGTGGATTTGATAGATTAAATACTAGTCAATGTAATATGTTGTTGTTTTAATATATTTTTTTAAAAAAATATCTTTTTAAAATTTTATTTTTTTCAAATAATATTTGAACTAATTATTTAAGTTGTTTTTAAACATATCAATTGAACCAGATCATACTAAATCAAACCCTATATATTTTAATTTTTTTATTAAAAAAAATATTAGCATCTCCTAAATATTTTTTCTTTACATTCAAAACATTTTGATTTGATCCGTAACTAACTGGTGACGATTATCTAATATTTACTGTACCATACAAGACTAATTACAGTCTCTTTAATTTTCGTTGTTCATACAAAATCAATAAAAACATGCCTTTAATTCTCGGAGAAACTCGAAAATCAGTCTGAAATCCAAATCCAGTAGTAGCTGCCTTCATCATTGATTCTAAATCCACCCATCGTATAATATGGAAGGTGGAACCAGACATCGAAGTAGATAGATACAGCTAAATAGTACAATCATCATACCCAGGAAAAAAAAAATCGACGGGCAAGATTTAATGGCTTGTTCATATGAGGAGGATTTTTCAGAATTTTCTGACTGGGTGGCCTTAACTGGAGTTAAATAGCAGATTTGTAAATAAGTCAGGCTGAAGCGTGATGTTGTAAGAACAAAATTACAGTCCCAGCGACTCTTACGTCGGTTGCGAATTTGGAGAAAGGAAAGACGATGGACTTCGATGTGGAGGATTTTCATAATGAGAAGAGTTGCCTTGTCTGTTTGGGGGACTTTCTGGCGACGTCATTGGTCAAGCGCATGCCTTGTTGCCATATATTTCATGGGAACGGCATTGATAACTGGTTGCGTATGAGTCATTACTGCCAAATATTTCATGGGAATTCCCCATGCTTGGGATTTTAAGCCTTTTTGTTTGGTTTTCGTATAAGCTTTAGTTGAATGGTAAGTTGTAAAAAAAAGGTTAAGTCCATTAATGGAAGGATGGAGAATTCTGTAGTACTTTTCACATGGATGTTTGTTATGTTCTTGTGAAGCACTAATATAGATCTAAGATGGTGTATGAAGGCTAGCTGTTTTTTCACTAGATAAATCGGGGTATGAAGTTCGAAAGTAACTGTGTAGTTTAATTGACGCATCAATGAAAAATCCATCATTCATACGCCATTGTCACCTTTATTCGAACCTCAACGTGTTTAGGAACAGTTTTCATATCCATCATGATGCTAAAATAGCAAAAGCCAACAGCAAACATTTGGCCAGGCTACCGATTATGAGGCCACGAAAAACTATTTTAATTCCAATAGAAACAAGGCAACTGGGTTTTTAAAGTTAAAATGAACAGCTGTTGGTGCAGGTATCGATGCCCAGATTCAGCTCAATACGTTAGGCATCAGGTAATGGATTTACCAACCATGTAGAATCAATATTTAAAAAGACGCTTCAGATTTCAATAAAGAACAAACGTTCTTTGTGCCTGTCTGTGGGTCCACGAGCATGCGCTGGGGTGCATGTGTTCGCTCGAGTCCGAACCCCTACTACGGATCAAATGCTGCAAATGCTCGTAACTTCTACTTCGAAAGTAAATTTGGCCACCATTTATCAGCTTGAGGGACACCTTTCGGGTTTAGGTGGGGATGAATTCACTCATTGGTGTTATCACCAGAGACACAGATACAATGCCCATCTACAAATATAATGACAAAATTTACAAGTGAAAATGAAATTTAATTGACCGACCTTTTATTCTGAAAGCTGTTGAACAAAATATGCGACATGGAAGATTCTAAATTTTATAAGGCGTTTCTTATAGAGAAGGTTCTAACTTAAGGCATATCAACGGTCCGCCCCCCTCCATCAACCTATAAGACAGCTTTAGAAGCCCTTATGCGAGATTTCTGGCCCTCCAATCTTGCTTCAAGCAGCTTTGCCTTCAGTGTATTTTCCTTCAAGTCCCTTGTTAGTTTTGAGGAACATTCAGACTTATCAAATTCTGGGGATGTTAATTTCGACATCCATTGTCGCACTGGACTAGCATGACCACCAAATACAGGTTGAGCACAAGCATCTTCCTTGAAATCACTGACAGGATGAATTTTATCACCCTCGGATGACAAGGAGTGATTTCTTGTTAGAGTATCAAGCACATAATTTGAATTCAATCGATGGATCACCTGTTTAGTTTTCCTTTTATGTTGACCATCTTGTTTGGCTTCATAGATATTGGATAGACCTTGGCTCTCTCCACTTAATTCACTCTGCCCTCTATCTGAAAATCGTGTTTTGTTTCCAGCCATGTAGTCTTCAAACTGCACCTGGAAGTGGGCTGGGTTATGAAACTTAGTATTTTCCCTTGATCCAACCATTCTCTCCGTAGAATTTGATTTCACTGTTTTTTCAAGATGAATTTCTGAAGCATTATCTGCTTGCTGTTTAGAGTTGCCTACAGTTTGTCTTTTACTTGAACTGTTTAGCTCGAAACAATGTGAATCACTGTCAGTAGAAACTTCATCAGCTGCATCTTGAGGAGCACTTGCAGCCTCATTCAACGGATAGGATTCCCGTCTAGAGCAGTTTTTTATCCCCTCCTTTTCAAGGTTTCCATCCTTCTTCAATTCAATGGAGAGTCTAGCATGGAGAAAGGTTTCAATATCGGGACCTAATTTGTCAACAACTGTATTCTTTTCAAGAGGATCGTTTTCAGCTTCTGCTAGTTCCATTTGCATCCGCTCATCAAGCCATGCTTCTGAAATATGGAGAACCAACCGGTCAGGTTTTTCCCTATCTACACTATCCATGTCAGATTTGTGCCTATGGGACTGCACCTCTTGCTCATAATCTCTTATTCCCTGGGCAAACTCATCACACAAATTTTCCAACAAAAAACATGTTTTCCTTTCTCTCTCGAGCTCTTTTAAAGCATTACAGAAAGAGTATTTTACCTCAGAAAGCTCTCGAGCTAGCTTCCGGTGGAGGCTCTCTGAGTGCTTCCTTAACTTCCTCTCATCTTTCAGCTCTTCTTGCACTGACTGAACAGCAGATTTGATTCGATCTTGCTCCTTGTTTTTCCTGATAACTTTATCTTCTGCAAGTTGCTTCATCAAGTGGTCCATTTCTTGTCTATTTGCTTGCTTCTCTTTCAGCAACTCCTTTATTTGTGACTGAGAATGCCCCAGTTCCATCTTTAAAGCTCTTAACAACGACATATTGGATGCTTGTTGTTCTTCAAGACTCCAGATCCGATTGAGTACCTTGAGCAACTCCGTTGATGTCTTAAGACTACAACTTGACTCTCTAATCCTGTCCCTAGAATCTGAAGAACTAGTAGGGGTAACTGCAGGGTTATAAAGTGCCACCTGTGGAAAAGAGCCACTTCAAAATTTGTTGCATAAATACAAACAGGGGAAAACAAAAGGGAGAAATAATTCAGGGAATCTAATGATAATGAAAGAAATGGTGACACTAAGCAATGGAACTTCTCACAGAGTTCAACTTAGAAACATAAACAGTGTCCTTCTCGGAAGCATGCTAGATTAAATGAGAACCATTAACAAGATAAAATGCCTGGTTCATCAATTTCCATTTCAGTATGACTACTATGATTTTGGGTCCTCGAATTTCTTCTGTTCATGAAAAGCAACAACAAAAGCAGCACGTCAGTAGTCACAAGTTTTATTTGAACATGACTGGCAATCAGATCCTTTTTATTGTACAGATAACTTTTCTCAGGAAAATTTCAAATTACAGGAATTACATGGTTGGATATGTTTTAAGTTTTAGTTAATAATGTGAGTTTTATGTAGCAATAGCATAGCTGTCTAACTGATGATTGCAAAGAGAGGATCAGTATAGGCATTCAAGTTGATTCCGTCAGTCTATAATATCTAACACGCAAGATAATTTCCTAATGAAGATTCCCACGGTTACTCCATGGTTCCTACATAGAGGGAAACCATGTCCTAGAAGTCACTTTTGAACTTCCGTGGATTGCTGAATTTACAAAAACTCAAATGATACTTAATTCCAGCTTCTTTTTAATTTCTTATGTGCACAAAATCAATAGAAAAACTGCAGAGGGAAGGAAGGAGAACACATATATACCTTCATTGGGCCATCACAACTTGCAGGTGATAGAGGCCGTAGAGCATTACCATTTCTTCCATCTCGTCGATGGTGTTGTATCAATGACTTGGTAACATGTTTCCTCAAGGGACTAGCACTTGCTGGCTGGAAATATAAGCACCATAATTAGCTAATTTGTGAAAATTATAATACTCAAAGCTAATTTATCATTAAGGATCCGTTGACAAAGTATGCGGAAGCCTTGTTTCCCGAAAGACAAAATGAAACCCCCCTCGATAATGACTGCAATTCCTATGTTAAACAGGAACTCCAATGCATTCTTTCTCATCCAGTGAATGAGGGAATTTCATATCCAAGGAACCAAACTAAGAACATCAATGGCAAAGACATGTGTTCTACCAAAACAAGAAAAAAACATCATTTATCACCTCAAAACATTTGATATATTACCAGAAGAAAGGTAGACACTTCATTTCTAGCCATGTAACAAAGAATCAGATTTGTACGTTTTGATGCCCTTATATTAAGACTATCACAGCAAGTAGCAAGCAATTTTACACTCAATGAAGATTCAAATCCGGTACTAGACAACAGCCAATCGCATAACCAAAGGAAAAAAAAAATATGATATAATGAAAATGAAAGGAGATCCACCAAGGCATCAACAAGCAGAAGCCTGATAAAATTGTCAGGAGAAGGCCCCGGTTAAATTAGGTGGCGGCATGTATTATTGCAATTGTATTACCTAGAAGTAAAAGGCTGAACTATGGAAGCCACTAACACAAACAGAAACTCAATTTGGAGTCCAGAAGATGAATTTAGGAAAATGAAGTCCCAAGACCCCAAAGAAGAAGCTTTTCAACCCCATCATAAACTACCAAATTCGAGTGTGAATACAACGAATTTGTCTATGGGCCATCAACAAAAGAGTAGAAATCGTAAGATAAATCAATTTTAATGTCTTTAGAAGAGGCAATCTGCAAGTAACAAAGCCAAAGGCAACAAGAAAATAGGAAAGGAAAAAAAAAGACAGCCAAGCCATCAGACTAGAATAATGCTATTTTCTGCATTAATTGACAGTTCCTGTTCCTCAACTAAAATGCCAGTAATATGCTACTAAAAGATCAAGAAAAAAGACCAACCAGAGCACGGGACAGACAAGCATGCAAGCAAAAACCCCCCCGCCAACTAACAAGTAGAGGCCTACAAAAATCAATTGAAGTTGGTACTGACAAAAAGAAAAACAACTAGATAAACCAGCCAATCACAAATCAAAATAAATAAATAAATAACACAATTTCTTTCGAACTCAGTCATAAACCCCATAAAAAAAAATTTAAAGAAAACGAAAAAAAAATGCTTGGAGATAGTCAAACCTGATCAGGGGGGCTATTAGGACGATCAACTAAATGAGTACGTGGCTCAAAGGCCTTCTTATCTTGGTGGTGGCGGCTAGGGTGAGCTCTTCTATGGCCGAGATTCTTGTTCATTTGAGACACTGAAAGGTGAACTTGGGGTTGAATCTCCCAAAAATTGGCACAGAGCTTTCTAGCAGAGACAGTAGTGGTAGTAGTATTAAGGAATTCTTGAATGGGGTTGCCGTTGTTGTTGTCATTTGGAGAAGGAGAGAACTCAAGTCTCCAAGTGGGTGATGGGGTAGATGGGCCTCCTCTTTTCCCTACCTGCAGTACCATCCCTCCTTTCAACTTTTGCTTACTCTTCAATATCTCTACTTTCTTTCCTTCTCTCTCCACACCTTTTTCTTTTCTTTCCATTTCTCCCTTCAAGTTCCTAACTCTGGGTTCTTCTCTGTTTCACTCATCTAGCTTGGTCGGCAATTTCAGTCTGGGTGAAGTCTGGTCCTTGTGTTTGTGTGTTTCTATTACTGTGACTTGTGGCTACTAGCTAGAGCTTTTGCTTCTCCTCACTATGTTTCAAGTTCTGTGTCCAGTGTCTGACTGAGAGTTTTAACTTTACATGGGACCTTCTGCCTTTTCCGCTGTTTCAAGTTTGTTGTCCTTTGCCCCTAAACTCTAGCCACCTAAGCTCTCAGGCTGAGTTGGATTCCAACTCTTTCATTATAGAAATGTGCAAGATCCAAATGGCATGCAAAAGACTGAGATGCAAAAAAATAAAAACATTTGCAATTGCTTATCTGGTAATCTTTCCTAAGCTAAGGCTTGAATTGCCTTATTTCGAAATGATTCGGAAGAATGAATAGTCCTGTGCCTCAATTCCGCATTCGACACAATTTATATGCTACCGATGCACAAACTTTTAATTATGAAGGTGCTTTGACGTCAAAAAAAGGAAGCAGCATTTGTGTACACTCTGACCAACAAAGTAAAACTTCTCATGTTACATCACTGCTTACACAATCCA
Organism: Populus ilicifolia; assembly: GCA_015708895.1. Taxonomy (NCBI): domain Eukaryota; kingdom Viridiplantae; phylum Streptophyta; class Magnoliopsida; order Malpighiales; family Salicaceae; genus Populus; species Populus ilicifolia. The sequence goes on along the minus strand of SRLM01000333.1, from coordinate 1,483,615 downwards.
AATTGTCAAACCATTTGGAAACAGTTCTCCTTTCTGGTCAACATTTTTGCTGGGTCCTCGCATTTTTGTACCATAGAATCCTAAAACCATAGGATGTGACATTTTGATTTTGAATGTTTAGTCAATGTTTAATAATTAGTGTTTAATTACGTTTTTAAAATCATTCAAAAAAATAATTTTGATTAATGTATAAATTTGTTTGTTTGAAGACAGTGGTTACCATTGTATTAGTAAAAATATATTAAATGATATTAATTCCACATCTATTTTCTTCATGTTATCGACATGGCAGATCGATGTCATATGCTAGGCCAGCTGGTTAAAAATTGCAGATGCTCTATGACCATGATCGATGGACACTGCTTTATTTTCTCGAACTCCTTTGAGTCAATAAATTTAACGATTCTTTTTTAAATCAACGCAGTAAATTAAGAATTTTTTTAATAAAATAACACCATTTGAAAAGATTAGCTTCATTAAAGCACATGGAATTTATTAAATGTGGAAAAAATAAGTGCAAAGGAACAGAATCTTCTTCCATCTTATATACCAGAAAAAAAAATAAAGAAAGCCCCGTCTTAGCGCCAGTCATACTCTCTCGCTATTCTTTTCAAGACTTTCATAATACAGTCGACCAACTTCGAGCCCTTAGAGCTAAGCAAAAGCTATATTGTCTTCCAAGTGAGATCTTCCATGATGATGATCTTACTTGATAACAGGTTGCAGAGCTTAAACGCTTCCGAGAGCTGGTTGCGGCAGCGTGTCTTTTAGTCTATTGAAAATTAACTTAGTCGTTCTCTTAAAATTTTCATGCAGATTGCCTACTTTGCCCAAATTTAACTCATATGACATCTATGTGTCTCTTCTTGAAGAGCTATCGAAATCTAACCTCATTTGTGATGCAATGACTGAAACATCGAAATAAAATCGCTGGGGGTAATGATGCCTAAACCCTTCTCTTGGAGCAGTAAGCTAGAACTTTTAACCATGCGGTTCATGGAATAGTGTGACACGCTTGACCACCTATGATGCCGAGCCTTGTTAGGATCCCAGGACGAGGGAGATCAACCTGGTTGGCTGCTTTTTAGTGCATCGGCATGTTACCCATATAGACCGATGTAGGGCTGAGCCCCAGGCCCGCAGGTGAAGAAATATCTGTTCAACAAAAGCCTGTCAGAGACCAAACCAGCTTGTGGTCCATAGCCCTCCCGTGCTGGCGTTACAAAGCTTTTGTTCGGTTGTTTATTTTAAGGATGTACTTTGCTTAATTATGCCGTTAAGTTGCCAAATTTTCAGATTTCAAGGGAAAGTTGACGGTCAAATCTGAGATTTATGACATGCAGATTTTTATGTTTATTATAAAAATTAGAGAAGAGAAATTCACAGATTTCTAAAGAACAGAGTGATTGTCGTACAAATCTGATGATAAGAAATCGTGCCCTCCGTTTCGCCCAGTCAACGGTGGAAATCATTATTGCTAGCACAATTTAAATTTGTGTTTTCTGAACATGACATGGAAAACCAAGAGTTTTTTTCTTTGACAAGTATTTTTAAATTTTTTATTATTTTAATATATTGATATTACAAGTAAATTTTTAAAAATAAAAAAATTTAACATATTTTTTTTTTAAAAAAAACTATTTGGAATCTAAAAGTAACATGATTATCATGTTTATATATGGATAGGCATTGGGTTATTCACACCCCCACGGGCAAGACTTGGAATTGGCTGGTAAAATCACATTTTCTACTATGGCCCAAGGAAAAGAAAACTCAACGCACAGTGATCCACAATGATCATTTTATACAATTTATTAAAGGCTAAGGCTTGAATAAAAAAGCTTTTCATATTTTAAGCTAAGTTTTGGATTTAATATTTTATTATAGTAGGCTAGTGAATGACTATATTTTTTTCAAATGATAATTATTTCTGAATTGATCTAAGGTTAGTACGCGTGGCATATCGCTCGAGGGAAACGACCGACTAACCCGACTTGAAGGAACAGAACGAGCCTGAATAAAGAAAATATTATATATTTGACAAACAGCTATATTCTGCACTTCTCACAAGCGAGACAGAAATTGCCATCTCCCACTAACTTCAGGGTTAACAGCTGCGTCAAGAAAGTAGAAGCATAATCAAACATTAATCACTATCTAAAATATTGCAATCAAATTAACTTCAGACCGCAACCAAGATTGCTCCTTCCAAAAACAATTTCCCGAACAAATCATCATCATAAACTGCTGCTTCGATCTGCCCTACTAGTTTTTCCCTCTCAAATTAAGATTGGTCCGTGCTAGGCTTTAATCATGAATAATAATTTAATCTGAATTCCGTGGATATCCACCCAGCCCGACTTAATAAATAAATAATTTTTGAACTTAATAGATAGTAAATAAGATATTTATATTATCAAACTCAACTTGAAATCTTTTATGACTTAACTTGAATTATAAATTTATATTATGTACATATATTTATAGAATATTTATATTATTTTAATATAACATGATATATATATATATAAATTATATTGTATTAATTAATAGATATATAATAGTAGATAATAAATATTGATTAGATAATAATTTATAAATACTTAAATTTATTAATCGATAAATATGATATAGAAATAAAGAAATCCGGCCGCAGAGAACATTGTCATCCCGAGCCTCTGTGTTTTTGCTGTCTATCCTTCCTGTCTTTCAGTGTCCCTGGCCCCGATGTGGCCGAGGCTTAATGTGCCCTTTAATTTCGGTCCCATCAGGGCAGGGCAGCTGTGATTTGTTAGTTCTGATAATTTTTCTGTTTCCTATAAAACTTTTTTGGTGCCGTGGAGGCTTACGAATTTATGGGTCTTAAACTCGAACTACGGTGCCATTGACTGTTTAATAGAGTAGGAATGACTCTCCTCCCTTCTTCAATCAAAGCCATCTCCGGCAGGAAAGCTATATGGAGAGGAAAAAACAACTAAAATGACTCAATATTTACTGGAGAAAATTATATGAAAAAATTTAACTATTTTTTATCTTTAAACTTCTCTCTTTTTCTTTCATCGTTTTATATAAAATACAAGATAATTTGATAAAATAGGTTTTTTCATTGGACTCTGTTAAATGGTTTTTGCCATCAGAGATACTCTGAACACTGTTTTAAATAAGAAAAAAAGGAAATAAATCAATAATCATCCAGATATTGCTAGTTGACAGAGCCATATTGCTTGGTAATGAGATCAGCTGTCCCTGTGTTTCCAAGTCATCATTTTGCATATCCCACTTCCATAATGAGTAATAACTGTCCATAGCCCTGTCAAAAAGAGTGAAAAAATTAATAATTTTATGTCATAACTGGGAGAGGGAAATCAAAAAAAGAAGAAGAAAACGAAGCAGCAGCAGCAGCAAGGAGAGGCAAATATATTGTAAGTCTTGATTTCTATGGATCGCAATTTTTTACATTGTGGTGCATGATAGGAGTCGTCCTTGATCAAGCCTGTCCTGAGAGAAATGCAATGTGAATACAACAACTAAATAAAACAGTATTGGATTCTGGGTACTTAGGATTAAAATTTGAAAAATCCAAGCATGCATTGCTAAAAAAAGAAGGAAAGAATGAGAATGTAAGCAAAAACCCTTCTCAAATTTGGTTGGTTGAGCTTGAGGCTGACTGGATTTGGATGACTGTACGTCACCAAGGGCTGCTCTCTTTAACTTCTCATTCAATCACATGCAAGGGCAGAATGTCGAAAATTCATGCGTTGCTAGGTGTTAACTTTCGTGTAATGAGATAAAATGCAAGAGAGCAGCATAAGGATGTCTAATTCGGACATTTTGGTTGGAAGTTCGGTAAGAAAGTTCTTGAGTTTGCTAGAATACATTGCATCTATATGCCCACGGAATCTCTAAGGAGTATGAAGAACACTGATAATAAGATATAAATCATCCTATAGACAGCACTTTGATAATTATTCGACAAGCATGGATGTCGTACGTGCCAAAGGTTGAGAATGTCCTCATGTAATAATTCATGTGGAGAGACGGTAAAATAAACAGAACTTACCAGCCACAAATATCAGGAGTCCACATGAAAAATGAGGCTCATAAAACCTTGGAAGCGAGAAGCATATGCCTTGGGATTCACTGTAACAATTGACTTGGAGTCGTACTTGATTGACTTGTAAGCATGTTCAAGGCGCTTAGCCAGATTGTAATTCTGAAATATATCAACAATTGAGAAATATAACACAACGTCGGCGCACTCCAATCCTCCAGCGCTTCGAGTGGATGGCACATGCCCTGCTTTAATCAGTTTTGATCGGATAGTACGTGCTGGCATTCCCACACCTAATCTAAATTTAGAACTGCAATGGAACCATGGCAGAAAGTATTTCATCAATGAAGATACTATTTTATCCCAGATTATCAAGTTCATCTCCAGTAGACAAGTGGGGGGGGGGGGACAAAGAGAGGGCAAAACCACCCCTGGTTTCCTTCGGATAAATTATATGACGTGAGGAAAGTGGGCTCTTTCATGGACAGGCTAGTGAACTTTCCATTCTACCTGCCCCACTCCATTTTAGTTTTTAAGCAGTGGATAGTCTTAAAATAAAGTGAAATCATAATGGCGCGCGCGCGCACACACATATGAAGAAGAGTGTGTGTGTGTGTGTGTGTGTGTGGAGTTTTTGTTTGTTGTTTCCAGAAATCTCAATCGCTCAGATTCGAAGCAATTTACTGTCAAGTGTGTCCAAAAGAAACAGTTCAAATTCAGGTTTTGAGATGAAGAAAAATCTTGAATATGATCCCTGAGCTCAACTTTCATTATTTCAGTTATGCTCTTTGCCAGTTTAAATTTTGATCTTCTTCTTGGGAAGGATGTGATCCATGGTAAATTCAAGCTCATGTTCATCTAAATGGAACCACTCCCAATGAACCCAAACAATAGAAGAGACTTGCTAATGGTCAACTAAAGTAATGTTAGATAGCCTATCATTCATTCTGAGAACTGCGTAATTTTGTTGGGTGGAAGACGTTATTTACCTATCAGGCTCTTTGCTAATGTCAGAATAAATTGACTGTGTTCCCTCAACTTCTTCTGAAGAGCAACTTGAGATTCTCTCGCTATCAAAACTTCTGCTATCAACAGAATTTACAGGTGAAGAGCCGCCATAGCCAGCATTCTGCACATTGGAATTTCTGCTATCATTCGAATTCATAGGAGAGTGGCAGGAGGGTGTAACTTCGCTATAGGAACTTCTGCTATCAACCGAATCTGTAACATGGTCGCAATTGAATGCAGTGTGAAAGTGAAATCATTTTATTCTTCATTTTATTTCTGGACTCTAGGTACAAACATTTGAGAAAGGGAAACATACTCAGAAGTAAACATGTAAAATATTTTACCCTGAAATATTTGGCTTGAAAAATATTTTCCAACGGTGATGGTGAAAGTTTCGGTGACATGGAGGTTATGGTAGAGAAGGTGGTGGTGAAAAAAGATGTGATGGTTATGGTGGAGAAGATGGTGACGGTGGCAATGGCAGCGGTAGTGAGGTTATCTAGGGGTGGTTGAAATAGTTAAAAGATATTGTTAGTGAATTACTATTCATAGAAAAAATATTTTAAGTATGAAGATTGAGTATAAAATATTTTATATTAATCAGAAAATAAATACTGAAAAATATTTTTTTAAAACAAATATAAGAAAATTTAAAAAACATTTTACGGTAAGATATTTTATGTGAAATATACCGACACTAGACTAAGTAATAACTTAAAATGAAACACCTTCTAGCGTGGATTAAGGCTTGTTTAAAATGAATTGAACATCATTTCTCTATATTCTGAGAAATTATAAAAAGAGTATCAATTGAAATGCAAATTCTGCAAAGAGCACATTAGTATGAACCAAGAGTGCAAGAACTGAGATGCACATTCTATAAACTACACAGATATTTCTTTGTCAAATTCAGGGTGTGAAAGTGAATAACATCACAGACCACTGCTTCAGTCGAGTTTCTTTAGATGGTCAACTTGTTTCTTTTTTCAATAAATTTCTTATTCTCTTCTTTATCAAGTACAAAGCAATGTGGGAGATTAGGAGGGGAAATCACCTTTATCTTGAGGTGGCAAAGCTATACCAATCAAAAGACTGTAATCCATTATACCCTGAGCTTCCAAAAACTCACAATCATGCTTGATTTGCCTGTAAAAGTAAAGGGATTAACACTTAAATTCATAGATAACAAAAGGGTAAACAATCAATGCCTAAAGGCTTGAAGGTTACGACAAATTCCTAAGGATTTTTACAGGTTTTTAATTGCATTTAGTAAGTTTCCAGGTGGAACAACAATTAGCTGTGTCCGTAAAATTGATCTCCACAATCTGAAAGTCCAATTCCAGATCTCGTTCACCTCGGTTTGTTCTCTCTTCAAATATTTGTTTGTATTTCAAACTAATGTGTCTAGAAAGAACTAGAGTAATTGACATACCCTAAGAGTTTTTCTTGGATCAATGGATCTAGGTAAAAACGAAAACCGAAGTCCATATCCTTTAATATGATGTTCTCTTTGCCTCTTGGCTTGTTTATTTTTCGTCCTTTCCACGAGCCTTTCAGATCAAAAACCCTGAATATGTTAGCATCTGATGGAATCACTCTGGAATAGACAGAAAAGTAAACCTGCTCACAAAAAGTCATGATTAGTGCAATGTAGCAACTCAAAAATGTTAGTTCCAAAACAGATGGGAAGAAAGTGCTCATCATAACTTCAAGTGAAATCAGACGTCTTAGACCACCTAGCAATAGCATTGTTTTCGCTTTAAGTAAATTCAATGGACAAGAAACTGCAAATGAAAACATAAGAAATTGTTTTGCAAACAGTGACACGTTTTGTGATTGTTACTGGAGAAAGGATTTTTTGTCACATAAAGAAAGAAAGAAAGCACATTTCTAAATCCGCGGACATGAAAGCTGTGTTTTGCGTCTGTGGAGGAAACAACAAAATGAAATGCGATAGAAGAGTATATACGTCACGCACGCAAATTAGAGGATGGTGCATGACCAATCAGCCAATGCATGGACCATCCATTTTCTAACTGGATTTGTTGGATTTTTTACCAGGTTGAAGGATGACAGGTTATTTTTTGCTTCAACGTTTTATGAGGTTTAACTAGCTTCTCAACCCAATATAGATTGAATTCAATTGATTTCCGTCCAGATTGACCAGGTTAAGAGTAGTCTAACAACTATGATTTCAACATCTTTGAGTTGATGTTGTTTGTTCAGCTGTTTATATACCTCTTGTGTAACAAAACGCTGTGTAATATGCAAGTGATACTGTTTGATGTAAGAGAGTTGAAATGTTCTGTACCTTAGGACCACCAATTGGCTTCATATAGTGGATTCCATACAAGATGCTTAACAGTGAATCGCGGTTCATTTCAAGATGGAGACAATAGCTTGGAAGCACACGCAGCATTACCTACAAATACAAGTGTGGTGAACTCTATGCTTCCAGTAAAATGGAAAAAAAAAAAAAACTGAAGCCAGTGAATAATCAACTTGATAACACAAATTTGAAAGCCATAACTTAATCTTCTGAAGCAAAAGATGAATTGGACAAAAAAAAACAAGTTTCTGCCCTGCTAATAATATTTCATTTGTTACTACACTGGCAGGACAACTCTGAGGATTAATCTCTTTACCTTCTTCTCAGATTTTGGCACGATTCCTATAACAAGGCGGTCATCAGTGCTGACAGGGATCACACGAGTATCCTTTCCTGCTGACAATATCTCCCTTAGGGTCAAATCTGAACGTATCGACATCATGTAATCACAGCGATCAATATTTCTGAGCTCTTGTATGCGTCTGTGACAAATAAAATAACAGTAGTGTCAGCTCTAGACCTGCAAAGCTATAATAAGTGTCTACAGGCAGAGAGAGAGACCAGCAGTTGAGTATGGGAGACAGTTGTAGGCCTAGATTGTTTGCATCGCATCAAAGGAGAACTGTGTTTCTTCACTAATAAATAGCTGAATTTAAGCATGGAGAAATATAAAAGACTGTATAAAAACAGACAGACAAGACAACGAATGAAAAGAAAAATCCGTAAAAGAAAAGGGGCAAAAAATAACCTGAAAACATCGGGACAGTAATCCTTGCATTTATAATCACTATACACGCGATCATCAACGCGTCCGGAATCCTGTTTACAATATCGTATCGTGTTCCTTTGAGCATCCCTGAATGCCAGAGATGGAAGGTCTTTGAAATGCATCGCCATTTGCTGCCCTTCAAAATGCCTGTTCCGTCAATCAGAATGAAATGATCCGTTTCGCTTATTGGAAAGGTGTCTCAGGTCACAGCACAAGGCCAGTGAATAGGAATGTCGGAGTTAGTCAACGTTCTTTATACTGGAATCAATCAGGACACCAGCACGACAAATTCTCTATTTACCATTTTTTAGGACGATCCCCAATTTTCCACAATAACTTAGATACACTACCGAATTACACAAGACAAGGGGAAAAACAAATCAAGATTCTGATTAAAAAATGGGAATTCCATAAACTAGATTGAATATCAATACCAAAAGGTCAATCTTGAATTATGATCATAATGAACCCACCAGAATTGCAAAACCCAAAAATGAATTCACTGGATTTGTCTCGCCCAAATCAAAAAAAAAAAGAAGCAAAAACCTATCGACAAAAGAATCACCAGAAAGAGAATAATACAAATTAAAAATCTATCAGAATTAAGAAAATAAATTTGCAGAGATTACCTTTAAATATATATTGCTTTTGTTTCTGAATCTCATTTCCATATCCCTTTATATGCCCTTTTCATATGACCAGCTTACTTGACTTGTGGCCGTTTTGCCACTTCCGAAATCTTCGCTTGTTTATTTAAAAATATTGGTTTTGAGGTCCTTAATAATAAGACTCTAAAAACTCATCCTCTTTTGACGCCAGATTCTATTTTAACAAGATTTCAGCAATTCCTTTCTGTTACAAGTTACATTTGACCATGGGCGCGAACACAATCGTGCAGTCTGTTTTAACTTTAAAATGTTTGCCTGCCCTGCTAAATTTAACAAAATCAGATAGCTGAATCGTGATAAGATGAGATAAATCCTACTCTTAGGTTGGGTGGTTCTTATGGTTGTAAGTTGTAAATTTCCAAAGTTCTTGCAGCGAACTGCCTTGGACTTTTTCCTGTCTTTGTCTGTGACAGAAGGTTAAGCAGTTATTTTATCATATGATTTTGTCGAATAATATAGATGGCGGTGTTAGCTGGGGCTGGGAAAATTAGCTCTAGCACGTCCAAATCGTCCGATATTGTCAAATAATTTGAAATGCCGTGCCCTCTGTTTTTTCTAATGTCATTGTTGGAACCATGAAATCCACTCCTGTGGTTATTGAAGAAAACAAATAAATTGAGCTTATCAACAACAGTTTGATATTTGGAACTTTATCGTGCTTTGCTGGATATTTGAACTGATCATTACACGAGTGTTATTAATTAACTCAAATATTATAGGTTGGATCAATCTAAGTGCTCTCAAAACGGGAGACTCGGTTTGATTCTACCGGAGCTGACATCATATCTCCTTCGTATTATCTAGAATTAGTTGCAAATCCCAGTAAATATGTTAAGTGATTAATGTCTTCGATAAGAAAAATACGGTCTATCATGTAATGCGACTAAAATGTTGATAACAGTCTAACCATTGAATCTGATTTTACTTTAAAAAAATATTTTTATTTTTTGATTGAGATTTAATAATAGTTATTTTATCGGTCTCGGCATTCTGCGTTCTAAATTCACCCTCGAGTAATGTACCAAGGATAGGCAATCTTTAACCTCTAATGCCTCGTGAATACAGCATATGCACAGTGCAGCAGCAGCCGCCTTGAAAGTGATTTGGTTGTCTCTCAGAGAGATTCAACAAAAACTGAAGCCATAGAGAAAAACATGTTGGCTTTGCATGGTTGATGCCAGTATATTATTATATGCTGATACGGGTCACTTTGCTTAGGCAGATTCAACAAAGACTTCGCCGCGTAACCCGGGTACACGACTAGTTAAATGCTACAAGTAAGTCGAATTCATTAGCGTTCCCCATTCTATGAAGAGAGGGCAGAGGGCATAATGTGCTCCAAAGACATCGAACTGGCAAAAAGCATCAACTGTTAGTGTTGCTGGAATAAAGGGGCAAGCTAAGGTTAATTACACGGTGATCTTCAAACATTGCTCTCTCCTCTTTGTTGCACATGGTGACAGCATGCACAAACTTCGGAAACTTGGTAAACTTCATGCTGGCAAGCTATATACTAGCTCGACAAGCGTGGTCCTAAAACAATACCCAAGTTGCATTTTTCAACTCCTGCCATTTGCGGGAGAAATTGGTATAATCAACATCGAATTGTTGGGGGAAAAGAGAGCAACCATGAAGTCACTAGCATGGCAACCCACCCATTGTTTACATATATGATGCTAAGAGAGACCAATCCAAAGTGAGATGGTTTTTTAACTTGAAATTTCAAAATATAATTCATATTATTTTTTAACATATTTGATGCATAAACCATGATATTCTATGATAACACCAATACCTGGAATATATTTATAATTGCAAAGGATAATTGCAATTTTATAAATTAGCAGAATTAGTTTGCGGTACACTTTGGTGTTGTTTTTTTAAAAGTAATTTTTAAAAAATTATTTTTCAAACTTTATTATATTTATTTGTTATTAAAAAAATTAATCATCAAAATTCATTTTTAAATCAAAAAATTTTTTATCTTAATATTCATGAATATATATTTTTTTATTTTAAATAAAAAATAACTTATAAAAATAAAAATATTAAATTAAATTAAATTTGATATAAAATATTTAATTATTATATATATTTTATTTTAAATATTTATTTTTTAATTTTATCTCTTCAAATTTAATTTTTATTTTATTTAAATTTTTATATTAATTTAAACTTTTATTTTTATAATAATTTTTATTTTTTTACTTCTTATTTTTAAATTCTAATTTTTATTTATCAAATTTAATTTGTTTAATTATTACTTATTTTATTTAAAATAATTTATTTAATATTAATTATTCTTATTATAATTTTATTTTTTAAAATTTACCTCTTATTTTAATTATATTATTTAAAATAATTTATAAAATCATTTTTTCTTCAATTTATTTTTATTATTTTAATAAACTTAAAAAATAATTTTTTAACTCAATTTTTACAACATCATCAAACACTTAAAAAAAAATCAATCTAAATTTTATTGCACTATTAAATATTAAAAAATGATTTATTTTTTTAGAATTCACTTAAAATACTACTTTTCCGCATATAAGCAGAGCTCATTACACTAATAATCATTATAAGTCTTAAAATTCAGTTAAAAAAATAACTTTCGAGCTTTATGTAAATGTTTCTGAAAATTTCATAATGATTGAAAAGGAACGCATAACAAACAAGAAGATAAATGGAGGGGGATATCAGACAAATTTTTCAACACCGCCACCTTATTATATTCAATAACAAATTACGGTGCCACATCAAGCCTAGGTTCAAAGCAAAACCCAGTAAAAAGTTGAAGCGGGAACCTCTTTGACACTGGGCATTTCTGTGACCACTTCCATTGTTTCTGGTTAATGTCAAAAACAAGAAGCGCTGGAGCCCCGTAGCTTTGGATGTATATTTGATTATTTGTACCGCTGCTGGCAAAAACTTCATCAAACTCCCCAAATCCTTGGAAGAACTTGTGAGGCATACGGGCAATCTCTTGCCAGTCCTTGCCATCCAGAACCCAGATGCCGATCCCCTTTATTATGTCAGGCCGGTCTTGTTTGCCAATTCCCCCCACCATTACAAGCTTCTCATTCAAATTCATCAGACGACCACAAGTAAGAGGACAAGGTACTTCTATGAAACTTCTTATCAACAAGCCATGGGAAGATCTGTTGGATAGATTGTACTTGATTAGACCATGACGGGTTTCTGTGGCACCACCTCCTGCAGAATAAATCAAAAGGTATAAAACCCCACCACAGATCACACTCTCATCGCCACCTCTCCATCCAGTCATAACCTCTGTGCAAGTAGTTACCCACATCCTCGTTTCAGAATCATAAATATGGATAGAGAGATCAGATTGGAAAAAATTTCCGGGGCCTAACTTAGACTTTACAATTGATATAGTATAACCATGTGATATCCGGTTAACAGAAATTGCAAGAGCACTGTAATCATAAACTTTTAAGCCTGGGGGCTCCTGAAGCTTCCTGCAGCGTTTGGTGATCGGGTTGCAGACATACAACTCGCTTCTGCTGTCGTTATCCATAAAGGAAACCAAGCCGCATGATGAAGCAATGAACCAGTTGGACTTTTGGATGTAGGGAAGATCAATGCCAAACCATTTCCGAAGGATAGGATCAAAAGCATAGCCAACTGGCTCGTCAGAGCTTGTAAACATAAAATACCATGGTTTTTGTGGCAGGACATGTGAGAAGTTCCATAAAAACCTCCTTGAACTAACAATCTCGTGCCATCTTTTACACACACAGCCAGCTCTGAAGATGCTAGCAATGGGGAGACAGGCTAGGATTCGTTCTAGCAGATCATCGGGCAAGATTAAATCAACTGAAATGGCATTAACTTTATTTCCTTCTTCGCTATGTTCAGAAAATGAATCGAACTCACCAATGTCCCTTGTCGGGTTCTCAAAACAATTATTTACCCAAGATGTTTCACCCTCCATGACGTAAAAAAAAGGGGCCTTCAGAACAAGATCTGGCACAAGAAAGACAGCGACAGATCTAAAATAAGAAGGCCCAGATAATTTTGCAACGAAGATTTATGGCGATAAAAATAAACCCCTTGCTGTCAAATATGAGTTAATATCGCTACTAAAACCAACACACAAGATAAAAATTAAAACTTAAGGAAGTTGAAAGACGTGAAAAACCAATCTGAAATTTATGAACCATGAACGATGCTAGAATTTACATGGAAAACAAACAAAAGAATAAGTATTGCATTGCAGAACAAATCTAATAGTATCTAAAACTGACACCATGTCCAGATTCAGAGATGCAAAACCCCAATGCGTTTTCTCCAATTGAGGGAATAATAGTTCCAAAACTTGGGGAAAAAATTATCAATGAACAGATATCAAAATATAATTTAACTGACTTACAGGCAAACAAGAATCAACCTTCAAGCTCAGTCATGCCACATCCAGATGCAAAACTGTGAAAAGCCACCACCCTATAGTGATGGTCTCAAGAGCACCTGCAAAGCAAGAACTATTTTATAGGTCCAGGATCATATTCTGTCATCCTTCCCACATATTTCGGATTATATATAAATTCGTCTTTAAAATGTCCGACACGTAGTAGAAGTAAAAAATTCACTTTAAAAATGCAAGAATCCCTGCATAACCTACACATCAAACATGGTTAAAAAACTAAAAACTTTGTTAAATAAGAAACACGTGAACATGGAAGATACAGTTTTTAACATGATCAGTATGGTAACTCAGCTTGAAGACAACCAAGCAACCACATATATATTACTTTACTAATTATAAAAAAAAAACAATGAAATTAAAGAGGCTGACGGACAGGTTACCGAATCAAATGCAGAGCAAGAATTTAAGCCTCTGGATTTAAAATGATATCTGTGAAGTATGGATGGATGCATCCCGCACTAATCACTAGATTGTTGCTTCGGAAAGACAACGGAGCTTAAAGAGAACATGTAAAAGGAAAAATTTTGAAAACAGGAAATCTTTTGGGAATGAATCTGTTGATCACCAACTTGCGTTTCCTTCCACGCTAAAGAACAGCCTTTTATGGTTATCAAGCCGTTGCAAAACTGCTTTAGAGAGCGCCATAAAAAAAGAATAATTTTAGTTTAAGATCAAGCCATGCTTATCTATCAATTAAAATATCAAAACCCCACTTCCAAGCAAAAATTAAGAAACATAAACAGATCACTATAAACCCATTTAAAAAATCTCAAGAAGAGACCAGGAAGCAATGAATTCCCTTACCTCTTTAAGGCCACCAACACTCTCAACTCGGTCTTGCCAGATTTAACCAGAAAAAAATGGCATAAAATGAAAACTAAAACTAAATAGGGCAAAAAAAAAATAGGAACTCCTTATCTGAAGGGGCAATAAAAGAGCGTATCAGAAGCAGATAAGAAGAGAAGGCTGAAATGAGAGTAGATGAAGGTCTTTTCAAGCAATGGGAGAGGAACAATGAAATGGGTCACTTCAGATTTGGCAGGTGACTCGTGCCCAAGAAACCCATTTGAGAGAGGAAAAAAGAGAGTTTTTTTTCTATATGGTTTATGTTTTCTTTTCTTTTTTCGATGTGTGTGTGTGTGTGTGAGAGAGAGAGAGAGAGAGAGGGAGGGAGAACGACAGGCAGAGGATGAAGTGGGAAGCTGGTTTTTCTGTGGGGGGCTAAAAAGTAGGGTGGTAAGTGTTGTTTTTTAGAGTGGGGAGGGGGCGGTGTGCGTTAGAGGTGATATTCAAGCGAGCTATCGATTTATAAGGGGAAGAGGAGAGAACATTTGGATTTTGATTAGCGATCAGAAAGAAAATAATGATGCTTTCTTACTCATCAACGCTCGTATTTTCTTTTTCCTTTTCTTTTCCTTTAATACCTTTTCTTTTTGTACAGCCATTCATTTTAAAACTTTTGCTCGACTCCTTACTCGGTAACTCTATTCTTTTTTTATTATTCTTTTTTAATCAGAATATTTGTTGGGCACAAATTATATAGTGGCCGGTGATGCCAGCTTTTTTTGCGGTTATCCTACGTGGCTGTCTTTGATCTGCATGCATCGATGAAATTTATTGACTAGAAATGTGCGTGTAATTCCATTTTTTTTTCCATTACAAGGAAAAGATCGAAAGCCGAAATCTTAAAAAAAAAAAAAATTTGCTAGTTCTAGATGCTCGTTAACGAGTGTAATCTCATTTGGTCGTTGGTGGAGGTGCGTTGGCAAGATTTAATAACGCGCATGGATTATATATGTATATTGTTTTATCTAATCATGGGTGGATGGATACTTGTAAGATTCATCGAATACTAACAGTCTCGTCTGTCTGTACTTGGATACATGGTAATAAATTAATGGACACGTAAATTATGTGTAGTTTGAGCTGGCCACGGGTGAATGTGCACTGACAAATTAAGCTCGCCGATTATCACAGTGTGATTGCCTTAGCTTGGACAAGGGCTGTCTTTCCTCCTTGATATCCATCTCTAGGACAAAGGAAACTCGATTTTAGGTTTTGACACGGCTATGTCATTGTGACGAGAAATGTCCTGGTTCTTCCCTTCTCAGAAAACACAGCTTAAAAACTTCTAAATTGATTCGAATAATTCCTTTCTTCGAACTGCAACGCTGTTCTTCGACCTCTCTCTGTGCACTTTGTTTTCTACTTCTAGAGTTTTAGCATATACTTTGCCGGGATGCCATGGTTGCTTGCCTCCGGGTAAATACCATTTGTCATCAGTGACACTTCCTTTACCAAGATACTATGGATAAAAAACTGCTTGTTTTTATATTTTAAAATCACAGCCATCATTTTAAAGCTAGGTCGCATCATGTTCGATCAAATCCTGGTCAGGGGTATCTAATGTTGTTAGTAAGATTCTTTGACATGCTTGATCAAGGCAGTGGACTGTTAAGATCGCCTGACCAAGTTTTGAATTTAACTGGTTGTGAAACCAACTTGGTGAGGCGCACAGTGATAATTTATGGGGGCACCAGCATCTCATGCACGAGTGTGCCCATTCAGAAAAGGTTACATGACTAGATGATGTAGCAAGATTATTTATAAGATAGTGCATTCCAATGGGGGCAGCGCTGGCGATGTAAGCATTGCAAATTTTGCCTTTTCTTCTCTTTCACATTTTCCCGAGCAATCTTTTTTTATTCCTTTTCCCTGTCAAGGTGTGGCCATGAGAAGACTCCGAGGGATAAAACAAAGTGAGGGAATAGAACATGTCCAATAAGGACATTCGCTTCCGTGACTACATCCTAGAAGTCCAAGCAGAACAATTAACGTTGCCACCTTAAATAAATACTAATATTATATTATTCTTATTTAAACACTAAACGACGGGGCTACATCAGCCGCACCTACAAAGTGTCTTTTATTGTTAGTTAACTTAAATTGGTTTTAGTTTTTTAATTGTACTTTATAATATTTTTAATTTGGTTTTTATGGGTTGTCTAGTTATGGATTAAGCTGATTATGCAAAAATATTTTTTAAAATTTTAATATTTATATTTTAAAATAAAATAATTTAATATTTTTTAAAATAAAAAATACTTTGAGAAGGCAAGTTAGAAAGGAAAAACACTGCCTAAATTTTGTTGAGTAAAACGCACCGAGTGTTTTAAAAAGTCATGGAAGGGCATGATTGTGGTGGAAACACAACATTGAAAAGGATGTCTATCACTTTATCTCACTACTCACCCGAGTGGGATTTAATGGTCCATTGCAATGAGTAGCTTTATCCAAGACATTTTACTAGGCTAGAGCTTCTTTTCTTTTTCTTCTTTTTTGGGTCTGTGGCTGCCTTCGATGCCGCCCCTTGATTGTGGTTTTAATGCAGTATTTGAACCTGGATCGCTGAAAATTAGACCCGCAGCCTACATATATATTAACCTACCGACACTCAACCTTTGAAATCCTTTTAATTTCTTTACCGATTTTCTTTGTCCAAGCCCACCCCCCGAGTTTCCATGCCACAAGATCAAATCACCAAACTTTGTTAAGTTCTTGAAGTTCTGGGACTGATTTGTAGGCTAGAGACTAATTTGTAATGATCCATTTGAATTTATTTTTTGTCCCGACAATCTTGTGAAGTCACGGATTTCAGCTATCTATCGAATGATGGATACCGCAAACCAGGCATGTGCATTTCGCATGCATGGCCAGACCCCGTCACTGCACCTAGGAAAAACACTAACCTAAAAAGAAAAGGATTAAAAAAAAGCAAAGGTCTTTGAATTAAAGCACAGTGCCAGTGATTTTTTAAAGAAGTGTCAGGCGCTAGTTAAACTTGATTATCCTCCGAAAAAAATTAACTCGTTCACTGTAGAGTTAATAAGATGACTCTGGCTGGCAGGATTTGATCGGTACTTGAGTCTGAGATTTCAAGGGTGTGTAGAGTGTTTTGTTTGATTTTTAAAATGTTTTTATTTAAAAATAAAACACAAAATACCACAAACCAGACAAGGAAGAGGTGAAATGAAAGGCAGGAAGTGCAGGCCGACCGTAATCAGAAAAAAGAGACAAGACGTGGCTGAGTATCTAAAAAAGAACAGTTACCACAACTCATTGGCTAAGTGGTCACAATGAGTGGGATTTGTATTTTTGTAGAAACATGTCAACCTAAGTTACCCGGGAGTGCTCGTAGCAGTCTTGTGCACAATCGAGGACAGCTCGGGCTGGAGGAAATAGGTCCACGATTGTATTGCCCATTAATCACAGGTCTGCTATTGAGAAATGTGGAAAAAGGCCCTGCTGCTGGGGGGCTGCGATTTCCATCAATTGTATGCATGCGAAGCAATCGGTGGCGGCATTTTGTAGAGTCTGTCAATCAAATCATCGGATATTTCTTAGATTAGTTTCCAGGCGAGGTAACTATGAATTTTATTAGAATCTGCGGAGACCTTCATTCAATGCATATAGACATTTTAGTAAAATATTATAAATGAGATATTTGAAAAATATTTTTTTATTATTTGTTAATGCTTGTCCAGCGATTAGAGCCTTGAGAAATCTTTATATAATTGGTAAATATATATTATATATTATTGAATGAAAATTTTAAACCTTTACTGAAATTGCCAATATATTCTCACCGACTATAATGCAACAAAAACTTGCACACTATAGCTTTGTACAGTGATATCAAAACGATATCATCCATGATATATCATGTCAATGGTTAAGCCGGGAAACACAACACATGTTTTCAATCCGGATATCATAATTGTAGCATGTTCTAGAAGAAAATATACTTTTTAAATCCAGTGAAACATTGCTCGTTTTTCAGACTCGCACTTACCTCATGGCCATTTTTCTTGTAGTACACGTGTCCATGTCGTGGTTCGAAGAGCACATCTCACAAGTTTTTATTAAGAGTGCAACAAGATGATACAAAAAATATAAAATATAACTATGGTGGTACAGTGATAAAAATTTAAAAATTTATTTTTTTATAATTTTATGTTTGAATTCTTAATTAGTTATATGATAGTCATTGAAGATTTAAATAGTCGTTAATTTTAGAATCCATAGAATTAGCTATGATATACACAAATTAGCCCAGATATCCATATTAGTTTAAAATAAAATATAAAATATATTAAATTTTAATAATAAAAATGTTTTAAATTTTTTAATAATGTTGTTTGCATGGCGTTTTCAAATATTCTCCGACCATTTACCACAGCACTTGCTTATGTTGCCATTGATATATAACCAACTTGGTTGATAAAAATTAAAGTTGAGAGGCATAACTGTGAAAGTTAAGAGTGTCCGAGCACTTGATATATCTAGATCCCATCGGCAATCTTTCCTGATTCTCATCTGGATCCTGATCTATTTTTTATCATTTGCATCCCCGTTGTTTCATAAATCTTCAACCGAGTCTTTCCATCTAAAATCAAAGTAGATTTTTGAACATTCATCTAAAAAAAACACATCTTAATGTTGCGAGATAGGCATAGTTAATGAATAAATAAAAAACATTAACAAGAATTGGATGGAGGGACCTAGATAATAACTTTATATTGTAATAGGGATCTTATCAATAAAAATAATAGGCTGGGGATTTGATTGAAAATTGATTATACGACGGGGACTGGTATGAGGTTTCTTTATCGCGGCCAAAAGCCACGCATCATTTTGTAGCATGACAGGAGGCTTATTCTATTTTCACGACAAAAAGAAAAAAAGAAAAAAGAGATTCATTGTAGAAATAATGAGCTATTTGATCCGTGACTCATCTCAAATATAATAATTTTTCCCAACTAAAAGAAATTATACAGGCATTGTGGCAGTCAAATTATACAAGAGATTGAACATGTAGATGTAGTTAGTATATTTTTTTAATATTACGTTAAGAAAATTCCCACCTGTAATAAAATAAAACAAATATAAAAATAATTTTTAAAAATATAAAAAATTCCGATTGCTGTTAGCTTATCAAACACTGTTCTTTCGCGATCAGGAAATAATCCCGCGTAAGTAAAATTAATAACCTTACTAGAGATAATTATAAAAAATATAGTTTAATTAGTTGTATTTTAAGTTTATTTTTTAAAAATTATTAATTTAAATTTCATAAATTTTAGAATCATTGGAAGTTCAATGATTATTAATTTTAGATTATATAATATTAATTGAGATACTACTTGAACATCCATCCATATCAATAAAAAATAAATAACTCTGCCAGACAAAAATGCACGCACCCAAGACCTCATCCCATCTCCACTCTCACCTAAACCTCCCCCGTATAATTTATTACTCGCAGGCGCTCATGATATATCTCCGGTCAACCATTGATCACTACGGTATCAATTAACCAAAACCTTCCCCGTATAATTTATTACTCGCAGGCATTTATATATCTCCGGTCACCTATTAATCACCGCGGTATCAGTTAATTAACCAGATCGACGATCTCAAGGTTTTTCTCCCTCGAGCTTCAAAATTTAAATGCAACGAGAAGAGGAATCCATTAAATGTGATCTTGAAGCAGATGGCTTTAAATCCATACAGGCAGCTTGTTGAAATCATGCATAACTGAAGCCAGGTGGCAAGACACGAGACCTGCTGGAGTCAATGATTTTCAAATTTTGATTTTGGATCCTTTTTTTCCTCGAAAGATTCAGCGTTTGTGTTCATCAGTGATTGTGACCTCGAAAGTTCCGCGGAAGGTTTTTTGGCGCATGGAATGTCATTCCGTGCGCTGTATCAAGCTTCTCTCTCTTTTCATATTCAGGGAATAATTTATATTTAGCCAATATATAAATAAATATTTATTCATACTCCTTCAAGAGATCAATTTCTTCTTTCTATGGAGTAAATTTAATCTGCACCTTTGACATTATTTGTTCTTGTTGTAATTTGGTAAATCTTTTTATTAGCATATCTTTACATTTCTTGATAATTGCAGAGTAGATGCATTTTTTTCCTTTACAGATAGAGGGAATCCCATATATACGTCGCCTTAAATTAGCTTCAATCAATCAATAACTATTTTATCAATGAATTAATGATAAAACACGATACCAAGCTGAAAAAAATAGAAATCAGTGCTAGGCTAGACCCCGTAGCTGTAGAAGTAAAAAAAGTGGATGAAAAGATTGCATCTAAGGACTTTAGATCGTAGTTTCTTAACATAAATTTATTGTAATTTAATTTTACTTTAACCAATTTGAATCTCGCCTCAATTTAAGATGCTTATTGATATTTTTGGGTAATATATTAAAATAAAAAAATAAAGAAAATTATCTCTTAAACCAGATCAACGCGCACATCAAGGTCCTCCACGCTATTTAAAAATTTAAGATAGCATAGGAATTGAATTACGTGCTGTTTCGAACCCTTGCAAAAATTTAAATTAATATTTGTTAATATTTTTATATGTTTTGTATATTAAAATAAAAAATAAAAAATATTTTAATAAATTTAAAAAATATAGATGGCAGGGGGGCTCCGCTATGCACGGTGGATATATTAGGTAAAAAGATAAATGGCTATACGTCAATTGATGGGCTCAGGTTCCACTTTCGAATTATATGGTCACACACAATCACATGTATTAGCAGAATCATTTTGGATCCCTTTAGATAAGATATGTTTGGCAGGGGGGGAAGAAGATAGTTTTTGGGTTCTGTATCCTCTTCTCATTCCCTCTCTAACTTAATATTATTTTATTTTATTTTCGCCTACTTTCGTTTTGGACCATAAATACAGATTATTTTTTTATAATTATATTTAATTTAGATTTTTTCAATAAAAAATAGAGCAAAATAATTACAAGGTATCAGAGAGAAAAGCCATAGCTCTCTTACCTTATAAACATTTTTTCTTACTAAGCAGTATTGTTCATCAAGCAACTGTTATATATCTAATATAATTTTTTAACCAGTGAATATGTTTTCTGACTAATTTTTCATTAAGAAACTGCACAAGAAAAGAAAACAAAGAGTTTTGAAAACGTGATAACACTCCAAAATACAGACGTAGAGGGCTGCGAAGTTCGGAGACATAGCCAGAGCAGAGAGGTCACAAAAGAGACAGGGAGCGGCAGAGCCGTTGCGTCAGGCATCATATCTACCCATCCTATGAAAATGAAATCTAGCTCCTACTTCCTAGTTCCTACAGCTGTAAAATCTTTCTTTGCTCAACACCGATTTACCATTACCTCCAAAAATTTACTTTTCCATGTTATCTCTGGTTGGGCAACAGCTAACCCTATATGCACCCAGGCTTTTGTAGGTGTATTAAATAGTACTAATAAATATTTATTTATTCATCAAATCAATCACGTCATTCACTGTGTTATCCACCTGCTACTCGGGCTACAGCTAAACCTATATGCAAACAGCATGCTGCATTCTCTGCTCCCTCATTACATCCGATTTTGCTCTGCTTTGTCAACTGTGCAGTTTCCTTCCTCCTCTTTTTTTCCCCCGTAATGGCCCACGTGTTTTTTTGGTTTTTTTACCGAAACCAGCCAAAAACCAAGTTAGGAAGGGAAGCGGGGTGAGGTGAACTCCACAAAGTCGAGTTGAAATAATAATAATAAAGTAGCAGCTAATTTGCAGTATTGAAAATTCAATTAAAAAAATGCAGTTTCCAAAACACTTGTCAGCCCAGCCCAAGTTGGTAACGGGCTATCATGCTATGGTTTTGTCATTTATTAGAGGTGGGCATTGGTATCAAGAGATACTGGCCCATGCCATGGAACCCTGTGTTCTAAGGTAGAGATACTGGCCCATGCCATGGAACCCTGTGTTCCTCCTCGGTCCATTTCTTTTCAACTGGCATGCTCAAAGAATGATATTTCTCTTGACGAGGTACTAAGGTAGAGAATTAGCACCTTAAATATACATTAGCATAAGCTAAGTTCGATCAATTTTATTTAAATATAAAAAACATTTTTGACCTTCATAATAAGTAGCTCGAAGATTACGGAGCAGTGGACGCACGTGGTGATTCTTTTAATTTTCAAAAATGTTATGCTATCCCTAGAGCCTGAAATTATTACAAAAAAATCACTTTGAAGTGACAAATTATTCTCCATCAAGTTTTTGAAAAATTGAATATAAAGGTAGTTAAATGATTATACTACATACTTATTGATGAATGATAATTCATGTTATGCCACCATTCTATTTGAGAAAGCCTTCTGAACTATTGGTTAGGAGAGTTTTCATTTATATATCTCAAGTAATTCTCTAGGTATTTGTTTAACAGTTTTGGTTTGCCTATCTGTTTATAGATGACATGCAGAATAAAATGGATCCAATCCATGATAAACAAATAAATTCTTTCATAATTGACCCAGAAATGTTATGCCCTGCCATTAAGCATGTTTGTAGGCATCCTATATAACTTTTATATATTACAGAAACTTTTCCTACGAAATGAACGGTTAGTATATATCTGATCAAGAAAGTAGAAAAAGGGTCCAAGTATCGGTGGATGTTACTGTTAGTAAAACGAAAGAGAATATACGTGTGTCCCCAAGTAAAAGATACAAAATATGTGTGACGGGATATCTTTAATAGATATCTATATGTACTCCCATGCATTTTTGCGATCGTTTTGATGAGGAACTTTTTTATGCTTCTAAATCCCAGAGACAACCTTGCTTATTTTGTTTGTGCTAAATCTCTCTCGACTCTACTTCTACTGACAATCATATATAACTACAACTGGGCATGGGGAATTTTTCACCTGAAATGGAACCGAAGAGTCGCCTTCTTCCCTCGGAACGTCAGGATCCAGCTCCTTCGCCTTTACTCCTTCATCATTTTTCTGGCTATGGGTGTGCGTGACTTGGGCACCCACAAAACCTGGCTGGTCCATCGAATAATGTAGACGAGGAACAAATTGTACAGGGACAGCTTCATGATATGGAGGGTATATATACCCAGAGAGCACTGATATTGAGGTGGCGGAAAATGAGAACAAGGAGGCGTAGGACTACAGTAACCAGTTAAGTTCCCATGGCCGCAGCAGGCATGGCATGGGATCGAGTACCCAGAGTCGTTCACGTGAGCCCAAAATCCATAGAAAGCAGCAGATTTGGATGGATCAACGTGCATACGAGGTGGAATAGCTAGCCCGAGAGGTTGGAAGATGATGCTACATGGAGGGCACATGGTCTCCATTCATGGCGTGTAAACATGGTCTCCATTCATGGCGTGTAAGTCCATGTATATCTATGCACAGACATCATTTCCTATAAAACTTATTCATACCAAGAAGCTTGGTAGATCTTTACCTACCAGGCTGAAATTCCTGACTCAGACTACCAGTAGTTGATGTGTGATGCCACTGAAAAGGAAAAACATTATAGTCGAGCTAACGGTGAACTCTCTGGAATTTTCTTGCCACGTATGACCATTTCTCATCGTCCACGTTTCGTGATTTCATGTTGATCAGATAGAATTCTGGGTGGGCCCTTACTTAGTTTATAAGATTTTGAGTAGGCCCATCTAATAAGATCCATGCTTTGTTTTATTGGACACAATAGCCTAAAAGTTCCCAGCCCATTGGACTTGGATTCAGTTAACAGTTACTGTGCAAGTACACCTTCGAAATTTATACTGACATGTCGTTTTCCTCTTCTTCCCCTACAAACAAAACAGTAACACACCTTCCCCTACTAAGTCATTCTTCAATTATAAAACACCATGGCTTTGAAGCTGCTAAGCAAACTCCGAAATCAGAATCTTCAAATCACTCGAAACCGAAACCACCACCGGCTCCTCGATGCCGCCAGATTCTTCTCTGAAAAGCCAGTTTCGAATCTTTCGACACCAGATGATAGCAAATTTATTATTAAGAGCAAACAGCAAACCACCACATCATCTTTGAAACAGCACGAGCTTGCTAAATTCGCAGCCATTTCTGATACCTGGTTAGGCACAGCTTCTTTTAAAGCTTTCCGTGATTCGATCAATATCAAGATGTTGAGTTCATGTTGTTCTATAATTTATTGAGCAGGTGGGATTCAGAAGGTCCATTTAAACCATTGCATAACATGAACCCTACAAGACTCGCTTTTATTCGCTCCACACTTTGTAGACATTTCAGGTAGATTTACTGCAACTGAGTGAATTATTATTATTTCTTGGATTTTTTTAACCTGTTTTGTTTCTTAATTTTTTGTTTGTTTACTTGCTTCAGTAAGGATCCGAACTGCGCTAGGCCTTTTGAAGGGCTTAAAATTGTTGATGTTGGTTGTGGTGGTGGAATTCTTTCGGAGGTTAAGTTATTCTTCTAGAGTATTTCGTAGTGTTCTTGCTAAATTTGTACTAGCCAGTTCCGACCAGGTGCTTTCACAAAATGTGAAGCTTCATTTAAGCTATAAAATTTAAAGCTTCATTTATCAGGGTTCTTTCAGATTCAAGTCTAGGATTTAAGCGATAAAATTTAAAGCAAAATTTTGAAAATTTCAAGGCTAGGCGATAGAACTCAAGTGTCCGTCTGTTGTTATCAAGGACGACTGAGTTTTCTGTTGCAACTGAAGCGATAGAATACAATGTCTTAACAAAAGAAGAATTTTATGGCTTCAACCTTATTCATATAAACCTGTTGCAACTAATGGTAGATATGCTAAGTTTTGATTAATTGAGAAATGAAAAGATTTAGAGGGAATAATGCTATATGTTAGTTTTTGTTTCTCATGCTCCGTAGCTTAGTAAAGAATCCTGGAAAAAAAAAAAAGAGTTGCAAATGCCTGTAAAATATTTCAAGTTCTTATGAACACATCAAATCATTCAATATTTTACTTAGGATACACACTCACACTAGAACAGAACTGCTGTGGTATTATTGTGATTTCCAATGACTGAATTCGGTACAGTCATCAGTGTGTATACTATGTTTTCTGTTTTTATGCTGGTAAATGATTATATTTATTATTTCCAATCAAAAGCTGTGATAATACTCACCCTTTCCTTTTCTTCTTCAGCCTTTAGCTAGGATGGGAGCAACTGTAACAGGAGTAGATGCGGTGGAGAAAAATATCAATGTTGCACGCCTTCATGCTGTATGATTATTTTATATTTTGAATCACTGAGCTCATGTTTTATTTAAGATGATTTTCTGGATTATTTATTTTTTGTTGTGGTGATTGCTGCTAGCATAGGAAGGTCTTGGCTAATTGGGGTGGAAATAAGGGGCATGGAGCTTAATAGTTACTGGTTCAAAAACATTCTGTTTTCATTTTCTTTTTCTTTTTTTTTGTGAAGAAGGTAAATGTCAAAGCTGACAAAAAGACACTATTGCATGCAAGGTGCAATTGCCGAACCCGCTCCAGCTGTATGAATTTTATAGGATATTATTAGTATTTTTATGTTTGAGAATATAAACATGTGTCATGTTGTAATATATAAGAAACATGTTGAAGTGGGGTGTGCTTCTGCCACCTGGCCCTGTAATCAGTGCTAACTCTGTCTCCACCCCTGAAATTGACTTCAACCTATACCTTCTGGGAGGGGGATGGGAGACTGTTGAGGGGTTTGAGTAGTTTGGGGCAGAACTGTCAGCCTCAATGCTAGCATAACTAATGCATGCCATATTTAGATAGTATTGGAGTGGCTAACATCGAATTATAAGTTAATTGGTTTTCATAATCATGAGTCTTTTTCTTTCTGATATTTGATAAATCAGTACTCAACTACATTTTTACGTACAGTACACCACCTTGATACCCAGCTAAATACCTGAAATGCCAAAATTCAATATCCTCAAGGCTGTTCTAAATCAGGTGGAGCACATATTGCATAATAATATTAATTGTTGAAGAGGGTATTAACTCCAGTTAAACACTTCTTGGTGGCAGATCCTGTTAGCAAATCCTACGAAGTTCAAAACTTTGTTAAGTTTGTGTCATCTCTCACCATGTGAAATGCATCCAGAGTTACCAACGAGCAATGTCCTAAGAAATGGAGTCTGAGGTTTTCTTGTCATATAAAACGAAATGATAATAACTAAAAAAAAAAAAACCAACCCAAAAAGATCATGGCTTTATTAGTTATGTGGTGTTCAACCCCCCCATCTTAAAAGTCACCCAAAGTGTTTAAATAGTGATTTAATTATTCTTTTAGTTTAGATTTCAAAACTAATATTTGCTTTATCTATCCTCACAGGATTTGGATCCAGAGACTTCTACCATTGAATACTGTTGCACAACAGCTGGTATGCTGAATTGTTTTTTCAAATTGATGATGGTGAATTTTTTTTTTCTGAATGGGAGTTGATGGTACATATGTGAGAATGTATTCTATATTCTAGCACTGTTCTTTTGCTCCTCATAGTGCTGTTTGGTGGAGAAAAACTAAACGGATCGCACTAATTAGTCCAGATACATTTCATAGACAGCATGGTTTTCTTGGAAAATCTCTAGTAATCATCTCAGATACAAAGATTTCACATGTATTTTGTATTTAATGTTTATGATTTATTGAAAATACAAGTTCACGTTTGAAATTATTGATCAAACATTCCCAAAGTATTAGAATAAAGGTAATTGTCTGTGAAATTTCTCATCTTTTGTTTCCCATTTCTAATGCTGCCCCATCTGTAATCTTTAGAGTAATTTTTTATGAGTAAATTTTCCTTTCTACATTATTATCATTAAATTTTTTAGAAACAGGAGTCAATTCATCAA
This sequence comes from Populus ilicifolia, assembly GCA_015708895.1. Taxonomy (NCBI): domain Eukaryota; kingdom Viridiplantae; phylum Streptophyta; class Magnoliopsida; order Malpighiales; family Salicaceae; genus Populus; species Populus ilicifolia. The sequence continues at coordinate 1,456,629 of SRLM01000333.1, read as the reverse complement.
CAGAAAAGGAAGCTTATATATACATACAATTTCATGTACAGAAAAGCTGGTCGAGGAGCAGAGGAAGTTTGATGCTGTGATTGCACTGGAGGTGCTCTCTCTCTCTCTCTCTCACACACACACACACACACACACACACACACAGAGAACACTCAGCATGCCATGTACATAGATCCCATCTGGTAGTTCCTCGTGTGGGTTTGCAATCTTCCTATATATTTTTTTTAAATCTCTAATTTCTATCCAAATTATCAGGCTTTCTGATTTTCACTGCAGACAATCGAAGCTGACTCTTTATTGCAATCATACATTTTGTTATCCCTGTTTTTCTTTCTCCTGTCCTATATGCCCAAGTATTGATTCTGAATCTGGGGGTGGAAAATGCAGAATTTTGGTGAAATCTAGAGTTGATTATTAACTCTGGCATTATTGTGAAAAATAATGGTAGGTTGGATGGAATGCTACTGTCCATTCCATAATCTGGTTCAAGAAGATTATTCTCTCAGATATCTAAGATCCCAAAGAATATTCTGCATCTAGCATAGGTGTTTGCAGTTGCCTATTTTAAAGATTCTATCTATACAAATCTAGTTTGCTTAGCTGCGTGCTCAAGGATTCTCTCTTTCTAACCTTTTCAGTTTAGTTATTACCTCAGTCTGTAATGTTACTACCCTGCATGTTTCCAGACTTGCAGCTGTAAGGGCAGATTACTAAATTCACTATATATTAATCATGTGGAGAACTGTCTCTTAACTTAGAACTACTTCCTGAATGCCAAATGCTTCATCATGAAGCAAGCTATCTTGCAGAGGTGGCAGGTATCATAGAGAGGTTATATTCTGCTTCAATGAAAAAGGAGAGGTTGAGTTGCTTGTGCAGTGCAAGACACTCTGGATAAATTGGTTGAAGGAAATGATGCTATTATCATAGATTGGGATAAAACAACTACAGTTCAGTAGAATTATTGTCTGCAAGGAAGTAGAGAGTGTATAACACGCTCTCCTTTCTTGCAAGCAAAAGTAAAGAGTTAATAATGACAACAGTATGATAGTGTATCACAGCTTTTGAATCATAACCATACATTAGAATCCAATTGCTGGCGTGTAGAAGAAACATATTTAGCCATGACATAAATAGCATGCCCGGTTTATTAATCTATGCTGCATGAACATGTGGAATATCATATACCACTCATATAGGCATGGATCATTTTGCTGCAAATTCAATCTTGAAATGACTTAAGAATCCTCCTGCAATTTTAGTACATATGAATGGATTATGATAATGTGATGAAAACCTTCCCAAGGGATACTATATGACAAAACTCAGATATTAATGTCAGACAATTTCATCATACTCTTCTAATCATTTCAGCATTGGCAGCCAATTTGTTTGTAAGATAATTTTTTTATCTGAAGGTAATTGAGCATGTGGCAGCTCCTGCTGAATTCTGCAAGTCGCTGGCAGCGCTGGCTTATCCTGGTGGAGCCACTGTAATATCAACAATTAATCGTTCTATGAGAGCATATGCGACTGCCATTGTTGCAGCAGAGTACCTTCTCAATTGGGTATGGTTCTTGCTCATTCTGGTATCTTTGTGCATGCTGTTGATTTCCATGTGGAGATCCTTGCTTGCTTGCAAATCATTTACTTTATTTGTTGTACCTGGTCATGCTTCAGAATGTATGTTATTTTTAACTTGCATCTGTTAAATGTCAATACTCGTGTATTTTCACCTACTTTTTTCTTGGGAATTCATCTCTAAAATGACAGGCACATAGCAGTATGTAAATTTTCAACATTCCTGGCTCTCAGTATAGTGGAGACCACTGTTTTCAATATGTCTCAAACTTTTTCATGCTTCACATCAGCTTGTCATAAATTTTCTCCAACACAAGTTGCAGTTATAGTTTTAGGTTGTGGACATTCCAACTTTACTATTTTGTTTTAGTTAACACAACAATGATCCATCCTCTACGTGGTATTGAAGTGCTGCGGGGTTTAAATGTTCACAACAGTTGAATCATGCCATAAAAATTTGTTTCGGAATAAGAGGTGTGATATAAACGGATGAGAAACCTAATCTAAATCCCACAGTTTTCACTGGTAATGGAACTGTTCTAGCATTTTATGACTTATTTTTCCTATAGCAAAGGACTTTGTGTCTAGGAATATCCAGTGCATGCAACTTCTTATCGCTGTAGTTGCTGGTGGAGGTGGTGTGAAGGTTTTAATCTTCCCAAAATTTCTGGAAGTAATTTGTTGATGTATTATAGTTTGATTCTATCCTTTTGTTTGCTTTGTGTTGTTACTGAACCAATGCTGCACAGCTTCCTAAAGGCACGCATCAGTGGTCAAGCTTTCTTACTCCTGAAGAACTGGTGCTTATCCTACAGCGTGCTTCTATCAATGTAAGACGGATGCTTTCCCTTCTGACATTTTGACATGTCTACTAGTGTTACTTCTTAGCAAAAACTTATTGCTTTGGGTTTGGTGCTTGCCAGGTTGAAGAAATGGCTGGATTCGCTTACAGCCCCTTGACTGGGCGATGGTCTCTATCTGATGATATTTCTGTGAACTTCATAGCCTATGGTACCAAAGATGGTCAATGACTAGAATTGCCTACAAAGACAGGCATGCTGATTAAAAGTTTTGCTCTTAGGTATTTTATTTACTCATTCGTTGCTTCTGTCTAGTCGCAAATAATTTCCATCTTGCTCTCTTCGTTACTAGTACTGAATGTGAGCATAAAGAAACAAAATGCTTCGGAAACTGTCCTCAAACCCAAAATTTAAAGCCACAACAAGGAGCTCTAGCCTCGAGCTTTATGACTTGCTCCAAGACATCAATCTTTCAGAACATACGACCTGGTTAAGTAGACAACAATGAAGTAGCTTTTATGTCCTTTTCACCAGACCACTTTTGGTCAGTGGGTTATCTAGAGGAGCAGGATAGAAAAATTTAAGTGAATAGACGAGAATAAAATGAGAATCACTAGGTCACTGAGAGAAATGGAAAAGGAGGTCTTGCATTTTGCAGAGAGAATACCTGGCAATACCCTCTCTAGGTTTCACAATTGTCAGTGTTGCTATACCTAAAGGAACCTTGTCATCTAAGGTGAGTAAAATTTACTTTCTGGTCCTCAAAAAATGATCCTGGCCCAAATATACGAAGCATTTAGCTGAATAACATATATTTTGTTCTAAGTAGCCTCAAACAATTTGTATTTTGGAGCTACCCTTCAGTTCGCCGTATGTTTCTTATTCCTCAAACTCACTGGCACACCTAAACTCAAGGATTGGGCTGAAATAAGGCAATGGCGGGGCTTGAGCGATGCATGCTTGTGCCTCAGGTCAGTTATGCCATCGTGTTCGTGCATGGCTTGCCACTGGTATGAGCCATGGAATATAAGCTTGCCACCAAGGTTCTGTCTCTATTGGAAGTGGCTGGAAACCACTTCCTCACCGCAGCCTATAATGTGCAAGGTGACTGAGACAGGCACCGGAATTCCCCATCCCTTCAGGTGCAAAATTTTTGGTTTTATAGAAAGATGGTTCGGAATCAAAATCAAACATTAGTTTTCTTTGACATAATGAAGAACAGTTTAAACTTTTCGTGAATGTTGCCCACCCTGCCTGTTTCATGGAAAATTATTTAACAGCTTGCAAACATGAACTTTCAATCTACAAGTGGTTCCTGCATTAAAGCCAGTCATGTCAATCCGCTCCATATTAACTATCAATTTTTTTTTCCTATTAAGTGATCACGGCTAACTTTTTAATTGTTTTGAGAACTCAACCAAACCAAAAGAGTCAATATGGGTGAAATAAATTACAACCAAGCATATTCATAGGTATGACATCCAACACGCGTAATTCTGTCCAGTCCTGCTTTCACACACAGGCATCATTGCTTCACAGCCAAGACATACCCTCGTGTTCTTGGTTACAACAATGGTCACTAAACTCTAATCACAGACCGCAGCTGTCTCACCTTTTGTGCTGTTTGCTTCAGTAGTCAAATCACATGCTGGAGACATAGCGGCCTATTGAGCACAAGACGAGAAGGTAACCTTCCTTCAACTTTTGGCAATGGCCAAACACCTCAAATCAATTTAGCTGGTCACCGTGATCCGGTTGCCAAAAATTATCCACGGAGTAAAAAATTGCCAAAATCAAGGCTTTAAAATCATGCCTTCTATTTGAGGTGGTTTTATTATCCGCTGATGATGCTAGGAGTGTCGCAGACTATGGGACAACCTCCTAGGACAGTCGAATTCGCGACTGGAAGGTGGAACTACCTATGCTGCACCCGCTAGAAGATTGTCCGAGCGTAGCCGATGCGGCAAATAAGTTACAGCTTCACCACAATGGCCGTTCCCCGATCACTGGCTCAATGGCTGACTTTCAACAGGGCTATTTGACCATGTTTGGATTCAATTTTATATGCGAGTATATTCAAGCCATCCTGACAATTTTAAGAAATCTTGGAACCTATGGACGCCATCTATTACTGCTGGTAAGTTTTTTGTTGGGCTGCCAGCTTCCCGTGCGGCTGCTGGCATTGTTTACGTGTCAACAAATCCGCTCATATCACGAGTGCTCCCTTTTGCGTAGGCTGCTTCAAGATATGGGTGTCATGCTTTGAGACAAGTATAATGGTGATCCCTATAAAAATGCCGGGATAATGTAAGCATTTTTTAAAAAAAAAAAACCTTGGATTATTGATTGAAATGTGTTTAATAAACCTGACTAATTTAAATAGTATAAATAAAAATTGATAATGTAAAAAAAAAACTATGAAGCTCATATAATGTAAATTAAATTAAATTGTGAAACTTAATTATTAAATAATTCAATATTAAAGGGTAAAATTAATAAATAAAGCAATAAAAGAATATAAGTCGATAAGAGTTAATCTGCTAACCCCGCGATCCTAGACTAACAAAGAGGAAAGTGAACTAAAAAAGCATGAAAATTAGTTTTTAATAAATTAAATGTTAAAGTAAAAAATTGAAATACAATTAATTTTAAATAAAGAACCTAAAAGGTGTCAAAGTCAACCCGTGTTAATTTTTAAAATTTGTGACCAATAAAATATTGAAGGATAAAATTAAAAAAAATACAATAAAAAAATGATCTAAAACAAAAGATATAGCAATAAAAATAAAAATGATTAAATTTGATGTAAAAATAATTTAAAATCAATATTAAGAGATGAAATTAAAAAAATATTGAATTAGAAGAAAAAAAATAAAAAAAAAATAAAGGATCAAATTTGATATAAAAATTAAATAAAAATAAATAATGATGGATAAAATTGAAGAAAAATAAATAATAATTAAAAAAATGATGATAAAATTAAATAAAAATAAAATAAAATAACATATTTATATGTCGGTAAAAAGAAAGAAAGAGAAGATAGAGAAAAAAAACAAAAGTTCATTAAAGCTCAACTACTACTCCCATGTGTAAATATATAATAGAAACAGAAAAATCATAATAAATGTTTTTATTTTCATCTTGAAAAATGGTGTTTAGATATGTAATAACATTGAATGTATTGTATTTTTGTTGATGGTGTGTATTATATACTAACAACTTCATTTTAAAATAATTTTTAGATTTGTTGAAAGATCAAATCGTTATTTATTAGCTTTTTAACAAATTTTGCATATATATAAAAAAAAAAACAAATTGCTCCCAATCTACCTTTTAAAAACCTTCGTGTCGGCTTAGTAATCCATTCACACTGAATTCCAATTATTCATAAAGAATGCGGCGTTGCACTCTCAAAGTTTCAAAGCTTCGGTATTTGTTGGAGCCCATGCTGCTTAGAACAGAAAGAGTACATCTTAAGTGGGAGTTGATCGGACCACCTTGGAAGATGAGTTGAGAAATTGGTGTGAAAACTACGAGTGGATTTCTTGTTCGTGAGCTCCTTTTCCACAAATGTGCTGACTCGTAAGCATGGATCGTGGTAGGAAGTCATTCTTACAGGTTTTCGATTACTTTTCAGAATAGGAGCTTCCCCTTCTTTCACTTGTCCTCTCCAATATTTTCCAATTTCAGTGTGAAATTGAAATTTGGAATTAATTACTTAATGCTCTTTAGTGCTTGACCTTCATCCACCTTACATGGGATGAGTCTTCCACCATTCCTCAAGCTCAAGCTCACTGTGGATCCCCCCCCCCCCCCCCNGCAAAACATATTAGCCCAGACCAAGAAAAGATTTCTTCTAAGCCTCCAGCACAGTTTTATCACACCCACCCTGGACAGATTCAGTATGTAACCACTTAAGCCCAATACAATATCTGTCTCTTATACACATCTAGATGTGTATAAGAGACAGGTCTAGGAATGGGAATTTCAATAATTTTATGGCCCCCAAGCGGTCTTAGTTTTCCCACGAAAATGAAACATATCGATGGGGGACACGTTGAATAAGATTTTAAACAAATAATTCTCACTTTCCTTGTAACTTGAAAAGAGATCAGAAACCACTCATTGAATCCCTTGTAGTAAAAACATGGCAGCCGTGAAATTATTGTCAAATGTTTGTTTTGTGTTTTAAAAATATTTTTAAAAAATTAAATATTTAATTTTTTTAATATTTTCAAATTATTTTGATACGTTAATATTTAAAAATATTTTAATATATTAAAAACAAACATTTTAATATTAAACAGACTCAAAGCAATTTCCCATCTTGCTGCTTAACGAATCATGTTGGGCGTCCAACTTTCCCTGTTCCTGCAGTGGTGGTATTTCCCCTTTGTGTTCTCCGGGGGCTTTTCTCTCTTCAAATGGTTCTCGTTGCCACTGTGGTGCTTACTAACTCATCTTTGAATTTTCATTTTTTTTAATATAAAAAGACAGGCTTGACTTCAAGTCAACTAAAGTTAGATTCGATGTATTTGAAAGAATAATAATAATTATTTTTTAAAATATTTTTATTTAAAGATATATTTTTTATTTTTCTAAAATAATTTTTTAAATTAACACATTAAATTAAAATAATGTAAAAAAATTAATTTAAAATAAATAATAAAATAAAATAAAAATTAATTTTAAAAAAATAGAATTGAAACATATGACTGTCAATAGTAACCATGGACAAATTGCAACAGCAATAATTGATTCCATCAATTCTCAACTCTACAAAAGGCTACTCCTTTAGAACCCTTTTGCATCAAAGCTCAGTAAAAACCTTCAATTAAATAGTTCAAAAATGGCAGCTGAATTTTCTGCAAAATCTGCATTTCTCCTCCTTGGCATACTGCTAAATCTGGCTTTCAAAACAAAAGCTGGAAGCATAGTGATTTATTGGGGCCAAGACGGGAGGGAAGGCACACTCACAAGTACATGTTCGTCACGAAAATATGGTATTGTAAACATAGCCTTCCTCTCGATTTTTGGCAATGGCCAAAAACCTCAAATCAACTTAGCTGGTCACTGTGACCCGTCCTCGAATGGTTGCCAAAAAGTGAGCAACGACATCCGTAATTGCCAAAACCAGGGAGTCAAAGTTATGCTTTCCATTGGTGGTGGAACTAGCGGCTACACCTTAACCTCTGATGCTGAAGCTAGGGGAGTAGCAGAATATTTATGGAACAACTTCCTCGGTGGACGTTCAGATTCAAGGCCGCTAGGTGATGCCATTTTGGATGGCATAGATTTTGACATAGAGCGTGGAGAACTTCACTACGTAGCTCTTGCCACTAGATTGTCCGAGCTCAGCAGAGGAGGCAGGAAAGTGTACCTAACCGCGGCACCACAGTGTCCTTTCCCTGATCAATGGCTCGATGATGCACTTGCCACAGGACTTTTTGACTATGTGTACATCCAATTTTACAACAATCGACCATGCGAGTATAACACCAATAACCCTAAGAAATTTAAGGATTCATGGAACCAATGGACGTCATCTGTTCCAGCCCAGAAGTTCTTCGTGGGGCTTCCAGCTTCTCTACAGGCTGCGGGCAGTGGTTATGTAGGAGCCAATATACTCAAATCGCAAGTGTTGCCTTTTGTCAAGGGTTCTTCCAAGTATGGAGGAGTCATGCTTTGGAACAAGTACCACGATGATCGAAATGGATATAGCTCCCAAATAAGGGACAGTGTTTGATTTCGAAGAGCCTATCCTTGCACGTTACGACACCTAAAATCAAAGAGCAATGCCTGAGTTTCCTCTTTAGGGGAGTCCTTAATACTCTTTTTTTGTTTTTTTTGGTATGAAATAAAACGTTGCTCATTACTCTTTGTTATGAAAATGAATGAAAAGTAAGCTTTATTATTTATACATTTAGTCCATAAATCCTAGCCGACTACTACTATTTCTTGAGTTGAGAATTGCCCCCTTTTTTTTCATCATACGCAATTCTAATTCCTACTTGTCATTGTTGTTAAAAGCGTGCGTTCACACGACTTTCCAATAAGCTTTTGAAAAATATGAAGCTTCAAATCGCTATATATGCTATAGACTATAGTTTGGGGTGACCTCCACCCCCCCACCCCAAATGTGCACAAGGGCTAGTGAATAGAAAGCCCAATTACAATAGAAGCTCATCAAAAAGCCCAAAGAAAAACAAACTCTTAAGAAAACCCAGCAAAACATATTAGCCCAGACCAAGAAAAGATTTCTTCTAAGCCTCCAGCACAGTTTTATCACACCCACCCTGGACAGATTCAGTATGTAACCACTTAAGCCCAATACAATATAAGGAGCCTGGGCTTATATACATCATTTAGGCTAAATAAAAACTCAACAGCGGGCGCCTACTTTATTTTTTTCACGCCGGCCCAGACAAAAGCAACTCCAACTCCAACTCCAAACCAACGTAACATCAAATTAACTATTTTAAACCATCGAATGAAAAGCCTTATACAATAGTTTAGACTTTAGGGTTTTAAAATAAAAATAACATCACCAATATTTAGTGTTCACGCAGGGGATTCAAGGTGTAAAAACTCCCTCAACACACGTCAGCAAGAAATTCTAGCATTCAATACCCAAGAACACGCCTACAGACGTCAATATGCTTGACTTGGGTTCAATGAAAGCGTGTTCTGATCGACGACTGTGTATGAATTAGCTGTACAGAACTTTGCTTATTTCCCCGCATCATTCTTCAGCGCATGCGACAGTCAACGTAGAAATAGCAACAGCAATTAATAATCCATAAATAGGTTGCTCTATAATACTTTACTTGCATCAAACTCGGTGAAAAGGTCATTTTGTTAAAGAATGAGTCCCAGATTTTCTGCAAAATGTGCAATTCTCTTCCTTGCAACACTTCTTGCATTGGCTTTCAAAGCAAAAGCTGGAAGCATAGCGGTTTACTGGGGCCAAAATGCGAGGGAAGGCACGCTCACAGATACATGTGCCTCAGGGAAATATGGCATCGTGAACATCGCCTTTCTCTCCGTTTTTGGCAATGGCAAAAAACCTCAGGTCAACTTAGCCGGTCACTGTGACCCATCCTCAAATGGCTGCCAAAGAGTAAGCAGAGGCATCCATAACTGCCAAAACCAAGGCATTAAAGTTATGCTTTCCATTGGTGGTGGATCCGGTGGCTACACCTTAACTTCACCTGATGAAGCTAGGGGTGTAGCAGAATATTTATGGAACAACTTCCTTAGTGGAAACGCAAATTCAAGGCCACTAGGCGATGCCATTTTGGACGGCATAGATTTTGACATAGAGGGAGGTGAACGTTACTATGTAGTTCTTGCTTCTAGATTGTCCGAGCTCAGCCGAGGAGGCAGGAAAGTGTACTTGACAGCTGCACCGCAGTGTCCTTTTCCCGACAATTGGCTTGATAAGGCACTTCACACGGGACTTTTCGATTATGTATGGATCCAGTTTTACAACAACCCTCAGTGTGAGTATAACACTAACAATCCTCAGAGCTTTAAGGACTCATGGAACAGATGGACATCTTCTATTCCGGCCAGGAAGTTTTTTGTGGGGCTTCCGGCTTCTAGGGCGGCTGCTGGCAGTGGTTTTGTGACAACTGATGTGCTCAAATCGCAAGTGCTACCTTTTGTCCAAGGTTCCCCCAAGTATGGCGGTGTCATGCTCTGGAACAAATATAGTGATGATCAAAGTGGATACAGTTCCAGGATCAGGGATAGTGTTTGAGCTTCTTGAAAGGAGTTCCAAGTATGATATCATCATCATTAAGCCAAAATCAAAGAGCAGCGTCCTTGTAATCCTAATAAGTTGCCTCCTTATAGTTGATTAATATCGTGAAATAAAACGTTGTTCCTCCTACTTCTATTGCAAAACGATAGGCAGTTTATGCACACACACGCAATAAGACTTCGAGTTTTGAACCTGAGACCTATAACTTTACTCAAATCCTTGCCTCCTTTGCGCTAATTCTTGTAGATTTATGAATGGGTAGGCAATTCCTCAATTGCTATTTCAATACCAAAAAAACATCTCTAGTGCTCTTTCCAGGCTTCAAACTCAGACTATTTTTTTTCTAAAAAAAAGAAACAAAGAAAATTGTTTATTATTTTTTAATGATATAGGTCTTTTCTGACTAACTTTCTCGAAAATTAATATTTAAAATTACCTTCTGAATAATAAAAATTACATAGCCAAATAAAGTGGAATCTCACATAAGAATCAATTTATCAATGCATACCATGTTCATCATCTGATCTATGAGTAAAAGATAGTAAAGCTAACTAATTTTAATAATTTCTTTCTAATTAAATTTTTTAAAATCAACAAAGAATAAACATAATCTAGACTTGTCTGAATTTCAAGTTGAAGGAATTTAGTTTAAAATTTTCTAAGAATGATAAATCTGAAACTTAGTGTGTTTATTTAAGGATAAAATTAGTTTATTTAAGAATTTAAAGATAATTTAGAGAATTATTCTATTATATAAGGATAAATTGAGATGTTTAACCCTTAAAAAATATAAAAAAAACCTGTAAATATTGAAAATTTTGAGAAAGTCTTGTCTTGCAAACTTATTTTATTACCTATAATCATATTTATATTTAAAAGGCTTGTGGACACGATTATTTTTTTTTAGATTTTATAAGTTAATATTTTTTCTCCTTCTCTAGGTTTTCATGTTTTGTGGACTTTTTATGGGCTTTTTCCATATATTTTTTTAAAACTAATGTTAGATTTTCAATTTATTTTTTAAAAGAGCATACGAAAGAAGAGCTCCAAAAAATGAAAGTAGATTGATCAATCATGTCTGTCATGCAAAACTAAGAAATAAAATAGAAGGCACCAATGAAAAGAAAAGAAAAGTATATTCTAAAAAGAAAAAAGAACAAGAAATGCTTTCACTCTAAAGAAAAAGAAAAGAAAAGACAAAAGAAAGGTTCTTAGCTGGGCCAGATTCAATAGATAACCTTATTAGAGCAATCTAATACAGAGAAGCTGGGCTGGACTCTTCGGGCTCTATATTCCTCGTTTAGGTTAAACGAAATCCCTGCCACGGGCGACTCCTTTAAAGAAGCTCTTTTCCTCACCGTCACCGACCCAGTTTAAGGAACGGTGAATTTCAGGCCGTTGCTCTCTTCCTCTGCGTATATTATAAACCAGACTGAATATACTTTGCGGGGCGGACCATCTTTAGCGATAGGAATAGCATAAAATATTTTGTCAGTTTCTATTTGCAAACACAACCTCTTATCTTTTCCTGTTTATTAGGGTTTGTACTGTCTTAGGTTTTTAATCTTCAAACGAAGCGATGGGGAGAGCCAAAAAAGGCCCTAAATTTGCAAAAATGAAGAAGATGATTACCTCTAAAGCAATTAAACAGTGAGCTCTTCTTTCTTTAGTTCCAAGGATCTGACCTGCTGATTTTAGCCCTCTGTGACTTTCTTTATTAATTATTATTTATTTATTTAGACATAAAGAAGAGGTTTTGAATCCGAAGAAAAAAGATTTGTCCCTCGAAAAGCTTCCAAGAAATGTGTAAGCTTTCATGTCTATCACTGCTGCTGTGATTATAAATTTTCTCGAAACAAGTATAAAAAAGAATTTGGAACTGAAGTCTTTCTTTCTTTTTCCTTTTTATTTTTTATATAAATAGGCCACAGGTTTCTTCTGCTCTCTTCTTCTCATACAACACAGCTTTGGGGCCCCCATACAGGGTCTTGGTGGACACTAACTTCATTAATTTCTCTATTCAGAATAAAGTGAGTGCTTACTGGAATTGGTAATTCTTAATTCCATCTGATTTTGATTAAAATAGCGATATGGGATTGAAATTTTGGCTCATATAATTTCCTGCTGGTGTTTTGTAGTTGGATTTAGAGAAGGCAATGCTGGACTGCTTGTATGCGAAATGTGAGTTCTCTAGCCTCTTCTTTCTTCTTTTTACTACCTTTATATTGTATGCTTTTGATTTGAGTAATATTTTAGTTGTCCAAGTATTAAGACTGGTTGGGGGATGGGATGAAGCTTGGAACTTCCTTTTACTATTACGTTATTGATATCTTCCACTTTTTTCGATTTTAAGGCACCCCTTGCATCACAGACTGTGTGATGGCGGAACTTGAGAAGCTAGGTCAGAAATACCGCGTGGCTTTAAGGTATGGTTTCATGTTTCTGAGTTTTTCAATTTCTTTTCCAGATATGTTTTGTATCAAGACTTAAGGTGGCTGATTGTGTCTCTGGCAGTGGTTTCTGTCTGCTTGTAAATTTTGTTACTTGCAGTTGACATCCACAATGTGTTTCCTTTGCAATTTGGTGACCAAAAACTGGTCCAGTGCTGCTCAAAATCTCATTTGGTTACAGGCATTCTGATGATGGATGTTTGTGTCTTACAGGATTGCTAAGGATCCACGTTTTGAGAGACTACCCTGTATTCATAAGGGGACTTATGCTGATGACTGTATTGTTGAAAGGGTTACCAAGGTACATTTTGACTATAATATCTTTGTTCTGCTATCCTTGCTGATTGTTGTTTTCTCAAAATGTTGTCCACTTTGGAGATTTTTTCCAACTTGTCAGACGGAGTTAGCTGCCATTAGGTAGTTTATTTGAAGTATTGATTAAGAATAAGGATTCATATGGGTTTGGAGGGAAGATAATCTATCATGTTTGTTAAGCTTGGACTGTTGATTTCAAATGCATGGTTTGGATTTTATCACTCAATGAATCAACGCTTTCCCACTAGTATAAAACATGCTAACCACCCGCTGAGTTATAAGAAATCTAACCGTTTCTTTTAAATTCTGTGGCTCATATTTAGCAAACATGGGACCTTATGTTGCAATGAACCTGAGAGGATCAATCCAGATTTATAAATCAAGCCATCTTTCTGGCAATAAAAGGTGAAAATAATAAAGCCTCACAATGATAGAAGTTGGAGGAAATTATTCTCTTAAATGTTCATGTCAATATGTTTTTGTTGTTCTTTTAAAAACATTGATCTATTACTGGGAAAAATAAGCTTGACCATAATGGTCATAGGCAAGGAATATAATCCGTTCTGTGACTGTATTTCAAAGTATTTTACTTTGTTTTTTATATGCTGAAGTATTATCCATGACACGGCCTTTCATGTTGATTCCTTTGTGCACATTGACATTATCCAATGTGTTTTTTGAATATAACTAACTAGATCATTTGTGTGGGAACAGCATAAATGCTATATTGTTGCTACATGTGATCGAGATTTAAAGCGAAGAATCCGCAAGGTATCTTAAAGTGAATAATCTTTTGCTGTTCCTTTGAAATGAAATCTGTTCTGATCTGAAGTTGCTTGTTTGCTGGCAGATCCCTGGTGTGCCGATCATGTACATCACTCAACACAAATACTCAATTGAGCGGTTGCCTGAAGCAACAGTAGGTGGAGGTAGGCTCCTGCAACTCGTGTTTAGTAGAAATTTTATTTGATAATGCTCTGATTTGATTAGACTGACTTCTGTGTCTTTCTGATGCAGCTCCACGATATTGATAACTTTCAAGATTGGGAGAACAGAGGATTTTTCTTGATACTCTTGAATGTTACTTATCCTACCATATGGAAATATGGTTGGGATCCTTTACCATATGGTGGCTCTTTTTTAGTGTGGTTGTTTCCAACCTCGAAATGAGGGTTGAAATTTTGTTGTTTCTATAATTAGAGGAAAATCTTCACAATATGTAACTGTTTTTAGCTTTGCTTGTTTCATTATTATAGATCACGCTTGCCGTCTGAATTATGCTTCGACCCCTCTCAAACTTGGCCACTGAAGCCTTGCTGTTTTCCTGAATTTGATGGGTGGTCGAATTGTTTTGTATTCTCACGCCAATGCATTTATTCCCCATGAATTTGACCTCGGTGGCGGTATAGCCAGCATTTTTTATGCAGAAGATAAGGACTCTGATGATTTATAATTATATTTAATAGTTAATGCAACAACATGAAAAACACTGAACAAAGCTCTCAGACCAAGCCGAATATGGAGATGGGGGAAGTTTTTGTTTATTTGCAGAAAATCTCACCCAGATGATTTAATGGTTAATATCAGTTGGTGAATTTTTTTAATTTTTAATATTTTTTTTATGTAACAAAAAATATATTCAGATGATAAAAAAATTATTTGATATTGTTATTAAATTCAGTCTAACATTTCAATCTAATATTGAATGTTAATCTAATATTTCAATCTGATTTCGTATATAATTTGATAACTTGAGTTGAGAATTAAACCACGTGGGAGTGGGAGTTGATGAAACTAATTAATTGGTAAAACAAAGTTTGAGGATAAAATTAACAGATAAAAAAATATTTTAAATTAATATCTTATTTAGTTTGAGTTTAAAATTAAACTAAGTAAAAGTTATCTTAACATAATAAGGCTTACTTGGTCAATTCAAAGATAAATGGCAAGCCAATAAAAAAATTCTGAAAATAAAATAGAGAAAAAAATAATGATATGAACATGGAAAAAATGTCTATCCAAATTCTTTTTTGATTTGGATGTAAATTAAATCGTGTAAGAATTGTTATAATATGATCAAAGATAACTCTGACAATTGTTAAACAAATCTAATGGTAAAAGTAGAAGAAAAAAATGAAAGGAAAGAAAACAAAAAGAAAAATAAAAAAGGGTTGAATTAAAAACATCAACAGCTTTAGAAATAATCATTACTTTTTTAGATAATATCTTGTTTTTGTCTATTTCATATACTTCTAAATAAATTCATTTAATAATTACTTCACATCTTTACGTAAGTCATGTTTGACGAAGAAAATAAATAAAGAATTTGAACAACAAAACAACATATATTAAATTTATTAAAAAAATAAAAACTAGTTTACCTTAAAAAGAGAAAAAATCCATTTCCTCCATTTTCTCCAAAACCAAACATATCTCCACTTTTATTTTGGTAAGTTAAGAAATTAATTGTTTTTAAAAGAAATTGACAATTTCAAGTACAAACCACACAAGGTTTATTAAGATAATCCACCACAATATTTTATTTTTTCAACTTTTTATCTTACATAATGATATCAACAGGTGAAAACATGAACTATTAGCTAACGAATTAAAAAAAAAACACCATTAATAAATTATTGAAAAATGACACCTCAATTAAATAAAAAAAATAAAATAACAGGCACTCTAAAATTTATCGTGAAGATGCCATGGTTTGTTAATAGAGTGTGGGTGACAGAACAAACCCGAGTTCTCCAACAAGAATAAATATTGGTGTTCTGTCAGTGTGGTAAAGAATTTTGATAGTTAACGATCGGGGATAATGCCTGCTGTTGCAGCTGCTGTCCTGCCTAGAAAAGGGTGAACATGTGATCTTTGTAGACTGTCGTGTGAGTATTTAAATTACACTGTTTGTCTTGCAAGAAAAAAAGAAACCAACAGGCTTCTCTTGTCTTCAGTATGGATTGGAACAGTTCTATAACTGGCAATCAGGGCCATGGTAAATGTCGGAAATTCGAAAGAGAAATCTGGAAATTACAAATTCTCCCTCGTTTTTCTGTCATGAACGCAACAACTTCTACAATGGGGTGTGAAGAGATTGAAAAGAAAAAGGGAAAGTTAGTATAAACACTCATCAACAACACTAACGACGTAGGATGCAGCTACTTGCATACAAACCCCTTCGTACAAAAGATACAAAAGCATGCATCCTATCTGCCAAATGAATTAACTGTAGAGGAAAAATCAACAATAAAAGAATGATCAAAGTAGACCCTACCTCCAATACTGCCCAGCCTGAAATTAATGCTACAAAGATCCCGACACAGACACCGTAGAGTTTGAATTTTCTATGTCCTCAGGTGGGGGCTCCACGTATTTCCCCAGCACTGGTTGACGGCGTTTTTTCCTCATTCTTTGTTGTTTGTCCTTGCTTTGCTGTCTCCTCTTCTCTTTCTGATGATACCGCAGATTTCTCTCTTTCTCAAATAATCCTTGCCATACAACCTCGCCTGTTGATGGCCATAACCATCTTCTCCTGGGCTGATCAGAATCTGCCTCTTCAGCCAAGTCCTCATCCATGCTCTTAAGGATGCTGTATGAGAACGATTTGACCCAAATATTGCCTCTGCGACTGTTGACTGCATGCTGCTCTTGCATCAAGCCACTCTCAGGGTTCACGTACACCATCTGCCTTGCACTGTGGTATGCCCGGACATTTATAAGCAGCTCAAGAACCCGTGAGTAGCAATGCTTATCCTGCAATGCATTTGAAAAAATAAAAATTGCACGTGGTTGTAAAATGGTCTCAGAGCTATCTGTACAATTTGAGGGAACCTAGGATGACTATTTGACTGTTCCAACAGCATATCTTGCAAACAATAATCCCCCACAAAAATAATTTGCCAGTCAATTATTCCACACACCAAGTGACCCAACTTGATGGCAGGGTCAATTGGATGGTTGTAGAAGTAACTTTGACATTTTATTCATAATGAGCTTGAAGAGTAAACTGAGCTTCAGTAAAACTGATGTCTACCACTTTGGGTGGGGGGTCCGTCAAATAAACCCATTGAAAACCTTGATTTCAATCATAATAGTGTGGTCACAAGCGAGAGGCGCCCTACAGCATCAAGGCTGTCCAATGCCCGAAGTGCAAGGTGCATGCCTAAATAAAACAAGGCACAATGCTATAAATTCAAATAATATATATATGTTAAAAATTAAGATTAGAAAATCAAAGAGAAACTCAGAATATTTTAATTTAGTCATAAAAAGATATACTATTCATCTTTAAAAACAAAATAAGACAATTAAAAGAGCAAGTGGATTAAAATAGATAAACTTAGAATGCTTAAGTTTGGAATAAACTAGGATGATTAAAAAAACAATAAACATGACAAGAAAAAAAAATCAGTTGTGAAGTTTGAAACTCAAGTTTCAAAAACAATAAGCACAACTAGAAAAAAAAAATCAATTGAAGTTTGATGAGTGATGAACTTGAGATTTGAGAAATATTCTTTTATTTTAAAAAAAAAAAGTAAAAATTGCAGCAGCATAAAACCATGAATATTTAAAGAGACAGAAAGAGACAGGTAAAAAAGAAATAAAATTGAGAGAGGCCACATATGTTTAGAAGAAGAAAAAATTAAGAAACAAACAAAAAGATGTACCTGATTCTTTGGAAAAGCATGGCTGCCAAATGTGCCTACAACTCTATTTTGATGATCATTTTTTTCTTTTTAAACACTACTTTTTACTTTGACAACTACACCCTTAAATTAATTTTGGTGTTGACTAGAAAAAATATAAGCAAATCAGTCGAAACACATCAATTAAAAAAAAAAGAAAAAAAAAACATGTATTTTGACCAAGCGCTTGCTTCAGCGCCGAGTGCTTGCACTCCTGGCGAGCTAGTTAAATTGCCTTGCCTGGAAAAATAAAAGGCGCTGGGGTCTTGCCTCACCTGGAGAGCCCAGGCCCGTGCCTCAGCACCTCTTGACAACACTGCTTATAATAGTATCCAAACAAAATTCCAATAAGGGACACGTTTCATGCAGGCAAAAACAGAAAACTCAAAAGTTACCTTAGCCAGACTCAGATAACATCGTCCACTTTGATGGTGCTCCTCATACATCTGTGCATCCAGTGCATCCACAAACATTCTGCACTCAACAGTTCAAATCAGCATCTGAACCAACTTCTGCTTGAAGTTTTTGAATTACCAAGTCAGCAGGAACAACTTATCACACCTTGAAAACATTACAAACTCTAGGAAGGACCTTGTTGGCAAAGCAAAACTCAGCATGACAGACCATGTATCCCCATCTTCAGGCATGGGTGGCAAAAATTCCAAATCATGCTTGATGCCATACATCCTCTTAAGAGCCTCAGAGAAAGCTAACCTTCAACCACCAACAATTAAAAGGTGGAATCAGCTAAAAAAATTAAACGGAGAAAGGAGTGAAATTTTCAAGATTTCCATAATAAATCTTGAGATAAACAAGCATGGCTCTTACTTGCAATTTCCAGCATTTATAGCATCACAGAATGACCAAAAGTCGCTCTGTAAGTCGTTTCTTGGATCCATGTCCATGCGAACCCAAAAGTAAAGTGAGTCCCCATGCTTTCGTGATTCTATAGCATCTACCAATGCCTTTTCAGCAATCCTAGACAAAGATGCCTATTTATACCCCACAGTAAGATATAGTCCATTATATGCATGAAATAAGATCCCAAGGAAATAAGAGCACTGTTCTTTTATTTAAGAATAAATCTCTAAAGGTTATAAATAAACTCATTACTTCCATAGATGACAGAACTGAAATGGTAACTACTCATAGTTAGGTAATGGCAAGAGGAAATTAGGGACTAGAATCTCAGAAACCTTCCATCAATCTAGCTCATTTCAAAGTAAAGGCAAATCACAACTGTAGCTATAGTTGCATGGTATGCATCGATTAATCTGTTCAGCCACCACATGAGCTCAAAAGCTTCATGGTTGCAAGTAACCTTGTGTTAGCCAAATTTTACAGTAGAACCAAATCTATTAACGTTCTGCCAAGATCAGTCTGAATGACCAAAAATGCAGGATTAATTGAAAACAGCATGTAAGGCAGAGCAAACAACATTAAACGAAAAGAACATAGGGTAGACAAGAAATAGGGAATCGTTATATACCTTCCTTGCCGTTGCTCTCCAAGATTGAAACCCTATCCAGGAATTCTTATGAATACGGTCAATCCGATTTGCGATTGCAAAAAAAGCTCCATATTCACCTAGGGCATCTCGGTAGTATGGCTTGCTAAGAAGTGATAGACGGGAGGGGGCATCAATGTCATCTGTCCTGGGCCTTCGACCTTTTGTGGACTGCAACCATTGTCAGTGTGTAAAAACAGGCAGGAAAGATAAAAACATCTTTTATACAAGTTCCATCAAATTTACAAGTTCTCTAGCTAAAAGCAGAAGTATAAAGCAAGACCCATAGAATAGAAACTGGAACATGGTTTGGTTACAATTGCAAACGAGCATGTAACTAAGGGCTTCAAATTCCTTCGATGCAAGCCAGCAAGTGCCCACCAAAATCGAATTGTGTTGCCGGTAAAACACACCATATGATTCGGTTATATGTACCAGTCTTCAAATTCATTAAATATAAGAAGATGAGGTAAAACACACCATGATGCTAGGCAATATGCAAATAAGCTTACAGATACATAAATAAAGATATTATTCAAAGTGAGTTACTGCCCATTTAAATTACCTCAACTTGCTAAATGGCAAAGAGATTAAAATTGGAAGTTCAAGCAAAAAACACCTTTGGAAAGTAGAATCTTTAAACTTGGCATAAAAGATTTTTTTCCCATATGCTATATATTGAAGGAAGGTGGTGTCTATCATGTTGGGAACAATCACCAGATTGAACACAAAAGTTAACTTAAAGAAAAACAGAGAAAATGACATGGGTTATCTGGATGAAATACAGAGATGCAAACTCACCAATCCTACTCCACGATAAAGCGAACTTAGGTGAAGAAAAGACCAGGCTCCTTCCCCAAAATACGGTTCATAAATGCATAATGGTTGCCCTGTCCTCAAAAGTTCTCCTTCATCCCTTTCATGTAAATCATTCCTGGAACGATCAGCCCTTTTGACACTTTTATACACATCCTCCCATGTTCCATGAGGTTCATCAGTTCTATCTTTTAGCTGCCAAATATTCCAAGGGTCAACTTTTACAAAGGATGCACTTCAAGAATGGAAGATAAGAAGACCTGTTCCATCCAAAATTTACTCTTCATAAATTATCACTGCACAAACACTTACCTCTTCTTCCTCTCTTCTCTTTCTAGTATTGAGCATCATAATATTTCTCTCTTCCTCCCAGATGTCATATGAGAATGAATCATTGGTAGCAGCTATGGAACCAGAGCTCTCCTTTTGCATGTAGTTCCACTGCTCCTCAACTGTTTTTAAATACCTGGAACTTTTCAAAGTTCTGTCTTCATGCGTAGAATTCATAAATGCTTTAAATAGATGCCAGCACCACTCTTTTTTCAGTATTGAAGGAATTTCTGAAACAGCCTTAGGAGGTGCGACTTCTGATGGAAGCTCAACAACATTTTCAAGTAGCGTAGCGTAGCCTTCAACAGTTTCTAGAACCATGAGGTTTTTAGCAGTCTTTTTCCCTATTGACGCGATATTACAGGCCAGAGGTGATAGTGTCCCTTTGGAGATCGCTTGCAATACAATCTGTGTTAGAACCTTGAGGTTTTCCTTAGGAAAAAGATAGCCATTTACCCTGTCATCAACCTAATAGTTATTGCTAATACAGTCAGTAGTTTGCTTAATAAACATAGGTGTGTAACAAGAAAATGATTCACAATAATGAAAAATAAAAATCTGATATCAATCATTGTGTATTTGGTATTTCACAAAATTCCTGACAATAAATTGTTAATGCCAAAAATTATGAACTGCTAGTTTCCAGCGCCACTAACTTCAAAGAAGAGCAGTAGCTATATTGAACTGGACAAAACTTATTTCTCATTGTAAATTGACTGGAAGAGGGTTAGTCTCAAAAAAAGAATATGTTTTGATGAGGTAGCAACAAGAATTATTAAAGAATGTTCCTGATGTGACGATAAAGAAATGATAGGATTCTACATGGGGGTATTGAGATGAGTGACTTGTAAGATTATATAAAGTAAAACAAATCAGGCAAATGAATAAGTTATTGCTCTGGTGAAGAGAGGCAATCTAATTCAAAGAAATACAAGGTCAGAATAAGACTCATAAGAACTCGGGTTTAGACTATGAATAAGACCTGATGGATTTATTAATCAAGATAATTGTGCCTTAATAGAGCTGAAAAAAATGAAAAACCAGAAAGACTAGTGATCCACCCTATGTAATGAAGAAAGTAGTTGAGTTGATACCACTCAGGAATATGAGATCATCTTTCAAATCATCCATTAAATCAATGTAACTTGTGGATTTAATCTGCTGGTGCATGAAGACTGAAGATTAGAAATCAGTAAGGCTTACATATTTCCTGATCATGGAGAGATCTGGGGTTATGATGGGTTTTCCAATGGACATGGCTTTCACCAAAATTTCAGGAAAAGACTGCTCCTCGAGGAAAGATCCATATATCACAAGATCAGCTGCACCAAGGGGACTGCTGACATCATCACCAACAGCAAAGTGCTTTACAGTACCTTTTGGATAACTCAAGTTAGCAGCAATAGCCTGAGGAAACAAAGAGATCACAGAAATTGGCATCTATTTTCAAATGTAAGAACTCTGCAGGCAAGCATCAAAATCATACCTCAACAGCCACACTGTAGTTGCCAGTAGGATCCCCACTTAAAATAATGATTTTGAGATGAGATTTTGAATTATTATCTAATGAAAATTCTGCAAAAACTGGCAATAGAGCCTTCAAAACAAGTGCATGCTCCAGCCACAAACCCCTGTACAAAAATTGACTTCCCACAATTGCAATGACAATGTCATCGGGCTCATAGCCCCTCTTCACATGCATTTCATCATTAAACAACGCCATTGTAGTTTCTGTTTCCCATATATCAGCAGGAGAACCAGGAATAACATAATAGTTTCCAGTGTCAAATGCAGAGTACATCATCTGTTTGAAATGCAGAAATGGAGATAAATGTCAACTTCAGCTCCAATGTTAGCATGAGTATGACAACATCACAACACAGTCATGTTACAAAACATTAAGTTGCTTATTGCTACATATTGGATTATTGTTTTTTTTTAATATAGATGAGATTTATTGGGGAGTTTCATTTTATCATTTTATCTGAAAGTCCAGATTAATCCCATGGAAATTTCAGACAGTGTCCATAAGGTGAGGTTATATCGTAGCCAATTACCGGAAGGACATGATTTGGGAAGACAACTACTGTAGCCCGGTTGAAAGCTTTTCTCCAATCATGCAGAAGCTCAATTTGCCAACTTGAAGTGTACTGTCTAGAATGAGTAGCGAGTGTTCTTTCATTGATGGTCCATATAAGAGGCACAGACTTGAAAGGTTCCTGCATAAAACTGTTAAAAGTGAAATCATTCATGTTAATTGAGTCACACAAATAACTTCTCGCATATATTAACAAAAGCATACACAGCTCCTGTCCTCGTATATGTACTTCAACTAGAACAAAGTGACAAAGTTGTTCCCCAAGTACGCTAAATATCAGGCAACACACTTAGCATTTTAATTTGCACGGGCAATCAAGTCTCAGGCATAGGGCGATTATGATTCTAGGGTAAAGACAGTTCTCCAATCATTACAATACTAAATAGGCTCATTTTTAATTGACTGCTAATGAAAGACTAATCACATAGGATTGCCCAAAATAGTAGAATTAATTGAAAAGAAGAAAAGGATTGAAGAAAGCATTATTTTTTGAGGTATATCTTTCATTTGAAAAAAAGATAGTAGTTCATCTTACCAAGAGAAGACACTCTTCGTTTCTAAAGAATTCACAAGTATGCCATCATAGCTGCAAAAAGAATACATCAAAATTAGATGCAACCAAAAGCATCCAAATCCAATGACACGGAACATGCTTGATTAATTTCAAAAACAAAAGACAGCATATTTAAAAGTTCATCATGTTTCTGAAAGGCAGTAGAGTGCCATGCATACTTTAGCCAATCAACAGATATCTCCATTTTGTGGCTGATTTGGATGATGTTAACTGGAGATCTCATGCTCTTCCAAATGCTTTGCGCAGGACCATCTACTAGTGAATAAACCTGCCAGACAAATTCCAATAAATTTGATGCAAAGAATTAAGAAGAATGGCATATCTTTGAAATTTGCTTTGCAGCTCAAGGGTACTTAAGAATTGGGGTAAAATTGCATATAAAAAAGAAAGATGCACAAATTTTGGTCGAGCAATTCACTTTTTTTTCACACACTCGGCATAACAATTCAAGTACCAAAATACATACATGAATTGTGTAGCCAATCTCTTGCAATGCAGTAGCAACAGTCACCATTAACAGCTGGTGTGGATCAACCAACAGATCCGCAAATACCTATATTAAAAAACACTATTTAGACCACAAGTCAACCCCGCAAAAAAATTTAACTAAAGGAGAACAGTGGATTAGTAAAGAGTAGTGAGAACTAACCAATGCAAGCTGGGGTTTCCTATAAGGAAAACGACTTAATGTCCTGTTACTAAATGACATATTCATCTCTCTATTTTCTTTTCGAAAATTTTGTAATATATTCGAAGGTTGAAACTTAATATCTTCACCAAAATCTAACCCACCAATCTCCTTCAGATACCACAAATCCTTATCAAACAATTCCATTCCTCTCCATGGAGAAGAACCTAGTTCAGATTTCTCAACTACAGAACCAGGCAAAAACATCTGAAAGAGAACTACAAAGAAGAGAAAAACAGCAACAGTACAAATCCATTGAATGTAATCTAACTTCTTGAAACGCAAGAAACGAGAAAAACTTGATCTGGGTCTATACAAAAAGGGGTGTCTTTCAGTTCTACCAGCTGAATAAGAACGAATGAGAGTGTTTTTGTCTCTTTTGAAGGAGATCCCTCCCGTCTCTAATGAACCCATTTAGAGTTCCACCAAAAAAATCAACTCTTTGCCTCCTCTGTAGAGCGACATGCAGATAAGCTAATCGATGTTGAAAGAGAAAAATAAACACGCAGGGCAATGCAAGATGCTTCTGAGTTGAGTAATAGCGAGGCGGATAGGGAGACTGAAAGGTCAGGATGGGTGTTGGCTTTGTTTGTTTTTCTGTCGTTATCAACGTGAGCTGGTTTTTAGTGCTGCGAGGGACATCGATATATAGTACAGAAAAATCTTACAAATCTAATATCCCTCAATATTATAATGATTGTCTTAAAACATAAAGATTTTTCATTTCTTTTTCTTAATTTAATTACTAGCAACATAATAAAAATAAAAGTTATTACAGCAATAATAATAATAATAAATGTTGATAGTTTATTGTAGGGATCCAAAAGCCCCGAAGGAGAAGGGATTTTTCCCGAGAGTAAAAAAAAGGAGGAGCAGGGGTGGTGGGATGTCGATATCCTGCTGAAGTCACAGGAATCATTTGGTTAGTTTTCTATTAATATGCAAGTGACTAGTTTGTTGACTATATAGTTTGACAATCGGATTTAATTTTAAATTAAGGTCACCCCATCTATAAGTGAAGAAAAGAAATAGGAGGAGAAATAATGTCCTTCTCCACGGCTTCGAGTTGGAATCGTGGCAAGAATGGAAGTATCCAATCATGTTAGTGCAATGCCCTGGACATGGTTAAGGATGCGAAAGAAGATGATGGTGTTGTTTTTTAAAATATTTTTTATTTAAAAGTAATTAAATTATAAAGTAAGATATCTTTTTAATATTGTGAAAGTGAACTTTAATAAAATAGTGATGGCTTCCTACGAGTAGATAAACACATGGATTTAGATGATAAAGGATATTAATGGTTATTTTTTAAAATAATTTTTATTTGAAAATATATTAAAATAATATTTTTATTATTTTTTAAAAATTATTTTTCACATGAACGTATAAAAAAAAATCATGAAATGCAATTTGAAACTGCGTCCTAGTAAATCTCAGACCCAAAGAAGAAGAAGAAAAAAGTAGTGATAATATTTCTAGAAGAAGAGAGTACAGATAGTGAATGGTTTTTGATTAAATAACTAGTATTATTGTACGCTATGCGGTATGTCAAAAAAAATATGGATAAAAAATTGTTGATAGTGTTTTTTTTGTCTAACAACAAAAATTTGGTATGGGTATTTAATCTATTTTACTTTATGTACATAAAAAGTTTATTATATATTTTACATGCAAATGATTTTTTTAAAAGAAAATATAGAGATACTAGTTGAATAAACAATTAAATTTTGTCATGTGAACTTTTGTAAATTTTGTTCTAGTCAAAACTCTTTATATATATATAACATGAATGTTATATTTCTAGTTAATAATTGATGCATTTTGATTAATCTCTAGATATTAATAAATTAAAATTATATTTTGTTATATTAGTTTACAGTATCCGATAATTTAATAATATTATACTTTTATAGTAATATCATTATTACTCGAGGGCCACTTTATATTGATTTTAAATAATAATAAAATATAATTAATATGTTATTTATATAAATTAAATATAAAAAAAAATATTTATTTTATAGCTTAACTTGTCAGGTGATATAAGGCTAAATATTTCATGGTAAATCTCATTCATATCCACGAGTTATAATGGGATAAGCTTGATGCACAAATATCATGTTAAGTATGTAATACCAATGTATTTATGTTTTTTTATTTGAACATTAATTATTTAATTTTGATTGATAATTGATATAAGTTTTTATATTTAAATGTTAATCATTCAATTTTGATTAATCATTGGTATAGGTTTTTATATGTTCTAATAGCTTTATATCAATGTCATAAATAAAGAACTTTATATTTTCAACTTTGTTTGTATGCTACGAGGGATCTAATATTTGGTTAGTATTAGTTTCGTTACACTACCTTAATATTGTTGGATGCATTGTCCATGATAATATGATCGTTTAAATTATCTCAGTATATTCTAGATTATGTTGATACTAAAAACGAGTTGTATGGTATTAATTCTCAAGGTAAATACAAGAAAAACTAATTGGTAAATCATGAATCTTATATTGATATATGAAATGCTAAGAAAGATTGTGATTATGAGGAGCAACATCCAACAATTGATATAGATATATTATATGGCATGATATCTATCCATCACACATCGTTTCATTACACTGATCTTGTCACCCTACCTAAGACGTCTACAAAATCTAACGTTTCATGTCCCCTGATACTCAAGATATAATTGATTGATATGTAATATTGTTTTACATTTATTAAATATAAAATTAATTTTATTATGGATGACAATTAGTAATTATTTTTAATATATGTATATGGATTAATTACTTGGCATACGAAGCTTGACAAATAATAATAATTATATGTGAAGATGATGATGAGATGGGATGTATTATGATCAATATCATATTTAATCTATATCACAGTGAACTTTAAGAGGTTGAGCATTTTGAAGCAATATTAATAAAAAATAAAATTATTTATCATAAAAATGTTAAAAATATTGGTTCATTAATGAGCGTCACAAGCCCATTTACAAGAATCTTAAGCCCATCTAGTAGCTAAGATGTTATGAATCCTCTTTGCACCTGTATGTATATCACAACCTTGTATATGAATGCTTCATATACTTGTAGGAGCTGGAAAAAATATTATATATAATTACATGTTATAAAAATTATAATTACAATTATTACTGGTTTAATTTCTAATAAAATGTCATGTTATTTGTAATTGTGTAAATTGTTGTTTTTTCAGGGAAGCAGTCAATAGTTTGCCCTAAGATGCTTTTCATTAGAAGAGTTGCAGATACTATTTGTAATGACACACGTGTTGCAATGGATGTCCATGACTCACGCATCACAGATGCTAATTACAGCACTCTTTATTATACTGGTTCCCTAAATATTTTTGCATATATGTTATTTTACAAAATAATTTTTTATTTAAACATGCTGACTTATCAAAGCACTAATGACCTCTTAATCATAGTGATGTTATCAATTTACTAGCTTTCTCAAGTCGTAACTGTCTCCTGTAGGAAGGTAATACCCTACAGAGTCAAACTAATGTCAACTCAGACATTGTTTATGAATTTTCAGGGGATGAATTCGTGAGAACTGCCACATATCCAGGACCCAACAGATGTCTCCAGGAGTGGAGTCAATGCTCTGAATTGAGAGCAGTAAATTATAAATTAATCCTTTTAGTTTTCTAAGAATATAAAATAGTACTTTTAGTTTTGAAAATTAATTGATTAGTTTCTTGATTATCGCTGACAGTTTAAAAATATTTTGTTTTCTTATTAATCTTTTCACACTATCAACTTCTTTTATTTTAAAATAAGAAAATAAATTAACTTGGAAAAGAACGTGTGAAATGGATGAAAGTGATTTAAGTTACAAATAGATTTGTGAAGATTGATTAATTATTTTTTAAAATTATAAAAACTACTCAACTGATTTTAGAAACAAAAGGACTAATTAATAATTTGAAAGCTAAATATTTATATTTTCCCGACCACTAATAATTAATTTATTTCATTTTCTTTTATTTTTTTCATGTGATTTGGAGTCAACACCAGCTACAGGTTAGAGAATTAGGCTACTCGCAGAGATTGGCATCAGGCTTTTTCGACAAACTCTGAAATTCGACCAGGGCAAACTAGTAAATCTCTACAATTTCTTTTTTTTAAAAAAAAAGGGAAAATTACCTCTACTGTTTCAAAAATCATAAGAAACCACTGAGTTGGTTTTACACTTTGCCTTCACTGTTTCAAAAATTACAAGAAACCACTACAAACCTATTTATTTTTGTATTTAGAAAAATTAAAAAATTTGCTTTAAACTATTTTTTTAATATTTCGGTTCATTTTGATATTATAATGTCAATAATAAACTTAAAAATAAAAAATAAAATTATTTGGATACATCACTACCACAGTATCAAACTGTATCTAATTATAGCAGCATCAACGCTTTTATTCGCTCGCATGGGAGCATGCGGGACTGGGAACTTCACAAGTGATACAATAATTGATCAGAAACGAGTTCAGAAGACATGATTGATTTTGTACAGCGGGGAAAAACTGTGTTTGCATAAAATTTTAAGCGAGTAGTTCGCTGGCTTAATCACTAAAAGGTGGTAAAATACGAAACAGAGATCCAATTGACTCAACAAACTACTCGTATGCCGAGTGGGGAGATGAATTCCACCCAATTTGCACTTTGCACTTCCCATGTGAAATGAATTCCATCTACGAGAGAGAATATAAACCAAGCCGTTTCAAAAGTAATCCACCCTTAAGCTAGCGCTCAGCCATTAACATGAAATAAATGACAGAAAGAACAACACTCAAGCTCCCGATCTTCCATACTCTTTATACGGTTCCGTGGCCAACAGCTGATGGGCAGAAACACCCGATCGGCAGCTTGCATTTCATCCAAGGCAAAGAAAGAGTGTGATTAGCCATGCAGGCACAACAACTCAAAGGGTCTTTTG
Organism: Populus ilicifolia; assembly: GCA_015708895.1. Classification (NCBI taxonomy): domain Eukaryota; kingdom Viridiplantae; phylum Streptophyta; class Magnoliopsida; order Malpighiales; family Salicaceae; genus Populus; species Populus ilicifolia. The sequence goes on along the minus strand of SRLM01000333.1, from coordinate 1,428,037 downwards.
ATTCATTATAATTTTCCAAGGGGGGACTCACTTGCATGATCATCCACCAACCAGAGACTATAATCACGGAAACGCTTTATCTTCTTCTCAAAACCTGTGATGTAATTGTTGTGAATGATGACATGCTTTCCCTTAGTTTCCTGCACCCATGTCTGATTCTTGAAGTACAATCCTCCTGTTGGGAATGCTGCCTGGGGCAGAAGATACAGATCCACCTGCAGACATATCATGAATACGCACGCATCAAAACGTAATTGATGCACCATTAGAAAACCCATGGAAAACCTATGTGGCATAAATATACTATTTGTCTTCTGCATGCAAATTTGAACTCATTTCAGTTTTTGGGTTCATAAATTTGAAATCTCCTCCAGATGTAAGCCTCAATAGTCAAAGCACTGTCCACACCTTTCCAATACCTTAATTAGAATTGTTTATATCACAAACAAAGAAAAAGGTTTCTACTAATCCAATTTGTAGAATGTGGATGCGCTAAAAGGTCGGCAAAAACCTGTCCAGCTGTTTTATTCAATGCCCAGTTAAAAGCAGGCTGATCATTGGCTTTCTTTGTTTTGGACCAAGGCTGAGCTTTAAGTTCCTCGATCCATTTCTTCATAACTAGCTTTGCTCCATCAGTAGGACGCATGAAAATCATGCAACTACATATATAAGTGCGCCCCTTTTTACCTGGTGGTGGTAAATCATGGGAATGGTCCAGTGGCTTCACCTGGTAACGCAAAGAAAAAGGCATCGCAAATGTTTATCACAAAGATTGCTGAAACCAATTCACTGTGTGGTCTAAGGACAGACTTCATTTACTTGGTCTTAGGTTTTCACAAACAATATAAATATCAAATTACATGAGATCATGAAGAAGGATGCGAAATGATCCATGTAGCTGATGCCAACTAGTTTGGAATCAAGGCTCTGTTGTCACAGTCATTGTTGTATATGAATATCAAAATACTAAAAAGAAAAAGAAAAACATCTACCATCAATATCACCAGAAATGGAGTTAAACTAGACTTAGCCTGGAAATGATCCATTGTCAACCTGTTCATTGGCTACAAAAAGACATCTAACGATGAGGGGTTATCTCCAATAACAAGTATTAATTGGCTGAAGAGTCAGAAAGCAGGAGATCTAAAGACATGGATATCACGATTTGAGAGTTCAAGGTAGCATCTAAAATTATGAAAAATAAAGTTAATTCATGGTGTGATTTTCAGCCAGTATATACCAAACCCCCTCAAACTCATTATGCCAGTATCCCACTGACTAAATAGGGTACGCGAGAAGAAGAACATGTGAGATTCAAATCAAGTTAACCACCGCTGTTTTCAATAATCAGATGAAGCGGTCACATTAAAAAATTATATGTGAATTCAAACTCAAAATCACCACAAATCAAAGCTACGAGCAGGTTAGCATGCGTACCGCAGCCATGTCATCGGTGAAGTACACATCATGGTTTCCCTCCAAATACCGGAAAGGATCTCCTAACCACACCATATCCACATCATTGTACATCACATTATAACCAAGATCCAAAATGTGCAACAAATGCCGAGGCCTCCTAGATGTAAAATTGAAAAATCCCTATCCAGGGAAGGTAATTAATATCACTTCAAAAGGACAATAAATCCTATCAATCAAGCGAAAAAACTTCTTGTTGTCACTTTCAAATCAAAATTCCAAAAATAGCAAACCACAGTAATTTAATTTGCCACAAACAATAATTGTTGACTGCAATTACGAGCTTCGTTAAAAATCAAAGCATTCACTTAAAAGAGGGGGGGGGGTTGCATTTAGTACCTGAGAACCAAACTTCTGAGCGGACTGTGAATCAGGAGCAGGAGGCACAAGAACAGCATGACCAGGCCATCTCTCATTGACGTTATAAAGAGTAGCATAATCCTCAGCAATAACAAGAACCTTATCTTGATGCTTTTGTCTCGAAATACTGATCAACCAATTACTTAAAAATGGCAGGTAAGGTTGGCTAACTGCGCAAACAATCACTGTCTTGTTTTTTGCAACAAAAGCCACCGCTTGGGGTAGTGTGTATTGTTGCCATTTTGCAAGCGAGGCAGGTTTTGTTGCTGAGAAAATTGAGGGTGTGCCTGTCCAGGGTAAGATTACGCCTAGAATTAGGAGGAGGGATAGTAAGGCTATTAGGCCTGTGCGGCTGAAGAGTGAAATTTGTCGTTGGGAGTAAGATTGGCGTGGTGATAGCGGGTAGGGATCAGAGAGTATGCCGTGGAGAGGTCTTTGGTGCAAGAATGTTGGCATTTTTCAGCTTCTGTCAAAAATTGTGGGGATTGGGAGTTGGAGGATGTATTGGATTTGACGGGGAAGAAGAGGAGGGGGTTTGGTTTTACTGGGTTTTATGTGACTGGATCTGTGATTTCGGTTGCCGGTGAAAATAGCAGAGAATGATGGGTTTTTTTCATGGCTTTGAAACTCGGTCTGAGCGGCAGGATAGGTCATCTTCTTACCCCAACCATGAGCCTAGACTAGCCAGGATTCCTTCAAAACTATTTATATAGTTAATTTGTCAAACTTGGGTGGCTAGATCAAAATTAGGATGAGACACCATTAATTTTTTTTCATGTTAAGATGTTGTTTTTTATTTTTTAAAATAATTTTTTTATTTATCAAATAATTATATATGTTAATAAAAAATAAAAAAATTAATAATAAAAATATGTAATTCAACTATCCAATAACCTACTATTAAAAGATAAATATATATATATATGGTCAACCTATATTTATTCTCGAAAAGATATGAAAATGAATTATAAAAAAATATATATTGAAGGATTAACTTAAAAAACATAAAAAAATTAAAATTAATTTATACTAATCTTTAAAATTTATGACCAGTTGTATAAAATAAAAATATAAAAAAACAATTAAGTAAGATTCTCTAGTAAAAAAAAAAGAGCTTGGTGATGATACCAAATTGTTTTTAAAAAAAGTAATTTTCAAGTCAACTTGAGATCTGATTAACCCCACATTAAAAAAAGTGAAAAAAAATATGAAGACCATTTTAAATAAAAATAATTTTTAAAGAAAAAAATGAAAAAAAATTAATTTTATAAAATATCTAAAAAAATTAAAGTTAATCCATGTTAAACTTCAAAACATGTTACATTAACCATTACGACAAGACTAACCCCATAAAAGGGTGAGACCAAATTTAAAAAAAAAAATTAAAAAAATTAAAATCAACTCTTGTTAAATTTCAAAATTCGTTGTTTTGGCTATGATAATATGATCAACCTCGTAGAAGAGAAAAAAGTAACAACGAAAAATTCTTAATTATTAAAATGTCAAAGGACTAAATTGGAAAGAAATAAAAAAAAATATAGATTAAATTTAACATAAAAATAAATTAAAATCAAATATATATATATAGATGAAGTTGAAAACAAAATTTAACCCGTAAAAAGACATGAAAATATTAAAAGAATAAGGATGAAATTTATTATAAAAATTAAATTAAACAACATGGATAAAATTAAAAAAAAAACATAAGTAGTAAAAAAATAAAAACTATACTAGGTATACAAAATAAATGCATGGACTAACCTTGGCAATAAAAAAAAAATAGATAGGAGAAGAAAAAAGTTTATCAAGTCTTGATCGGAGCTCCGTCGCGCGCGCGCATCATACCATCATGTAGAGGATATCGGTGCGCTTCCAATGTCACTTTTGAAGGCGGTGTTTGACAACAAGACTTCAATGTATGTGCATGATATTTATTTGTTGGAGTGTGACAGGTACGTGCAATCAACTTTCTTTTTATTGATATTTAATTTCCACTAAAAGATTAAAGTGCTCCTAATCCGTCATGAGAATAACAAAAAGTCGAGATAAAAAGGAAAAAAAGCTCATTTATGGAAGCTTTAAATTTGTTGATCCCGGAAGCATCCAAGTAGTTTCATTACATATTAAAAATTTAAATTTCAATAAAGCCCTTTCATCCACTAATTATTATTGCTATGAAAAATATGTAAATACCCCTAGCTATTAGCGGATAAGACTTAAATGTTTATGGGTAGTTTAGTCATTTCTTATACATAAAAAAATTTAAAAATAGCTTTATTTTTTTTATTCCAATGGCGTAGCAAATATCAAGAGATAGATATACCCGTTATACAAATAAACCTCTATTAAATAAAAAAAATACCCCTTTATAAATATGTATTTGGCTAGTTTTAAAAGGAGTAAAATAATAAAAACATTATAGATTGTCCATAGTATTTTTTCCATGCATTTTAGTTTTACATATAATATAATTATCCTTAACTTCTTTTATTATTTTGACACACATGAAATGATGTGTAACTCTTACTATTTATATGTTTTTTTTTAAAAAAAAAAGATTTTTTTTTCCCAGTCTTTATCTTTTTTAGTTCACATCTAGTTATTCGATTTGTGTTTTGTGACAAATTGAATATTTTTTTATTTTTTAAAAATGAATAGGTTTTTCCAACATAATTTTTTACTTAAAAACATCCTAAATATATATTGGAAAGATTGTACATATATTTATTTAAGTAAATAAAAAAATCATCTACATTAAAAAATAAAAAATATATTCACGATAACTAAAGATGAAACTAAAAATACTAAAAGATAAACGTAAATTAAGATATTTAATATCGCAATATGAATCATTTATCCAATTGTTCTCGATGATTTTGCTTGTTAAAATTAATTTTATATAAAACCAAATGATAATAAAAATAGATACACATACAAAAAAAATCAATTGAATAAAATCAAAAGAAAAAATATTACACAAGCTTGCACATATTAGAAAAAAATACAATAATTTTATGTAAAAACTAAATGATATTTAACAAAAAATAAATTAAAAAGTTTAGGGATAGATGTATATTTAAATATCTTGTCTCAAAACATGAAGCATATTGTATTTAATAAATTTATTTATTAAACCAATGTTTTATTTAATGAAATAATAATAAAAAATAAATATTATAAGAAAGAGATTTAATAAAATTAAAAGGAAAGAAATAAAGTTGCGTAGATATAATGCATCCTAAGATCATTTTTTTTTAATATGTGTATATGTAAATAATATAAAAAACACATTTTAAAATGGACCCTTGCCTAGGCTATTTTAAAAAAGCTTGACATGCATACCTTTCTTTTCATTAAAGATGGAACACATGGTCCATCGTGTATTAAAAAAATAAAATAAAAGTAAGCTGCATGCTACATGGTTTTTGTAAATCCAAGTCATTGTAGTTATAAAAAAAATTAATATTGATTTTTTTAAATAAAAAATTATAAAATAAAAGTAAGCTATACATCATGTGGTTTTTCTAAATCTAAGTTGCTATAGTTGTAAAAAAAATTAATATTGATTTTTTTTACTTGAAAAATTATTTTTTAACTTATTTTTTATCTTAAATATTTGTAAAACCTCATAAATATCATGATAAATCTATATATAGCATCAAATAACTTAAAAGTCTATCTAAAAAACCAAATTCAAACCGTAACAAAAAAAGTTATGAAACTCGAATCTATCATCTCAAATAAATTTAAGAGCAAATAACATTTAGGGTAAACTCCTTTACCAAATGAAATTTATTAGCATTAAAATTGATATTTTTTACTATAAAAATCAATTTCAACCAAGACTTTTTTTTTTCTCCACCAAATTCATCTATTTTCTCTTCTAGGAATAAAAAAAATAAAAAAATAAAATTTTGGATTAAAATTGAAATTTTTATTAATCCAAGGACAAAAAGTTTATGATCTGAAAAGTTTAAAAACCAAATTAAGCTTTTAATATTATTTTTGAAACTAACACCCGTTTCCTCCGTGTTTTTTCCTTTTATTTTAGTCTCTTTTCATCAATCTTGTCATTCATCAATAAATTCAAAGCAAGTGGTCTTCAATCTAGCCCAAAAGGACGCAACTAACTTAAAAAAAATTAAAGATAAAAAAAAATTACTACAATAAATTCACATTGAAATGCAAGCGTGCATAATGATTTTTGCTGCAATGTTTTTTCCACAGCATTTAAAGTTTTTTATAACTAGTTAACTATTTGTTTTTGCCACGAGTAATATTTTAAGTTAATTTCTGATACAAGAGAAAAAATATAACTACATTGTAAATGTGATTTCATGTATCGTATTTTTTAATAAAAAATAAAAATGTTGTTTCTGCTTTATAAAACAAATTAAAAAATATATAAATTGATAAATAAAAAGATATTAATACTAATTAAATAGAAAATTAATATTTAGTTTAAAAAATAAGATAGACGTACATCAACTCTCCTTTTTTATTTTATCTTAGAGATCAATTATTGTGGCTATTAACAAAAAAATTCTATTTTGATAAGTACATCTTACAAACACATTTAATTTATATAAAACATAACATAAAAAATTGAAAATTAATTAAACAAATCTCTCAAAGCACTATAAAACTAAAAAAATAATCACTATTCAAAAAATAAAACCAAACCAAAAGTTTAAGAAAATAGAGGGGATGAATTAATATTTGAATAAAAAAAATAATGCAGAGAAAAAAACAAAAAAACAGCCAGGCACTCGATGGGCTTGATAGGCCAGGCCGATGAACCTAGCTTCTAACAAAAAACCCCAAGCCCACCATGCATTGGTCGCTCGCTGGACATTTTTCTAATCACCATCGCCCCAAAAACACCTATAAATTCTGATTTTTTAAAATTAAAACCCAACTCATCTTTGAATATCCTTAAAAAACCCAGCAAACGAGGAAGAGCAAAACTGAGAGAAACGACAATTAAAAAAAAGGATATTGTAATATCGAAGGATAAAACAGAAAAAACTAAAAGTATAATGACCAAAAGAAAAGGAATGCACTGTTCAAAATAAACCCTGCAATTCACAACGAATGGATCCAGCGCTACAATAACGGGTGAACGGTGAGCACCAGCTGTTTTAGTTCATGTCATGATATAATTCTAATTCTAATCTAACCAGTTTTTCACATCACCAAGTTAACAGATGACACCCTCAACACCATTTTTCTAAATTCGAGGTTTTCAAGAGTAGTTCCGACAACCACAAACTCAGAAAAACGGAAATGACAAACATGCATGACCTCATCAAGCGAGATTAAAACAGATACAACAGTACATAACCTAATCCACTGGACACCGTAAATAAAATCATCACAATTTCAAAGGACAGATGATTTTCAAATGCAGTGTCAATATAACCCAAGGGGAATATTCGTATTCACAACCACAACAATCTGATATCATGTGAATTTGTGTCATCAATCTCAACCACCTGACATGATAATGTGCCGTGGCATTAACCATCATCAGAACTAAACATTATCAACAAAGGCCAGGGGAAAAAAATTCAGCTAGTAGACAATCTTTATTATATTCATCAGTGGATTTTTATGCACAATATATCCCATCAGAGTCGAGTTAAAGCATTGAAGTGAAATTTTTTTTTTTTGATAAAATGGCTAACTAGGAAAGAACTCATTATCAACAAGCTTTGGAGACATATACTGGCAATTCCACCGGCACAACAGGAGAGCCTGCTGCAGGGCATACATATTCCACTTGCTCCACCAGGGATTTATGAGAGAGGGCCAGTCTTCAACTTCAGGGTCTTCTGTTTTACAAAGAAAGATGATAGCATGCTTTTACTGCGAACAGGGGCACGCACAATCTCATGCCTTGGATTGTCAAATGACCTGAATGCTGTCAAAGGTTTAGAACCATCCGACAATTCCTGCAAAAAGAAATTCTTATATCAGCAATCTCTCCTCTACCCGGGCAGGTTTCAAAACTGGAACAAGCATGGACATTGCAGTCGTATAGCACACTGTTAGTCATGCATGGCAGAATGGTCAGATAAACCAACCAAGCCTCAACTTTTGAAATTACATCCATTTGAAGAAGACTTGCGAAAAAACAAACTGATAACAATAATCCTCAGCAAAGTTTGTCTAGCAAAGAAAATTTGATAAATGGCCAGAAAGATAGACCAATTTGAGTCAATGATATAGCTGAGAGTGCCTTGGTAATGATTGGAAAACTAAGTAGCTAGTAATAAGCTGATGAGAACCCCTTCTTTGAATATGTAAACATAGTTCACTCACCCACAAATGGACCCATAAACAAGATGGTCCTGAAACATTTATTTGTCTACTACATGTACATCTGTATTTACATTTGACAACTTCTAAAACCCAAACCTTCCAAGAGAAAACAAACTAGCATATATGATGTCCAGCCAATAGCTGAGTGACGAGGCTTTGATTTGCTTGTATAAATGAATTCCTAGAGTGAATCATATGAAACACAAATTCCCAGATGCTTGGCCGCTTTAGGTGAATTTTTTATTGTGTACCTAAAAGTCCAAAGGTGTGTACTGTAACATATCCCCACTCCTTTGAAAGGTATGTTGAACACAGACATCACACTCTACTTGGCAAAAATTAATCCGCTGCACCTTTTGTTCAAGGCATGTGGCAAAAACCAGAACTTCCAAACTTCAGAGAACCAACTGCTTTCTTCGTTTTCATCATTAAAGTAAATTCTTTCACTCGAAATCAGTAGATGCTTTTACAAAAAGGAAATTGGACGCTGATAGCCCATCAAGGTACATAAGTTTTCTCACCATAGGGCACATCCAGCCAATGATAACCACAATTATGACTATTTCTAGATTGCAGATAAGAAATTAGAACACATATCTTTGTACTATTTCACAAACACTGATAAAGCACTATCTTTTCTGCACTATCCTTGAATATCAAAAGTACAGTGGATAACAAGCCACAGCAATACCTATGGATCCAAACAGCTTAAAAGCTTGAGTATTTTTCATCACCATTTAAATAATGGAGCAGCTTCTCATGATTTCCAAATGAAAGCAACTGGAGCATCCAGACCTCTGTATGGCACACTAATTTTCTCAGGCAACTTGATACTAGATTAAAACTCGTACCATATATTGTCCATCCTCAACTTAAAAGGCTTTTTGTAGCTGGATATCATAAACCACTTTATGTTGTATTATATTCCCATCAGAGCCAATAGACACAAGCATTTTCAGAAACAGCAAAAGGTGACAAGAAAAAAGAAAACAGAGAAGGGGCTTGATAGCCAAGCATGAACTTCCAAGGCATGGCTTTTTTGTGGATGAGGTCATGCGAACAAGGAAATGAAGATATGACAGAAAATCTTTCCAGCCAAATTTAGCATGAAGGTTTTAGAGAAACGTTATAAGTATCTCATGCAAACATGCCAACAATTGTGTGAATCTCATGCAGAAGATGCCAACAAAAATCCAATATACTCTTTTCAGTTAATCACGCATGCACTCAGAAGAATGTTGGGCATGTCTGTGTTCTTGCTGATTTTGGCATTACCCTGCGTGGGACACCAAATTTTTGCATAATTGCACCAGCTGCAGGACCTCCACTTGATAGTTGAGCAGGAGCTCCAGAAGATCTTGCTTTTGCACTCTCTTCTTTATCTGCAAGCATAGAATCCAAAGCATATGATTTATAATTGTAGACTGATTTACAGTAGCAGCATATTGTTCTTCTTATACATACCCAAAAGTTGAAAAACTACAGATGGTTTTCCATAAGTTTTTGTATCTTCATTGCTGCATGATAAGCACATGTCAAACACCTCAACGTCATATCCAGTATGAGATTTGGAAATAGATAAGTTCTTGATAGACGTGGTTGGCAACTCAAGAGAAAGTTTTTATGAGGTAACCTTGTCATAACATTAGTGCCTTTCAGAGTAGACTTTGTCTCGGAAGCTAAGTGCCAGGAAAGAGTTTTAGATGCTGGGGAACCTGGTGCAACTTTTTGATAAGTAATCTGAAGCCAAAAAGAGAAAAACAAGGCAAAAACAGTATCAAAGTCACCAAAGGTAGATGCCTCCCTCGGAAAACTTCATACCTGAAGGCTGAAGACGGGATCTAGCTTGAAAATGATTTTGTCTTCCATCAGTCTGTATTTGTGGACTAAAATGCACCTTCTTATTGACAGAGTCTAGCACAAACAATGGGAAACAGAAAATAAAGGAGTGAGAAAATGATAAAATCCTCCAACACATGCTAACACACTTGTAAAGAAGTCAGAAATTCAGTATTACTTTGTAAAATGTAGTGCTTGTGATGTTTTGGGATGAATGCCAGCAACTGCTGCTGTCGAAGACCTTCCTTATCTGTATATGTCTGGCATGTAAGATATTGCTGATGGCAACAAATTAAAATATGTTAAAGTCCATCCATTTCTTATGATTATGATTTCAAATGCTAAGACATCCAGACAGACAAGTGTTGAGAATTACCTGATTCAGACAAGAAACCTTAACCTCCATGGTTGAGACTTCTAATGCTTGTTGCTCAAGAAGATCAGTTAACTTGTAAGCCACAGTACCAAGGTGATCAACAGCATTAACAAGGGCTCGCACAGCATAATCTTTAAGGTTGTCCAGTACCCTATTCCATAGAAATAAGAGTATTTGTGAATAAAAGCATAGAACACAAGTACTTACACCAAAACGAGTGTATGCACATGCATTTGATTTTTTAACTTTTAATTGTCCTAATGCACAGCGTTAAAAACCCATGCATTGAACATCCGCAGTCAGAAACAATTCACGGTTAATTAATCCAGAAATATTCACGATATCTCTCTCTTTAATTCTGAAGACACAATTCCATCTTCCCTCAAAATATAAAATTCACTAAATCTTTACCTCGTGTATCCTAAACCTTGGGTTGGCTACATCAATCCTTCACCTCACACTTGATAGAAATTCGGTTTTTTTTTTTTAAAAAAAAAATCTGTTCTACTATAATTTATGCATCAAGTTCTATAATTTCATAAACTCTGTAACATATATAACACAATCAAATCAGGCTTTCATAACCAACAGTCCACACATAAACTTAAATAGAAATCTAACAAAGAATCTTTACCGATTCATCAAGTCGGAAAAATAGGGTTTCGTAATAACTTGCATAAGGAGCTAAATAATGCAATGAGTAGTGAGTACATCAATCAAATCATTAAAGTGCGAAACACATGAATCCTTACGTTTGTTTCTGCTCACTATGAAGATAAGACTTCTCACAGTATTCGGCAGCAGAATACAATTGAGGCCTTAAGTTCTTCAGCTCCTATAAAAAGAACAATTGCAATTAAAATCATCCATCATATTTTGCACTCGTTCAATTGTCTCTACTGTCACTTCAAAAAAAACTCAATCCAACAAAGACCATTTTCGGATAAAAATAAAGACATTAAAAAAATACAGAAAAAAAATCTACAGAAGAGAAATGCAAAGGCAAACAAGTGAAATAATATTAAAGAATTAGTAGCAGATCTGGTAACAAATTCTACAAAGATTGCACACTTATGACTCTGATTTTGATTCAAGAGATTAGTACCTGCAAGGCTTTGATGAAGCTCTTGCTGCGCTCCATGGACACCTCATCGAAAGTCATGGCCGGATTCTCCGGCTTCGTTTGCTCCAATTCCATCATCTCTCTCTGTTTCTCGTCTTCCAGAAAACTTCAGTTACGGGTTTCCTTAAGTATTTATTTTAGTTTTAATGCTCGAACCCTAGAGCATTAGAAAATAAATGTCGAATGGCTTTGTTATTAGTAGTGGTGAATGCTTAAAATGCTTAGATTTGGGGTTAGGTTATGGTGGGAGAAATGGAGAGAGAAAGGAAATTAGTAGAAAGCAAGAAAGAGAGGGAGTGAAGTAGAAGCGATTCCTAGTAGTGGGAGTTCGTAATATTTGGAGTTGCTAACAAGCGAAAATGACTCGAGAGGGGAAGGAATTTTTTTTTAGGAGTGCTGTTTTACTTGTGGGATTGAATTGACAGCCTCTCTAGTCTCTACAGAGAGCGCGCGAGAGAGAGAGAGAGAGAGACTGGTGCTGAGTTCCAGGAAAAAAATTAAAAAACTAACGGCAAGCTCTGGTCGCTTTTAGTGGACTTGAAAAGACTGTGTTGGCCCTGCATTAAAGGGAGTAGTTCAATCCTGGTGACCTGGTCTGGTCACCTACCAGAGGGCCATGAGACTCGTTCACTCTCACATGTTTAGGCCCATTACTAGTTACTGCACTTGAATGTTCATGGCGTGGTGGCTAACCCCGCCTGCAAAAACGAAAATTTCTAATCTGTGGCTTTCTCAATTATTGTTAAAGCTTGAATTAGAGCTTGTTAAACAGCCTATTAACGATTTGAATATATATATATAAATAAATAAAACTTGAAATCAAAAGAAATTCAAATTTGAAATGTGCCTGCTTGTTAACGAAGGCTAATGATAAAATAAGAAAACAAAAATGGCCGGACACTATGAAAGCAGAAACATTAATCATGCAGTGATGATGGTCAGGGATTCATTATTTCAATGATAGATTGATGTCATGGGACCCTTGGGAGAAAAATGATAAGCGGTGGAAAGGGCGCCCCCAGGACATGCCCAATAAAAGCCTATCTCCGGCTGTGAAGTGATGAGCGTCCGGTCCTCAGCTTGAGGGCTTTGAAGCTGTTCATGTGCCCTTGATTTCCTCGGCTCCAAGCTAGTTTGGCTAATAAATAGTTGGTGGCTAGTGACTAATGATAATGTGCTCCTGCTTTTCTTATACTTTACGATGTTATTAAATATAGTAATCAACAGCTAATCAGCTAGGTTAACAGTGCATTTCATGATGTTTGCTATGATGGCTACCTAATTGGAACAGAGTAGGTGGAGAAGCACCGCAAAAGGTACTGGGGACATTATGATGATCACTTCAAGCGGCACCGTTCAAAAGTTGCTCTCCATATTTCTCATGGTATATGCGAGCAGGAGCTACCGTATCAATCCCATGAAACCCTTGATATCTGAGAAGAGGAAACCGTTGTTTCCATGAACCAAAACTCAGGTAATGTCTTCTTCTTTTTTTGCAGGGCTTCCACAAAAATCAATGGTGAATAAAAAAAAAAAAGATCATCGGAGTCACATCGTGTCTTCACGGCGACACGCACAGTTGTGGGATGGTGAGGCTAACAAAACAGTTCCAGGATATGTTATTTGAAGGTCACCGCAAAATTCGCCATCGAAACCTTACTGCCGATCGTCACAGAAGCCCAGCTTGCAAATTCAAAACATAGTCACAATGATGTTTTTGGTAGAAAATAATAATTAATTGACTGTTTCAACAAAAAAAAAACAATATTATTTTAAAAATAAATTTTTAAAAAATTGTTAAAATTAACTTGATAATTTCAATTAAACTCTAAGTTGATCTTAAATTATCTAGATTTGATCAAATAAACTTCTAAAATAATTCAAAAAATACTAGCTCCGATCATGTTTTGATTTTTAAACAAGTTTAAAAACTGTAATATATATTTATTAAACTTGATATAATAAGTTATGAGTTAGCTAGGTTTTGAAGCTGAAGATGAGTTGGTTAGAAAAACCTACAGCTAGCGCCTTATTCAAGCAAGTTTTTCAAGTTAACCAAAAAATACGAGTCCACTAAAACTTGATTAACCTGACATAGTGGATCATAAATTGATTACCCAGTCAAATCATATTAGATTAGCTTGAAGAATTTTATTTTAAAAAAAAAAAACCATATGACTTACAGTTTAAATTGGTAAACTATTTTTAAAATTTTTTTTTTATCTATAGCATCAATATATTAAAATAAAAAAATATTAAAAATTTATTTTTAAAAAACAAATAGAAGTTTTTTCAGCCCTTGACCTAGTATAAACACCCCAACTTTTGAAAGTATTCAAAACCATGCTAAGGGGGGAGAAATTCCTTGTTTGGTTTTGGGCTCGGAATATACAATTGTAAACTTAGGGTGTCCAGGAATAGCATCAAGAAATTGGTTTTCAAACACTAATATTGAGATTATGCTACAATGCTAAGCTGACCTTGCATTTAATTCATATATGCAAGATAATGCAATTCTTATACACTCAAAAATACAATATTTGCCACAGCTAAATATCACCCTCGTACAGAATTTGCAATATACTAAAAAACTAATCTGAATTTTTTATACAAACAAGGGGATACCAAACTCGAGATATATATTTTGTCCATCGTATGCCAAAATTTGGTGATAACTTTGGAAAATCTAATTAGTCTTTAAACAGGAAGGCGAAACTTCAAAATAAGTCGGTTTTGGGGTTGAGGGGTAACCAACAGACTGGATTAATTCCTCCACAGTCAGCACATGAAACCTTGGAGGTGAATTAACAGCAATGTTGTCAACCCGATGCTGAAAGATCTTCCCCTTGCTGTCAAGTTTGTACTCAGAAAGGCCATCAAATCGAGCATGACTCTCCCATGGGACTCGTGGGATGCCATGGACTGTCCATCGAACCATAATCACATTCTCTGCTGGCTGTGACACACTAATGATGTCAATCCACAAAGCCCTGAAAAATATCCTTCCATGGAATCGCAGAGCCCAAAACATTGATTTATAACTCTCAATGCCACCAAAGGTATTGATCGGATCTTTAAAGACAATGTCATCCCTGAAATAAGCACAGAATCCAATAAAGAAAACAATTTCCTTATAAGAGCACCTCTAAAACTCCAAATAGAATAAATCTCATGCAAGTTATTTGGCATGGATCACACCAGCTTTACCGAGTGTTTGTGCATCTATGTGCCCCCGTGCATTGTATCTCCTACAAATTAGCAAATCATAAAAAATGTTCACGCAAAAACTTTTAAATGACAGTAAAAACTGCACAACTGTCTTCTCTCCTACTGATGACAGTTGCATACCATCAACAATTATTTTGGGAGAATCATCTAAGCTTTCAGGAACCTATTTGGAGACCAACCCTATTGGAAAATAGCATTAAAAATCAAAGCAACAACAATCTTCTGCTTGGGCAAGCGCACCTCTAAACTTAACAAGATTATCAAAACGAATGAGTTCAATGTTTCGGGACAGATGAAGACTGAAATCAGTAATATCCATCCTTGGCAGTAAGGTAAACAATTTTTAACCTTGGAGCCACAAGCAACATATCCCTATCTAGCGGCTTCCGTTACTACTGAAACTCTTGCAATTTGATTATTTGGTCCAGTTGCCCGTACTGATAATCCATTATTATTGTTCACCAAATGGAAAACAGGGACAAGAAATCCATGTTTAATTGTAATCTTTAGTTAAAACGATCCTAAAATTCGCAATGAAAGCCTTCCTATCACAACAGCTATATAAGAATCAGCCATGATCGTAAAAGCAACACATAACACACATTCAAAATGGTCAATTTCTTACTAAAGAAGCACCCAAACCTGTAGATATCAAAACTGAGCTCTCTATAAAACAACCCGGGAAACTCCTCTCTCAAAGTCCTAATCGCATAACCCATATTCACATAGTAATTCTGCTTCTCCTCTTCCTCGTTAGTCCTCTTCGTTCCTTGTTTGACCGGAGCTGAAAATTGACCGTACAGCCTCACATTTTGATTCAATCCCGAAACCCTGACATCACTTCTAGCCCTGATACGAACATTAAGGCTCTTGAGATTTCTAGGGTTAGGGTTAGGGTTAAAGAGGATTTTTGCGGTGGAGATTTCTGGTGAATTTATGAAGAGAGCCATTAGAAAATTGGATTTCGAGTGAAGCTGAGAGCCGGGAGAAGCGAATCGAATTAGAGGAAAGTGCAAAGAAAATTTTCCATTTTCCGGTAAAGCCTTGAGGGGATGCGTGAATAGACTTGCTTGGTTGGCGGGGAAGAGAAAATCCGTTTTGGATAATGGTTGCGATTTTTTTGGATAATTTTAGAATTATCTGTTGATTAAAACTGAATATATAAAATATCCGATTGGACACGCTGCCTAGCCCTCGGACAATAAGCTCTTCAATGATGACACGCTCATCCTTCCACCGGATTTGAAACGCTGCCGTTTTCATATTATAAACTACAATCATGTTGGTTTTTACATTTTACAAGTATTTCTGAAAAAAATATTTATTTATTTATTTATATTTATTTATAATTTTTATATGATAATATTAAAAATAATTTAAAAAAAATAAAAAAATAATATTTAAATATATTTTCAAACAAAAATAAAAAAATACAACACTTTTTAATATTACACTAAACAATTAAAAATTAACTAAGTATAATCCGTTGATCATTTCAATAATAATCTATAAAAATCATGAAAACCAGACATTATTAGTTCAAGAGTAAATACTTTGGAATTTATTTCAGTTACATGTCCTCAACTTTAGCTTGAGTCTTTTTTAATCTAGGATGAAGCTAAAATTATTTGATAGGTCAAAATTAATATAACAGGGTATAATTTTTTACTTGTAAACAAACTAACATATAAAAAAAATTAATATATTAAAAAAATTGATATATAAAAGCAAATTTAGCAAGACATAAAAAAAATTGATAATTTTTATAGCTTTGCTAAAAACAAAACACAGTAAATCTAAATATAATCGAAATAAACATATAAAATATATCAAATTAAGAATAAAAAATAATAAAACTAGTAGATTTAGAAAAAAATAATAGAATTATATATATATATAAACCTCATAAAATTCTTAACAATCATAAAAAAATTAAAAAATTTAGGTCACTAATTACTTGTTTTGATGAACAATTATATATATAAATATTATCAAATTCTTAACAATCATAAAAAGAAAAACAAATGATTTTAAATTTGGTTCATTAATTACCTTATTTTGTTGAATAATAAATTAATTGACAACTTTATTTTAACTTTTCTGCATTACTCTGTATTATTATATTTTCTTGTTAGGACAGAGAAATGGTAAAGAAAGGTAAATAAGTTTCAAAAGTTTTTTTTATAAGAGAAATAATTTTAAATTCAAAGATAACTAGTGAAATAATAATTTATTATTAGAAAGCTATTACTTGTTATATTTAAAAATTAAAAAAAATCTAAAATAATTTGCAGGGATGTTTTGCCCTTGCCTTCCCTTAGTTTCCGCCTCTGCTTCCGGTGGTCTTTGCTTTGTCGATGGAATGAATTTGAAGTATTTATATGAGTGCTAGCTTTTTTGGCTAAAAATTCTCTCATTGACAACATCATACTGTATTATTATGGATCTTCAAGGCTTCAACCAGCTGCAAGCAAAAGAAATGGCTACCGATCTCCCGTAATTATCATTAACATTAATCAGTATTTATTCACAGGCAGCAAGTACTGGCTATTTATGGCTTGGTTTGCTCCTATTAACTTAGTTATTGGACGTAAGTTTTCTTTTCTTTTCTTTAGTATCAATTTTAATTATCGTGGCTTATTTGCAACGAAGCTCTATAAATAGTAAATACTGTAGAAATCTTTTTACAACATAGACACTAGGCTTTGCAACTTGGAACGAAGCCGGGGCATGGCTGTTTTTATTACCATATATGTGTGTGTGTTCATGCCAATCATGGGTTTCTGCAAGTGGCAGGATACGGAAGCTGGTACGGTAGATTTTGAAGTAGAAGAAGGCCAAACTCTCACTAAGTTTGATGTTTTGGAACCACGATTGTGATTTATAAACATGATGTGCTATGTTTAGCTGCCAAAGCCTCTGGGCGCGAATTTTCATCAGCTATCTCTCTTTTAAAGAATCATTTTGAAATTTATATATGCGTATCTTTTTTTTTAATTTTTATTAAATAAATAAAAATAATAATATTTGAATTCATGATCACTAAAAATCATCTTAACTTAATAACTTAAATTATTAAATATAATTTATATTATTATTTAATATTATCATTACCGAACCCTCCATAGTATTTGTTGATAGGTGATGGACAATTGAAGAAGCACAATTGAAGAAGCAAACCATGTAAGTCAATCTTTCTGGGGGCAATAAGTCATGCCAATTAACCTTGAAGCTATCAGGTTTTTTTTTTTGTTGCAATTCCAGCTTGTGGATTATCCTCGATCTAACCAAGCAGTTCGCCGGCCTCCCCTCTCGTGGAGCTGCAAGCACGTCACAAACTTCTTGTGGAGGCAACAATTTATTATCTTTTATGTTTCTTTTCCATCTCCCTTGATTTTTTCTTACTCCCAACTTCTTGCGACTTGATCACTTGATGTTGAACTTGCCTCTTTGATGCATTAAGGGGATGTGTGGAGACCCTAGCATAGATGGTTTTCCATTTCTCCTTCTTTATTAATAGACAATGTCACGTCTCTTTTGAAGATTCTGTCTATGAAGGACTTAGTAGTCTGTATAGGAGGCAAGAACAAGTATTTACACAATCATGAGGTAAGTGCTCTTTTTGCAAGGATATCAATTATGTTCATTTTTCTGGATTTCAATCTTGAAGTCAGCATTTTGTATAGAAAATTAGAATGTAATGAATAATTATCATCATATGGTTCAGCCACGATTATTCCAGGCTAGGCGCCTTAAGGAAAAGCTACGGAATGAAGAATCTGGTTTGTCAGATGATACAATCTCAAGGCGTTTGTGGACTCAAACTCAAGTTGTAGCCTCAACAGTTCTGCATTTAGAGGAGTCACCTGTCATGGAACAAAATTGGGAATTTTCTGATGCTGAAAGGGCAAGGAGATTACATGAATCTTCTTCCTTCAATTATAGAATTATCTTGTCTTTATGCTATTGAAAGATGCAGCATGTTCATGGTGCTTCGGTTTTGAACAGGTAAATTATAATGAACAAGACAAGATTGCAGTACTTTTATATTATTCTCAGCATGAATACCTTGTAAATTGTCTAGTGGAGAGAAGTTGCAATTAAGAATTTGCAATGAAGGTATTGTAATTATAAGGTATTCAAATAAATAATATCCATGCCATACTACATTATAAAAAATAGTTTTTTTACCAAAAAATCATGACAGCAATAATTCTGAAAGTAAACACAGCCGTAACAGCATTTATCATGGCAACAATTATTCCAGCAGTAATCACGGTAGAAGCAGCTGCAACTCTCAGCCTGCAGATTCAGCAAGATTTCAAGCAATCAATCCAAAGAATCCTAGCACTGATGCCATGATCATTCAAGCAAAATCACAGGAGATTCCCATCATTCCAGCAAGATCACTCTGACAGTAATCACAGCATCAATAACGTGAACTGCAGTTATATTTTCTAGCACATGACAAGCTCATCATCCTCCCAATCAACCATAATTGTAATCTCAAGTAAATGCCAAGAGAATCACAGTATTTACATCATGAATAACATCAATATATGCATACATATATCAGCTAATAGATAATATTGCAAAAATATACTTTGCAGGAAACTTAAGGCACAAATGTGTTGTTTCTATTAAATATAGCGTATTTGTGATAAATTTTTACTTGTTTATCATTGATTTTTCAGTGATAAAATGATTGCTTTTTTTTAGTGACAAGTAAATGGCTATGGACTGACAAGGTAAATTCATTTATTGCATGGTAAAAAAAGTAAAATATTTGAGTAATTGAATTAATATAATTAAAGTACAATTTCAACAATGAAAAGTGCCTTGTCACTTTAGAAAAAAACAAATCAGTATTTCCTTTAAAAATTAAAATAAATAAATAATTCTTAAATGATTACGAACTAAAAAGCATTTACAAAATCTCGCTTCTTTCGACAGTCCTTGAGGTTCTCCTCAATTATCGTTATCGACAGTAGTACTTTTTCATCCTTTTGATACCTACTTCTATAAGACTCGTTTCCTTTCATTGTGAAAGATGAAATTAAACAAGAGAGGGTTGTGATGTAAAACAGAGGGGAAACATGTGGCCATTTTTAAAGTTGATAGAAAACTGCTTTTTGACCCATTTATTTTCTGTTGTTCTCCAATTCTATTCCTTGCACTTTTAGAATTATAGTTTTGATTTAATTTTTATTTTATTTTTCAATCATTAAGTTTTCGGAGATAAGAGAAAAAATCATTGAAAAATAACAAGGAAGAGAGAAATCTGTCAGCTACATATAATTTGATAATAAAAAAGATTGATCTTAATGTAGCAAATTTTATTCAATAAGCAAATGTTTATCAAGGTGTTTTTAAGCTTTCATTCCGCTGAAAAGGTGCATTAGAGTTGCAAAAGATTTTATTCTGGTTTGATTCTATGTTTTTTAAACTGATTTATAATTGTTTTTAGTCAAAAGATTAATTTATTAATACGTTAAAGATAAGCATTATGTATTTCTAAAAAAAATAAAGATTAAAAAATATTTTTTAGATCAACAAAACTTTGGCATAATTTTCCAACTACCTTTCTAATAATCAGAGTTGGGGCAAATAGAAGCTAGGGTTTATAAGCAACTTATTTTTTTAATTTTTAATTTTATTATTTAATTTTATAAAATTAAGTTTTAAATTATTGTTGAAAAATAAAACTAAATAAGATGGGGCCACAATGTAAAACATAGAAAAAACACATGAAAAGTCTTAAAGTAAAAAAAAAACATTTTTTTTCTTGATTCGATTCCTTTGCTTTTTGAAATTTTAGTTTTAGTTTAAAATTTTATTTTGGTATCCATTTTTTGTATTTAAAAAATAAAATAAAAATTATTGGGTGATCACATTTCACCAATAAAAAGTTAATTTTAAAGTTTATATCTTTCATGAGATGAGGTTTATTGAGATGTTTTTAAATATTGAACTTGCTTGAAAAGGTGGATTGAGATTGCAAAAAAATTATTTTTTATTTTGTTTTTTGAACTGATTTATTAATTTTTTGTGCTGAGAGATTATTTTATTGACATGATAATAATATTTATTGGTATTTTTAAGTAAAAATAAGTTGATTTTTTTTTTAAAATCCAAAATTTTCAGATTAATTTTCCAACCACATATCCAATATTTAAAAATTGAGAAAGTAGAAAACGCATCACTTGTTTTTATTTTTTTAAGAAAAAAAGGCCAAAAAGAATTTTATTTATATAATTAAAAACACCTTCGCATTTCTTATCTTAAAAATTATTTTTTGTCCGAACCCCCAATGGATAAACAAGCTGGTCTGGACTAAACTAGTACATAAAAGAACTTTCACGTGCATTGAGGAGTGACAGACAGGTTTTCACGGGTCGATCATGTTAAGCAGTTGGAGAGGTCATCTTCAAAATTTTATGATCCCTGTTAAGCAGTTGCTAGGAAGTTTGTTTAGACTGGTGAAATGGACTCTCGTAGTCATGTGATACGGGCTTGATGGACTTACCCAAAGCTTGGATCACGTGCAGACCTTTCTTTTGTGTACAAGGGCCCAGGGACCAAGGCCCAAGAACAGAAAAACTGAAGTAATTACAGTATCTGAAAAGATAACATGGAACTCCCGGCGTCTTTGCTTCTCGTAATTGAGGGATGCTGGTACGGTACTTAATTATTGGTATTAATAAAGAAGCTAGTAGAAGCGAAGACGGTCCGTTGTTACAAATACTTGATATGCTCTAGATTTTTTTAATGATGTTTCTCATCAACCTCTCGAGGACCGGTAGCTCGCAACTTGATATACATACATACATACATACATACATACATACATACATACATACATACATACATATATGAAACCGCCCTATGATGAATCTTGCAAGAACAAGATGTTCTAAATTTTTCCAGTCGAAGAAATTGGATCACTTCGTCATTTAAGAACACAACAACCAGGAATAGCGGGAGCCATATAGACTTTTATTCGTATTCAAGCAGTGACTTGGTTCTTTGCCAGCACCTATGTATCCCTTGGGCAACAAACCAGAAGTCTTCCCCATTTCAGGACTTCTTCCACGTAATAGATGTACTGTTTAATTGGGCAAGATGAAATCAAATCTGATTGATTCAAAACAATTTGAAATTCAGAGATAATTTACAATTTAAACAATTTTTTTTTCTTACTCGGACAAAGAACTGGTAAGGGCAAAAATGGTTGGCGTGTATAATACACGCACGAGACCCCCACATAATAGTGGCGTGTGGGGCTTCCTCCGAGATCCGAAAGTGACCTTCACTACTACCACTGGAATCCTGCCAAAGACACCTACCTTATCATATAGCACATGTTGACGGGGGAGGTCCACCGTGGTTCGGACAGTCCATTTTTCTTCTCTTTCCCCTTCTATTATTCTCTCTCCTTTCATTGGTTTCCACCCCCGACTCTCTCAAAAATAGTATAAAAGATAAATGAGAATGCAAATATTTAACCTCAATGTTTTCCCTTGATTTTTATTTTTTCTTTTTTTATCTCAAAGGTTATTTTATCAAGAAAAAAATAATTTTTATTTTTATAATCACATCATGAAAATAAAGTTTATTTATATAAATCATAAAAAATAATTTATAAATAAATTAGAATAAACCCTTTAAAACACTAAATACATATAAAATAATTAAAAAGATAAAATTGTTTATTTCACAGTGCTCTGTATCTGCTGTTACAGTGCACACATGTTACCATGGTAGAAGCACCACGTCTTCAGTATTTTCTACGAGAATATAATGATATACCGACACCATATTTCTTTCTCTCTCTGATTCCTCGAGTAACGAGGATTCTACCTCCTCAATTTGCTCTTCTATGTCCATCGATCTATGTAATGATTATTCAAGCAAAGGACCAAAAAACAATTAAAAAAAGAAACAGAGAGAGATTAGAAAACAGTACCTGGCAGAGTAAACAGCCTAGGGAGGAAGAAAATAATCTACGTGCTGTGTTATTATATATATTCATTTCAGTATAATCGGCACATTGTTTTTAGTATTTTCCCACGCATGATTCGAGTCAAACTCTCTAATTTATACATATTCCCAGTCTAATTTCACATATACAGTAATTCCTAGATGAGTTGCTTCCACGCCTTCATCAATCTTTGTTTTTAGCTTTATTATATATCACAAACACATTCTAAATCAAATTAATAAAATTATTTTTTAATCCGTGAGCAGCAATTAAATTGATAAAAATATTTTTTATTGGTGAAAAAAAAAATTACTACTAGTTGTAATGTGTGAAAACCATTTTTTCACGTAATCTTGTGATAAGGGAGAATCTTATGATTCTCTATAATATACTCTACAATTCCTTGTGCTGCTATAATATTATTTATGTATAGTTGTAGGATAATCATGCCATTAATTATATTTTTATTTTTATTATTATATAGGATTGTGTGAACGACTGTATAATGAATAGACTTCTCCTTGACACAGCAAGGAGACATTCAGTCATTCCCACTGTATTGTAAACATTTTTATATTGAAATTCATAATTTCACTTTGTAGTTCATGATCTTCGAATACCCTAAAAGGGGCAAAAAATCCAAATTATATTCTTTACTTACAGATCACGTCTCATGTTTTTGTACCTTTCCACTGCCAACATAACGTTATATAGTTAAAAGATGAAATATTTAGTCGTCTTTCCACGTATGTTCATCAAATCGCTTATTTGCCCGTTAATTTGGCTTTAGCCTACTTGGAAGACAAATGACATGACACGAGGACCGCCCTTGAGAATCTACTTGAATGGAGACACAGTTCTGGATGCCTGGTGATGCAATCTGACAAGGAGTCAGAGCATCTTACAGCAGACAGCAAGCTCGCATATGTCGCTTACACGCGTCAAGTCAATCGTCACCCTTTTTTTTTCTTTTCTTTCTCTTGTAAAGTTACGTGAAGTCTTTGCTACAACTTTTAAAATCTTTGTATTAAAATGTTTTTA
This sequence comes from Populus ilicifolia, assembly GCA_015708895.1. NCBI lineage: Eukaryota > Viridiplantae > Streptophyta > Magnoliopsida > Malpighiales > Salicaceae > Populus > Populus ilicifolia. Next base: position 1,404,289 of record SRLM01000333.1, on the reverse strand, counting down.
AAAAATATTTTGTTGACTTGTCGTGTTAAAATAATAATAAAATATAATAAAAATTAATTTAAAATAAATAATAAATAATTTAGAATGATCTGATGCTCTTATATATATATATAATTAATAATTTATTTTTAAATTAATATGAAAGTTTGAATTAACTTGTACATGTTTCAATTATTTTACAAGTTTTAAAATTAATACATGTTTCAATTATTTTACAAGTTTTAAAATTAATGATTATATAATTTTTTTTATAATCTTAAGATTTATAAAATTAAAATTAATAGTTTTTTAGGAGTAAATTTATAATTTACTCTGCTAGGCTACATCACCTAGATTATAATCAATATTAATATTACCATGTTGTGTCGTTGAATATTGTATTAATGTTACAAAAATAATGCTTGATAGTTAATTATTATTTTATGTTTATAGACATATAGATTACTAAATAATATTTTATTAAATTCTATTATCTTGTTTTTAAGGTATGNATGATTCATCCATGACAAAATAAAAATATTTTAATAGAAACTAAGTTAAAAAAACTAAAAAAAAAGAAGCTAAATATTGATATACATAAGCACATCATTTCAATAAAATCAACAATATAAAGATTTTAATTTTGAAACAGAGTGAGTTTCGTTGACATGTGCGATTTAAAATAGAATGGATAAAACTTTCACTGTAATAAAAAAAAGTGCAATCCTATAGTAAATTGTTCTGCTTGTAATCAAGAAGGGGGTGCAGAATACTCTGTGCTTCGTTTCGAGAGGAAAACAATTTCTTTCAAAATAATATTCGCTTTGTTGATAATAACTCTACTATTAATAAATATTATTTAAAATAAAAAACTAAAACAGCTGCTCATTCAAAACAACTATTAAAAATGAGAATGCCTTTAGACTGACTTCTGACAGCACCTCAATTTCACGTGGACAAATCGGCAACCAAAAACGAACTACTAGTTTAGTACATCGCCAACCGTCCACAAAAAGCTATTTTTGCCCACTATAAAAGTCTAAACAGCCGGGGTTTGATTTTTCCGCCATGCGAGGACATAACAGTGATAATAAAAACAATAATAAGGAGTATTGTATAACAGGAGTGTGGCGTTTTTCGTGTGTTCGGTAATGAGGTGGAAAGTAATTTTATCAAAATATTTTTTAATATTTAACATTAAAATTACTGAAAAGCAATTAACTCGATGTTAAAAAACAGTTTAAAAGGGCTGAAACGGAAAAAACAAACACACCTCTAGCTGTCACGCTGTCGTGGACGTGGGTTCTTATCACAACCTGTGACGCTGTCCGCCTGGTGCCACTAGCTGAGGGGTACCATTCGTCGTGACAGCGAGCACAGTGTCTCACGTGACCTTCCACGTGGTGGGTAGCTTTGGAAGCCATGTCTCGTTGTCCGAAAAAGTAGCATATGCGAATAAATAAAGGTCAAGCAGAAAAAGGAAGGAGACAAACGGTGCCTGTTATGGAAAACAAACTTCACGTACAGTCAAAGTAATTTTGTCATGATTTATATGCTGCCTTTGCTCGCTGTTTTCCCTTTCTGGGAAGCGTACTCCCTGTTTCTGGTTTAAAACAAAAGATCATACAATTTCTATGCTGTAATTTTAAGATTTAAGCAAATAAAAGGTCAAAGTTTCGTGCTCGGTTGAAACCTAATCTGGAGTTCCTTTATGCATGAGTAAAACCACCTTGGAAATTCATAAAACCTCCTGTAACAAAGTACAATCAAAATATTCCTTATACGGCAAAAAGTCATTCTAAACTTGGTTATCATCAGACCATTTAAGAATATCGATACAATCTAGAAACAAATTATACTATTTAACTGTCCAAACAGGTTGAGGGAATATAATATGTTATCTGAGGCTGGCATTTAATATCCTTTTTCGTATATTTATAAAAATCTTTTTGCTTGGCTCTCATTTCACGCGCAGTCTACTCTACACGACCAACGAGTGAGGGACCATGACACCGCACCTCAAAATATCTTTCAAGCGACTCAGTCACCACTCCCCAAAAATATCTTTCAAGTACAATAAATCTTCCTTGTAAGCGCGTTACTTAGCCCCCTCTCTGCCGTTGATTGCAATTACCAAAACCGAACCTTTATATCAACGGTCGTTTGATGATTGTTGTTTAAAAGAGATTTACCTGGAAGTCACCGTTTCACAGCAAGCCTCGCTGTTGAGGGAGAAAAGAGGGGAGAGAATCCAGAAGCTGTCTCCTCTATATAAAACCTCTCGAAAAACAACAGAAATCATCTCGGAAAGCCAGAATAGCCAAGGAGAGAAGTAGCTCATCAGAGATAAAACCGAGGGGGAGAGGGAGATCGAGATCGCTGTTAATGGGATTGCTTTCTTAGAACGAAAACAGGAATTTCTTGTTCTGATTTGTTTCTAGTTGGCAATACCAAAATCTCTCTAATTCATACTATTTTGGCTCAATGGAGGGAGATAAGAAGGGCATTACAAGCGAAGATCTTAAGCAGCACAACAAGGCAGGGGACTTGTGGATCTCTATTCAGGGAAAGGTTTACGATGTCTCTGATTGGGCGAATGAGCATCCAGGTGGAGATGTTGCTCTCATGAATATGGCAGGCCTAGATGCTACTGACGCATTCATTGCCTACCATCCTGGAACAGCATGGAAATATCTTGATAAGCTCTTTACGGGGTATTATCTCACAGATTTCAAGCTATCAGAGACATCCAAGGATTACAGGAGGCTTGCGTCAGAGTTTGCTAAACTGGGCCTGTTCGAAAAGAAAGGACATATTACTATGTATGCACTGACATCTATTGTATTGATGTTTTGTGTTGTTCTTTATGGTGTTTTGTGTTGCCAGAGTGTTTGGGCTCATTTTGGTTCTGCTGTGGTGTTGGGTTTTCTTTGGATTCAAAGTGCCTATATTGGTCATGATTCAGGGCATTACCAGGTGATGAACACTCCTGGTTATAACAAACTCGCTCAGTTCCTCGCTGGAAACTCGCTCACGGGTATTAGCATTGCTTGGTGGAAATGGACCCACAATGCACACCATCTCGCTTGCAACAGTCTTGATTATGATCCTGATCTTCAACACATACCAGTCTTTGCGGTAAATTCGATTTTTTTCAATTCTATAAAGTCTTGCTTTTATGGAAGGTACTTAAATTTTGATCCTGTGGCCAGGTTCTTTGTGAGTTACCAACATTGGACTTTTTATCCAGTAATGTGTGTTGCGAGGGTCAATTTGTACATACAAACGTTCTTGCTGTTGTTTTCAAAGAGAAGATTCCCAGATAGAGCTTTGAACATCTTGGGAATTCTTATCTTCTGGACTTGGTTCCCTCTACTTGTGTCTTGCATCCCTAATTGGCCCGAGAGGGTGATGTTTGTGCTTACAAGCTTTGCTGTTACGGCAATTCAACACGTTCAATTTTGTTTGAATCATTTTGCGGCCGATGTTTACACTGGACTTCCAGAAGGGAATGATTGGTTTGAGAAACAGACAAGTGGGACTTTGGATATTTCGTGTTCATCTTGGATGGATTGGTTTTATGGTGGTTTGCAGTTTCAGCTTGAGCATCATTTGTTTCCAAGGATGCCGAGATGCCAATTGAGAAGAGTTTCACCATTGGTACAGGATCTGTGCAAGAAGCACAATTTATCTTACAGGAGCTTGTCCTTCTGGGAAGCCAACGTGTGGACAATCAGGAAACTCAGGAATGTCGCTCTGCAGGCTAGGGACCTGGCCAACCCTGTTCCGAAAAACATGCTGTGGGAAGCTGTTAATACTCACGGATGAAGGTCGACATTTCATGAAGGCTTATCAAGGCCCAGCGATTACAGTTTCTTGTTTAATTTGAATCTCTTTGCTCTTTACATATTTTGTTTCATAGTGTAATTTGGAAATTTTATTTTCTTGGGCTTTTTTCCCTCTAAATTTTAACCTTTAATTAACAGGGTTTGTACTGGTATCGGCGTTCTGATCATGCTTTATATAAAAACTCCTCGCTATTGGAAGTATATTTCTTGTTTAGCTGTTGCAGAAGTTCTACAGATTTTGTGATTAGAAGGGGATTAATTAATCTTTCCTTTTCCTTTTCCTTTTCCTATTGTTTCTTGAGAAAAATATTCCCCTGCCGTTATAGCTCATGAATATTGATATTTTTAGTAAACTAAACACACACACACTTGTAATGATGCCCCTGATTGTTTTATACTTGTGTTGGGGCCTGTTATGATAAAGTAGCAGAAAAGAACAAAACAGAAAGCACCAAAATTATGAATATGTTTTACAAGCTTAACTTCTTCAAAATCAAGCCCTAGACTTTTGTGTTTGAAATTAATTAGTTATTCTCTCTCCTCCCATTTGAAATTCAATACAAGAAAGAACATAAATTGTATTAAACCCGTTCTTGAATCTATTTATACTGCAACCTTTCTTAGAAAAAAAAATTGTTGCTGATCACACTTGGAATTTATCTAATAACGAGAGCTTCTGCCTCCAATTCATCCAGATTAATTTAGACAGGCACATCGGCTGGGTCCAAGTTGCCCATTGGCTAGGTACATGCGACTTGTTTTACGCTTCTCCATATAAACCATTGTTTAGTAATGACCACAAAGAACGTGGGGTTGGTTGGTCCTAAAACTTTTCCACCAAATTTGGATCCAAATCTTTGTCAACTAATCACATGGGTTTGTCAGCTCAAGGCCTAGTGTTGGGTTGGGCAGGTTGACCCTCAGGTTAGGAGATTAGCAGTTTACTACCAGTTGAAAAGGTTGGAAGAAGCTTGAATTCACTTAAATCGTACAACCGCACTGTAATAGTCTGTGGTTTAGCCGTGTTGACCCATGTCTGATTTGAGCAATAAGGGTGGCCATCCTTTTTGTGATGCTAATCCTCTTCTACAATTTCAATTTTTTGATTACCTGGATCCATAGCATAATGCCTACGCTTGTATGTGACATGAAATGTTGAATTTGATTAGCTTGGCATTGTTCTGCTTCAGTTTTATCGTTTCCGAAGTTTCAGTTGTTAAAATTTTGACCATGTTTGTTCATGGCATAAGTAGCAGTATAAAACAAGAAGACCATGAAGGGAACCGCATATAAGAAACTAGTGAGCACAAATCAAATTTGTATCCAAAGATGCTTATATAGAAGATAGATCAGAATATCTGAAAATACAACCGATACACATCACGCATGCAGGCACGCGGAATTGACAGAAATGTGGGATCAGACATCATTCTTAATGGAAGAGCTATATCCGCTTTGATCATCGTAATACTTGGACCACAGCATTACACCCCCATACTTGGAAGAGTCCTTGATGGATGGAAGCACGTTCGATGTGAGATCAGGCACGGGAATGAAGCCGCTGCCTGCTGCCGCAGGAGATGCGGGCAAACCCAAGAAAATCTTGCTGGCTGGAATGGCTGAAGTCCATTGCTTCCAAGCATCCTCCAGATTGGTGACCTCCCCAGAAGCGTATTGGCAAGGAGGGTTGTTGTAGAACTGGACCCAAACGTAATCGAAAAGACCGGTTTTCAGGGCATTTCCCACCCAAGCATCAGGGAAGGGGCACTGGGGAGCTGCTGTTAAGTACACCCTTTTACCTTTATTGCTATAAGCAGAAAGGTACCTTGCAAGGTCATCCCAGTACAATCCTGTTCCTCCTTCGATGTCAAAGTCAATCCCATCTAGGACAGCAGACCCCAGGGGACGGGATGAAGAGTGACCCCCCAAGAAATTGTTCCAGAGATAAGTAGCGACTTGCCTCGCGTCCTCTGAGGAGGCGAGGGAGTAGCTACCAGAAGCTCCTCCTATTGAAAGCATCACCTTAACACCTTGGGCTTGGCATGATTTAATGTCAGAACTCAAGCTTGTGCAGCCATTGCTGTATGGATCGCAATGCCCAGCAAGGTTAATCATGGGAGTCTGGCCATTTCCGAAAGTCACGAGGAAGGCCAGGTTTACATATTGGTAGTTTCCAGTAGCACAAGTATCTGCCAGGGTTCCCTCGTTTCCGTTCTGACCCCAGTAGATTGCTATTCCACCAGCATCAGATCTTCTTGCTAAAATTAGCAATACTAATGCGGCAACTGATAATGTAGTTGCTGGTTGAAATGCCATCTTAATCTACTTTAGCTACCCACTTGGAATTGTTCTAATGCAGAATGCACTGCATTGTGCTGTAGGAGAATTGCTTTTATAGTAAAGGGATACGATTGCTCTGACCGCAGGGGTTTTTGTATTCTAACGATGCCTTGCCTTAACAGTTACATCTCCTAAGTTCCCCTGCTTCATACTTCCACGCAGACGGAGTTTTTTTAAGCTTGAAAATATCCATTTTGAAAAAATCTGCATGCCCGTTAGCCTTCGTTTGCCTCTAACGTGTCTTAAATTGTTGGCCTCTTCTGCTATTAAATCATTGTTTATTGGTGCTGTTAGCTGCAGTGTACTAGGAAGTTACTGAAGTACAGGAATTGCGGAAATGTTGCACTCGGGCGGGCTTCAATGCTTTGTCCTTGTTTTCTCCTTTGTCATGCTTGGTACAGTTCACTACGAGACGGTATGAATTTCATATTTTACAAAACTTTATCTCAATAACTTCTCTTTGGATAATATGCCTTAATCCTTTTGCAAATTGTGTTGTGCTCTTGGAATAAGAGCTACATTTAAAATATTTTGGTTTTGTTTTGCTCGATAGAGCTTATTGGACCAGAAAATTCATCTTCATCACAGGAGAAATAATTATCAATTTACTCCCTAATTTCCTTGAGCAACAGATAACCCTTGGTTTTCCACCAAGCTGGATCATCGCCCAAAAAAACCATCAATAAACAAGAAGATAATCACAGTGAATGCACAAAGAAGACTCCATTCTTGTTTTTATAAGCGAAGTTACCATCCATGAAGACAAATACTAATTCCATCTGAGCATGAATAATTGTTATCTAGGATTCAAACCATTCCGCTCAAGCACTCCCGTGCTTTCCAAGATAATGAGCTGGAAACGGATTAAACAAGAGAAATCAAACATTAGTTATAGCAGTCAAGATGGAGACTTGGAGTTGATGGCTACTTCTCTCCGTCTACCGCTATATTTCGAGCAAGCAACCAGGACAAAGGAGGAAATGGACGAAAGGCAAAGTGGCGTGGAAATATGAATAAATTAACCGACTGTTGGATATCAAAACCATTCATTGAAATTTCAAAACCTCACTACAAAATAAGGGGTAACTGTTACGGCACTCCGTTTAAGCATAGGCACAAAATATGATTATTAGAAGAGGGGAAAGTTTTTGCTATAAAAAGCCATGGCTATCCAGAATCCTCAACAAAGAAATAGAAGGGACTTATCATCATATAAAGACTTGGTAACTACCTTAAAATGGCAGTCCTAACAACAACTTCAATGCCATTCCTCCTCTTAGTAATGTTACTGCTAGCAACGGGTTCAAATGCAGGTGGCATCGCTATTTATTGGGGCCAGAATGGAAATGAGGGTACCTTGGCAGAGACTTGTGCCACGGGATTATATGAGTTCGTTAACATTGCTTTTCTTTCCAGTTTTGGTAGCGGTCGTAACCCAATGATGAACCTTGCCGGTCATTGCGATCCATACAGTAAAGGTTGCACAGGCTTAAGCTCTGACATAGAATCATGTCAATCCAAAGGCATTAAGCTGATGCTTTCTATCGGAGGAGGTTCCGGAAGCTACTCCCTGGCCTCCTCTGATGACGCAAGACAGGTCGCCACTTATATCTGGAACAACTTCCTGGGTGGACAATCCTCATCCCGTCCACTCGGCCCTGCTGTTCTAGATGGAGTTGACTTTGATATTGAAGGGGGAACAGACCTGTACTGGGATGATCTTGCAAGGTACCTTTCAGCATACAGCAATCAAGGAAAAAAGGTGTACCTAACGGCAGCACCCCAGTGCCCATTTCCTGATGCGTCTGTGGGAAATGCCCTCAAAACAGGTCTTTTCGACTATGTTTGGGTCCAATTCTACAACAACCCTCCATGTCAGTACACATCCGGTGACGTTACCAATCTCGAAGATGCATGGAAGCAATGGGTTTCAGACATTCCAGCCACCATGTTTTTCCTAGGATTACCTGCTTCTCCTGAGGCAGCAGGAAGTGGTTTCATTCCTGTACCTGATTTAACTTCCAACGTGCTTCCAGCCATCAAGGGGTCTGATAAGTATGGTGGTGTGATGCTGTGGTCCAAGTACTATGATGATCAAAGTGGATACAGCTCTTCCATCAAGGCCGATGTCTAAAAATCTTCGATGGTCTTGTATCAACATCTCGTGTCTGTGGTGGCTCAGTTCCTACTACTATATGTTCCATGAGTGTAATCTTCATATATTCTTCGTAAATAAATGCTACAGAGGTATTTGTTAGATTTATAATCCCTGAAAATATTTGCTCTTTATTTCACTACTACTTGACTAGCTGTGAATAAGTGTCCACTTAAATTGGGTTTTCCAACATGCATTCTGCCTTCTCTTACTAAAAAATCAAAGAACATACTGTGACCCCAAATCTCCAATCAGCACGCAACCACATTCTACTCACACTTTGAATCTGATCTGGACATGATTTTCATTTTATTATTTTTCACATTACGGCCATTGCACTGCGTTGCTCTGGAGGACCGTTTCTTTTGTAGTAGCAGGATGCGATTGCTCTGAGTACAGGATTCTGTTATGTTCCAACAATGCCTTGCTTTAAAACTTGTGCTGCGTCAAGCTTCCCTGACTCCGAATTTTAAGCAGACGAAGTTTCTGTAGCTAACAATTATCACCATAATGAAAATTGGCATGCCTGTTAGCTTTTGTCACTGCCTCTTAAATGTCTTAAATTTATAGCTTGTTCTCCCTGTCAGCTGCAGTATGGGAAGTTACTCAAGTTTGAAATGGTAAAAGTTTAACAGCCTGGTGGGTTTCGATTCGCAAAGTCTCCAAACTTCACCCCATTTTCTTGTTCTCTCATTTTCCATGTTTGCCATTTTTCGTTGACCAGAAATTATTTATATTTGACATTAACTAAGCAAAACCCATTTCCCTATCATACAAATGTATTTGACATTTACAAACCACAACCTCGTTCAGTTACTCTAGCTGTGCTGTTCTTCAAGAGAGCAGAGAGGAGAGTCCCCTTCACTCTTTATCAGTTTTCATGTCATTTCATCTAGTTTGTGTCTGAGACATTGCAGTATCATGAGATAGCAAGGAGGGGACCTTTCCTTCTGTATCGCCTATTCATCTCTGTTCATGTAGCTCGTCCCTGAAACATCCTACCTCTACCTCCTATCAGCTAGCTAGGGACCCCTGTCTGCTACTTTTGCTTTTATCTCTCTCTAAGGATATTTACATGTTACGATTCAGGTATTGTATGGAAAGCACAACTCTCCCTTTTCTCCCCCCCGCCCTCTTAACTAGGATACAGACGCAGCCACACAAAGAATCACTCTTGGTGTTTCTAGTTGTTTTACAAAGGGTATCAGTTACTCATTTCCCTTCATCTCAAATAGTTAAATCTCTTGTTCGAAAAATGGGAATCCTATTCACCATCAATTTTCATCGTGTACTCTATCAAAGTCGACCATGGAGATTGTGCTCTGTGTGTTGTTTTCACACGATGCTACATGCAGACAAATCAGAAAATAAACACTGTTAGACATCTTGATTCACCTTCTCATACGTTCTTTAAATGTAGGAATATTTAGGGGCTGCTTTGGTCAGGGTGTGGGTGTCCCTCGCTGCGCATTGCTTTTGTTATATCTTGTTTGTTTTGAGAGGGCAGTGGACACTTCTCTATACTTTGAGCATCAATTTCTAAACATATATTAAATATTTGGAGGCACATTTCTGTCTTTATGCATTCTTGCATTTAGATTTTCATTTTAATGGAAAAATGAAAACTTTTTTTAATGATCAAGATGTCATGCGGATAGATTAAAGTACAGACCATACTGCAGGTTGGAGTATGATCATGGAGTTATTATGAGGCTTCTGCCGCCAACTAAATCATTAGAGTTTTTAATGTATAAAGGAGGGCCATCTAGAATATCATTAAAAAAATGTGTTTCTAGAATACAATCTTTGGTTCTTTTCCTATAAATAAAGAAACAAACTCTTTAATTCCAAGACTTACCACTAGGCTACCTAATGATTAAACTTATGTTTTTTTTAATTCAATCATACATGTCATATCAATAATCCATGTGTTTTTTTTATTTGGGAAGCTACTCTAATTTTTCAATTAAATTTTTAATACTATCCTAGAATAATTTATGATTTATTCTAATTTTTATTACAAATGAATTTAGAAAAATTCTTTTCTATTTTGAAAAACTTCTAAAGACCACTTAATTTTTTGAGTGTCAGAATTGGATATGTGGTATAAAACTATTTTCTTTTTTTAAATAAATAAATATATATCTTGGAGATCATCAAATACTCAATCTCAAACTCTTTTGTTTACTTAATAATAATGTTCTTTGTTTCTCTTTTTCATCTTAATGTCCAAACTTTCACTGTGAAACCATGTAATTGAATCCTTAGAGATCCATATGATATAGATTTTTAATAAAGATATCTTTATATTTTAAATTTTAATAGTTGTTCCGTATGATCCTTAGAGTTTTTATGAATTGTTCCATTAAACAGTTAAGATCTCTTATGATGATCAACCCAGTTTTCCATTAATTTTGAATTTTTAAAGAGAAGGGATGCATGTATTAGTTTCTTGCTAATTAGTTGACCCACGGCAGATAAATTGTTTTTATAGTTAAACAAAAATGTACAAGTGTTTTTAATACTTTTTTTTTAAGTTAAAAAATTATAATTATAAATTAAAAAATAAATGCTTCTATATAATAAAATAAAATAAAAATTATAAAAAAAATTAATTAATACAACGCTACATAGATCTCAAATTATTAATTTTTATAAACAAGGTAGATACCATAACACCTGCCCTAAAATATTATAAAAAAAAAAAGAGAGTAGGTGATGCATCACATGCTTTTTTATTTTTCAACCACCATAAGAATAACCAGAAAATCTAGTAAGGTGTTTTTTGACTTAAAAATATAAATGTCACACCAAAACACCTTACAACATTTCTATTATAAAAATAAACCAATAAACTAACCTAAAAACTACTAAAACACGTCTAAAAACACAAATCCAAACCGAGAAAAATCCTCTCCCAAGTTTGATCTTTTTTTAATCAATTTCATGGGGAAAAAAAACATCAATGAAACTCCTTTAATGAAATGGTATCCGTTTATACCAAAATTAACCATTTTTATTAGTGTAATTAGTGTTAATTATTGATTTTTTTTACACCAGAATCTAGCCTCTCCTTTTCCTTTATCAAACTATGGATTGAAAAGTTAAAAAAATTAAAATTTTATACTAGAATTAAATTTATTCAAACTAAAAAGATCAAAAGTTATCAATTGAAAAGATAGAGAATTAAAGTAAAAAAATTTTCAGTAATTTTGAAATTACCACTTATTTTCCACATATTTTTTATTTTGGTTTTTTAACTTTCACTTATACTCTTGTCAACATATTGGGAGCAATTGGCGTTCAATTGAAGCACAAAATAATTAAAACATCTAAGAAAATAGTTTGATCATCAAAATAAATAAACAATGCATGGTGTGAATGAATAGTTAAATGTGAGAGAGGCTACATTGCATTGTTGCATGCTAAAAAAAACCCCACATCTCTTATATTTTTGTTAATTGGTTCAAATTTCAAAAGAAAAAAAAGAAGAATAATTGATTAAAACTTTTTTAAAACATTTTTAAGTCTTTATGCCAAGTTTTATTTATTTACCACTGGAAAAAAAATTCAAATTTATATATATATATATATATACATTAAAGGGGTAAAAGAAAAGATAAAAAAATTGTTAATTTTTTTATTAATTTATGATGAGTTACTTTTTTTGTATTTTATTTTTAAAATCCAAAGAAAAAATTAGGAAAGAAAAAAATGAAGAAATTATACAATCTTATGCAATAAAATAATTTTCTTATAAAAAATAAATTGAAAAAAAATATAATAAAAAATACAAAAAATTAAATAAAGAATTTTTTATCAATAAATAAATAATTTTATCAAGTAAATAAATCTTCAGCTAAATAAAAAATATATAATATTTTTTTAAAAAAAAATTCTTTTCAAAATGGAGAAATAATTTCTAATGTAAACAAAAAATTCAAAAAATAATCTAGATATAAATATATAGCAAGTTGGCAAAATGTGTAACAAATTTACTTTTTATTTTTTCAAAATTTTAATTATTTTTTTCTAAAAATAAAACTAATAAAAAGATTGTGCGTGTCCTCTTATTTTTAAAAAGTTGAAATTAATTAAAAAAAAAACTGCATTGGTTATAGACGGAGACATCTAACGTAGCAAACCATAGAAGACTCTGTTATCCAAATTAAGACAATAAAAGTAAGACTCTGTTTTCCAAATTAAGACAATAAGAGTGTGGCTGTCAAAAATAATATCACAGGGAGTTTTGATGTCATTGATCCTTTTTAACTTTCTCCATGTATTAGATTTTAAAAAAAAGAAGAGAAGAGAATTTCAAAGAACCCCTTGGGCTTTGACCCTTTGCCTTTGGCACTCGGAATACATCTTTGGTTCAAACGTTAATAGTTGATAAATTAGGGACAAAGTTGTTGTTATGTGTAGCCTCTAGGAGGAGGAAACCAAAACAGTGTTGTGCTTTTTATGCCAAAAGAAGGCAAAAGATTTTATGGATAAGCATTAAATAATATAATGACGGATAAAGAGAAAAATAAATAAAAATGATTTTTAAATTAGATAAGGAAATCAAGAAGAACAAAACAGCAAGTGACGTCTATCTAGCTTCAAATTTTCTCGTTCCATTTGTCTCCTGCTTGACCTGGATAGAATAGACAATTCATGCACTTGTGGTCGTCATGGTCTGTGGTAACTTTAAATGTGCCAATCACATGAATATTGGCCCTCCACTAATATATAAGAATTAGTGCTTATTAATTTCATTTTAGCTGCTGCAGAACACAATCCATGGAATCCCCAGAAACTCTGGCCATTGAAAGTTTCTCTCGCAGTTGGTTGACCAGTGTCAATCCCTCCTTACATGGTCTTGAGACGGCCCTCAGAGCATCTCTTGACAGTTCCTATGAAGCCATCTCCGAAGAAGTAGATTACAGGATGCAGAACTCAAGAAGATCGCTGGAAGAAGACCAGAATTTCAATTTCTATTTTCCCATTTCCCAATCCCCTGATGCTCTTCTTCATGCTGACCAGCTTTTCTCTGACGGCCTCATCAGACCCAGTTTTATCAACCAGTCAAAGAGTGAGGCCTCCAGTTCCCTGAATTTAGCCCCTACTGTGCCCTCTTCTCTTTCTTCAAAAACTGTTTCAGCTGTTCAGATTCTTTGTCGTTTCCTTGGAAGATGGAAGCGAATCTTGCCGAAGTGTTTTGGATATGTTAGACCTTTATCCCACAGAGTAAGAGACTCGAGAATAAGCACAAGAGTTGACAATGTTGAGAGGATAGCATGGGAAGTTAAGAGCCAGAGCAATTCACGGGAAGCATCTCCAAGCAGAAGAGCAGCTTCTCCACTGGATGGTTCCCGTGATACTGAGAGCTCAATCCATGACGCAGTTCTTCATTGCAAAAGATCAATGCGTATGTTCATGCCATCTTTAATTATTTTCTTAATTTTTGTGTTTGTTGGTTCAAATCTCAGAAGTGTTCTGATCCTCTTCTACCTTTTACTTTCAGATAAATGATTCTTTTACAGAGAGGAGAAAAAACAAGACCGGAAGGAGAAGTGAAGTGTAGAGCTTCTAGAAATGCAGGGCAGGAGATCAAACACAAGTTGTCATCTGCCATTTCTGTCTTCTACTCCTTTGCTTTTTTATATATTCATGTGTCCATTCAGGATGGCAATTTTTCATTGTTGCTCAGCTGTGAAAAGTTTGATAAATAATTAGTATGTCCTTATAAATTATAATGCAGATTTATATGTTATGTAGTCTCGTCACGGTGCCAACATAGAAATTAAAATTATTTCTTATTCGTCGTCTTCATTTTGTAAAGATATGAGATTTTCAACCTCTATGTGCTTAATTTGTTCTTTCCATGGGATTCCATTTAAAAATTCAGGAACTGGGGTAACAAATTGCAGAATATATAATACCATGCATGGACAGACAGGAATTTGCAATATGACAGACTAGAAATAGAGGGCTAAAAAGACGAATCTTCCCAGCAATATTGAATGGCCTGGGACATTAAAATACCTGCAGATGAAGCATTATAGGACCCCCAGAGGGATTTGTCCAGCTTTTGTTGCTTTATGCTACTTTTATGCTTTTTTTTCCGTGCAACCCTTCCATTTTATTCCTCAGTGAGAGTGGTTGCGGCATCCGTATTGAATTTTTTTCCGTTCAATCAATTCAGAAACAATGACAGGGGAAGAAGAGGATGGCCATTCCTAGTTCGAAACCCTTTTGTTGCACTTTATGAAGGATCACTTAAAAGTAGACGGCTTATCGCATTTAGGTCTGGTACTGGAGTTTGATAGGTAATTGTTTTTTTAAAGTGTTTTTTACTGAAAAATATATAAAAATAATATTTTTAAATTTTTTAAAATTATTTTTAATATCAATACATTAAAATAATAAAAAACCACAAAAAAATCTTAAAAAATCACGAAATGTGATTTGAATCTAAAAAACAAACAGGTCATAATCTTTGTTTTACTGAAAAATTCATCTTCCTGAAAAATCTTTTTATTTGTTGAATGAATGAAACACACAACTGGGATCCATTTATCCAACCGATGAAATTTTTCAAAAACCTATTTTAGGAAGAATGTTTCAGCAAAAATTAGCACTACTCCTTTAAACATCGTTAGTTAATTGTCAGTTTCCCTTACCAAGCTCCTGCAAAAATAAGCACAACAATCTAATGGTCATCATTCCTCAATACTATCCCTTTACGGAGCTTGAAATGAGAAATTAATGTATTTGACTATAACATTTCTCAATCTGTCTGTCCTAGTAAATATCATGTAAATTACTCTACATTTTTTTGCATTCAATGAGTGATGTGCTGGGTCTTGATCAAGTACATAAAAGGAATACGATTGCGTTATATATATTTGTTACATATGCTCTTGAACAATCAGCTTACAAGTCGTATTCAGAGAGAAAGTAAGGCCCTTAATCTGACTACGTGCCCTCATGTTTCACAGACCCTTTTGAATGATTTCTGTTAACGAAATTTGAAAAAAAGGATTATTGTTGTTGTTGTTATAAAATTTGATAAACTAAGAAATGAAACTATTTGATGTATGGATAGTGGCTAATTATCTAGTCATATTAATATTTCCTTGTTCATGGTACAGAAATTATATGATTGGTAATAAAAATCTTGATACTTGTAAATCAATCTGTTTTAGTGAGTTTAAAGATTTTTTAATAATAAAATCATTAACAGGTAGGGAAATATATTAAATAAAAAAAACTTTAAAATTCAATAATAATGATATTTGTTCTTAATTTGATATAATAGATACTCTAATAATAATACGGTATGAATATTTAAAGAGTAGAAAAATATTAATTTCTTTATCTTAATAGTTCAAAGATATATATAATCTATAAATTCATTGTTTAATAAAGTGAAGAGACTGAAGAATTATTTGGAACTAATGACATTAATAAAAAATAAAAATCTTTTACATGTAATTAATTATAAGCAAATATCTCTTAGATATGAAAATGTGATAAGTCATTAACAGATATTTTATATATCTATAAATATAAAACGTAGAGTAATGATTATTTCTAACATGGATCCTATGGTTTTAATATAGATTTTTTAATTACCTCTAAATCAATTGGGTTGATGCATAGCTAAGTTTATAAGAAATGAGTTTGATAATTTATTATCATGTTGATCAAGGTTTAGTGTATGGCTGAACATAAATTTATTGGATCTAATAACTCGATAGATTTATGTTGACTTAAGCTCTATTTGTGTTTGGACATCAGTATATAAAATCTGATAATTTATCAAGTCTGCACTGAATTATACTCAATATATAACAGGATTTAGGTACATTAAATATATAAATTTAACATATACATAACTAAGAAGAAGATTAAATTTAAATATATTAGATCCGACAACTTATCAATTCATCCTTATTTAAGCTCAGTAAATAATTATATTTAAATATATTAAGTTAATAATTTATGGAACTTCTATTATTTAGATTCAATTAATATTAAGCATGAAAACTTATTAGATAAAGTTGTCAGAGTAATATAATCTTGGATTTAGTACAAAATAAAATCCAAATATACTGGATATTGCAATCTGCCATGCACAAATTCACTTGGGTTATTACCTTGAAATGGGTTTAGTTTCTTTCACGTAACATCAAAATATAGATTCAGAAAGTTTTACCCATCACTTGTTAACAGCGGCCTAGCCAATATTGCAAGCAAGAGACACATATGCATTATTAAAGGGATTCTGTAGCATTTGATAATCACATGAAATCAAGCAAGAGTGAATCACAAAAGGGGGGTCATAGACAAAATATGCTTGCAAAAAAGTTGTGCGTGATCCTAGCACCAGCTATCTACAACATTTTGGCTCGTTACTCTCTCCGATTGCTAGAAATATACTCAGCATGAGACAGAACAGGCCCGAACAAAAGCACATCCCTATTGTCCCCGCTACCGGACCACCCCTCTGTTTGTTTCCTTCAAGACATTGGATGATAATTTCTTAACTTGTAAAATCAAAACACAATTATCATAGTTAAATAAATAGTAAAGAATGCAGTGCCTATCTAGTACCATCGCAAGGACCGGCCATCTTTTCTGATCCTGTTGAAGAGTTTAGTGTATCAAACCACGGAATCTTGTCTTATTTTTCTTGTACATTTTACACGAGGGAGAGTGATATGTTATTCCTGACTATTAAACTCATACTATCAGGTGAAAATAATTTCAGTACTGCAAAATCTCTCACCGCCTTTACATGAGGAAGAATGAAATTCAATATTTGATTCAATTTAATTATCCTCGATCATTGGTGAGCATGGATTGAAGGACTAGATTGAGCAAAATATGATACTTTACGGATCTAGTTGAGAAGAGTTTCAGTTTAGAGACCCAGTGAGAATCGGTGCATAGGCTGAGGATTGATATGAGGTTTTACACCAAAAAAAAAAACAATAATAATTGAACTTATATTTAATTCCAAGAAATTGAAAACCCCGGATGTTCCTGGCAAGAAAACCAAGCAACGAATATGTAGACAATGTGGCCAAAGGGGGGCCGAGCTATCTCTTTGAGTTGCCTGGAAGGACATGTCGGGCATGCTTTGTCGTTACTGCCATGGAAGGCAAGTCAATATTGAAACGTTACTGGGTCAGAATATCGAGATGCCATGTGGGTTCATGATGCATTTGAAGGAAAATGGATGGGGACTGTGCTTCTTTCTCGGATTTGGATTGTAAGGCCCGGCCTCTACCTAGAACTGGAATCGTCCGTGGATTCGCTATCTTTTATTTGTTTGATATGAAACAAGGGATCATGTATTGTGTTGCTGCTGCTCCTCGGCAAGAACAAAAAAATAAAAAAATCCAATATAAAGGGCAAGAAATTATTAACCAGCAATATATAATAAAACTAGAAGATTTGCTTAAATCATATTTAACTTTATCAAACAATTTAACCATTTCAAAACAAAAAATAAATAAATAAAGCAGTCAACTAGAATATATATATATATATAAAGATTCATCAACCTGAAACAAATAGAAACGTCTATCTATTTTATATAATTATTCGTTTAAAACAACTATTCATCAGAGGAGCAGTAGCAACGTGTCAACTATAATCACATAATCTCTTGACCAATGTTAATCATTCCCAAAAACTTTTTTTTTATTGAAAAATATTTTTTTATTTAATAAAGTCTTTTCAATCTTATCCTCCTCTTTTCCATTTTTTTTAAATAACAAAATAAAATAGACAAATGCACAACCTTAACAAAAAGACACGACTATATGCGTGTGTGGTTTTTAAAACTACTTTACCTGAAGTTCTGATTAACGCATGTTCGATATTTGCTAGAAACCTTGCAGAATAAATATCAAAATTTGGGCTAAGGTGAAACTCATTAGCCCAGCAATGAAAGCTTAAAAAAAGGGGTGGAGTTTAAAAAACAGTTAGAAATGCGGAAAAAATTATCAGAAGTGGGACCACACCCACGCCCTCTCCCACGAGGACAAGAATGGGAGCCTGACACCTGGGACCGCTCTACCATCCTAGCCTTGTTGTCTCTGATCTTCACTGGTGTTTTGTTGAATACAATTTGCCTGACCGGGTGGATTCCGCACGGCATTAAAAATTTTTTTTAAAACATTTTTTATTTAAAAATATAATAAAATAATATTTTCAGAAATATATATTTTTAATATCTAGTAACACTACAAAACACTAGAACTAAAAAATACAAAAAATTTCAAAAATATGATTAAACTACATTGTTAAACAGGACCTATACCATTGCCCCATCCCTGCACGTGTCAACTAAAAAAATTTAAATATATATAAAAAATTAAATGTTCTATTAATGTGATTTTTAATTAAAAAGATTTAATTATTTACTGAAAATATAATAAATATTTGATAATATAATTTAAAAATATTGGTGTAGTAGCATATTGGATGATATTTATTTTAAATACTAAGATAATAATATATTTGATTAATTTGAGTTGACCTATTAAATTTATGATCTAGACTATAAAACCATCATAACCTTATAAAGACAAATTAAAATAAATTAGGATTATAAAAACGAGATAGATTTATAAAAAAATAAATAAAAAAATCATGGAACTCTACCTCGTTTTTATTTTTTAATTAATTTAATATTAAAAATTAAAATTAAAAAAAAAAACTAAATTACCAGGATAACTCCATAGATAGTAGTTAGAAAAAAAACAAAACTTAATTTCTAAATAACATAATATTGAATTATAAAATTAAATATAAAACTAAATAAATAAAAAGAAGATTTAGTTACTGTATTGTTAAATTTCGAGGGAAACCAATTAAGAGGTGACATAACAAGTTAATAGTCGGCTCAAATTAACTTATCAGTAATAAAATTAAAATAAATTTATAAAAATATAAAAAAAATAAACCTAATTAGAAAAAAGAACCGGAAGAAAACGAACAAAGTTAACAAGGATAAATCAATTAAACTTACAATTAGAATAATGAAATCAGAATAACACCATATAAAACAGGAAAAAAAATCATGAAACCTAATTTCTAACAAATTTAATATTGAATGATGAAATAAAAAAATTATTTTAAAAAAATAACTAATAAAATAATATGGATCAATCCAAATAAATATGTTAAATTTGCAATTTAGATCATAAAATTAAAATAAATTAAAAAACAAATAAAAAAAACTTAAAGGCTTGCTTTCAACAAATCTAATTTTGAGTATTAAAATTGAAAAATAAAAAAATTAAATCCATGGTATTAGTATATAAAAAAAATAAATTATCAATCATAATTTTTTAAATAATCCAATATTAAAAAAAATTAAAAAAAAACATAAAATATCATTACAGTAAATAATATGTTATGGATATAATTACAGTAATTTAGCCATAGCCACACCCTTTAATATTTTATTAATAATATTATTTAACAAAACAAAAAACAATTGAGAGGATTTTAAGCCACTGCATCATTTTTTTAAGCTAAATCAACAAATATTCTTTCAACTTAAAAAAATAAATATTTTAAGGGAAAAAATCTCTGATTTTACACCTTCAACCATTTTAGATTTTTAACCATTTTAGTCAAGGTTTCGTTGAAAAGTTAAATGGAAAAAATCAAGTTTTAATAAAAAATGTTCTTAAAAATGATTATAAAATCTAGACAACCTTAATTACTATCTCAAAATAAATTACACGAAAACACCTGGGACGAAGATCACATATCTCATTTCTTGCTTGTTTTTAAACGATAGAGATTTCGCTATAAAATTATAATTTATTTTACATTTTTATTTTTCTAATTAAATATTTTTATGTTTCTTCTACTATATTCCTTTTATTCTGAAAATCAGTTAAACATGACATTATAATTTGAATAAAAAAAATCTCAAATGCTCTCTCCCTCAAGGGGAAAAAAAAGCTTAAATGAAATGTATTCTATTTCCTTCTTTAATTGTCTGTGCAAGATCCACAGCGTTCAGATAAATTTCAGCATCAGGAGTTGATTTCGTGGGATTTACACTATCAAAGTAAAAAATGTATAGTGTTCACGAACAAAGCCTCATCAAGAGATTAGAATGATATAATATATATTTGTCTTTTTCGAAAGAAAAAAGAAATCATATAAATATATTTCTACAGGAGATTAGAAATCACAACATGTTATTGTGGGTTTTCTTAACAATACCACCTTTTCACGAGGGTTTTGACGAGGTTGTCAACCCGTGTAATTCAGAATTTGATTTTCAGGCTGGATCAACTCCTTATTATTAGACTAGATTTAGCCTAGCAAAGAAATTTAGTAATTGGAAATTTGGTTCAGGATTTTATATCGAATTAGATAAAAATTAACCCTATTAATTTTTATTGGCTCGATTAGCCCAGTTAAAACTCAATTAAAATTTAATTTGATTCTTTTTTTTAAAAAAAAAAACAATGCTATTTTAACATCTGAAGGGAAAAAAACAAGACCTCCCAATTTGTGACCCAGACTCTAGGCTGGGTCAGGCTTGGTATTGTATATAACTTCTAACGAAAGTAGGAGTTTTTAAAGTGGAAAAAATGGGATTCAGAGGGCGTTTCATTTTTCGCTGAAATTCAGGGTTTTTTCTGAGTACAGTTGGGCCTCCTATTTAACGAGCTCTGTGGAGTTCATTGCACAACCTGGGACTGACTTCAACCCTGTAAAATTTGAAAAGGTACGAACAAATTACTCTTTTGTTGTAATCATTCAATACTGTCTGCTTTCAAAGATACATAATTTCATATATTGTTGTTGTAGCTAAAACATACAGAGAACTGTTATATTTGATATCTTTGTGTGTGATCGGCGGTTAAACGGTTGATTCAGGATCACTTCCTTTGTATAATTTCTCCCAGTCACTCGTGATTAAGGTGCTTAATTGAAGTGGTAAGAAAAAGAGCAACACTAATACATAATTTCACACTGGACCACAAACTGTTTGTGAATTTGACTGGCTGGAGAGAGAGAGATTTTTTAATTCACTAAAAGAATTGAAGGATCAAAGAATGCTATAGTTAACTGTGTTTTTTGGATTATGCAATATTCCATCGTCAATTCTCTGTGCGTATTAAGTTGTGAAATTTGTTAACGAGTGGCCATGGTAGCTGGGGTTAGAACTTAAAACAATCTCTTTCCGCAATTAGTTCTTTTCTTGACAACATTTGTTTCGTTTTGACTTTAATTCTTTCCACAGCCATGCATCCGGTTCCTTTTCATGCGACTCCTGCTGCACCTTCTCCTCCCTGGTTCCCGATGTTACCCCCTAATCCACCACAGTCGACTCCTTTTTGGGACACCAAAAATGTGCATGATCGGCTGAAAGAGTTACAAGACACGTTAACTCTAGCTACATCAATGTACTTAGTTATTCTTTCAGTTTGAATTTCAAATGCTTGTCTGGGATATAAAGTTACGAAGGGGCTTTTCATAGCCTTTTCTCTGCCTTTAGCGAACATGGTTTGTAATAATTTGCTATTCTTAATAGGCAGAAAGAGCTTGAGATGTTGATGACAATCAAAAGCACTGCAGGCTCTGTGGAAGATGGGGAAGGGGAATCTACCACCCCTTATGCATGTGGGTTTCACAATTATTTGAAAGATAGGAAAATTGATTTGGAAGCACAGGAATCACTTTCGGTGAATGCTGCAAATGCTTTGATGTCAAGATTAAGAGCTCAATTAGAGCCATTTAGAGTTATTATAGATGCTGCCACTCCATGGGAAGAGAAATCAATGGCAGCTAGATTGTCTAATAAAATATTGAAGTCCAAGCGTAATAAACTTTGGAGGAAGAGGAAGAGACAACGTGCCGCAGAAATCCGCACGAAGGTGGTTTTCCTTGATTTATTGTAGCCTTCCAGGCCTCTGTTATTATCCTTTCCTTCTTCTTCTTTTTTTGCTCTTTCCCCCCCTCTAATAGTGCTTGCTGTGATGTTTAGGAGCATGAACAATTTGATCAAGCTGATCGTGTAGCTGATGAATGGAGGGCTAGGGAGATAGCAAAGGATGCTGCACAACTCAAGGTAATGGAAGTTTTATATTTGAAACTGGTATAATCAGCTATATTCCTGTTCGCCTCTCTTTCAGTAGGTGCTAAAATTCCAAATGCTGTGCGATTCTCTTAGTTCGAGGAATTATCTTGTATGGTCCACTGTACTTTATCTGGATTAGGTTAGAGTCAGCATAGAAACCTCTTATGTGACTGGTAGAAACTCAACAAAAATTTGTTGTTTTAACCGGAAGACATCACTGCATAAAATTTTGATATCGCTGTTAGATTTGGCCAGTTTCCTTGGAAGCAAAAATAAATAAATTACATCGAGGCATTAGAATTTAGAAGAACAATCTAAGATTGTTCATGCACAAAACCAGTTGAAAGAGCTAATGAGGTGATTACTGGGTGCTAGTTGATTGCTTTGAAGGCCAGTAAATGGATTTGTGAGATCTCCAATTTAGTTTTCAATAAAATATATTGTTCAAATATTCCAACAAACTTGAATGACCGTGCAAGACTGATGTTGTAAGATACCTGAAAGAACATATTTGTTTCACAGGACACCTTTCATTTGTCGGGGCATTCAATTTCTTTTAACAAGCATCCAAGCACCCTCAACTTTCATGCTTCTTTTGCTTGAAAGAACCATATGTTCTTAAACAGTTATAATTGCTGTTAGAAGTTCCACTCATGCAAATTGATTCTATTCCAGTACTCTAGGTGCATGAAGTTTAAGCTCGAGTGCCTTTTCTCTTGTTCATGTTGTGTTCCATTGGTATATTTATGGTATTCATTGTATTTTCTATTGCTCTTGTTTTCAACATAAGGGGTGACACATCTGGGAGACTGAAATATGAGATTTCGAAACAGCATGATCTTAGAATTCTTTTGTTAGATGGTGGCATGTTAAATGTATGTTATACTAAACTTGTCTAAATATCTAGCTTTGAAGATCTAATCATCATTTTTAAATCACGTCGTTTTGTTCACATTACTTTTATTTGCAGTTTGCGTGAGGTTATCAATTTTAACTTAGGCATTCACGGTTGCAGGTGGAAAAGATGAAAGAAATTGCAAAGCTTAAAGCAAAAGAAGAGAGGAAGAGGCTAGAATCCGAGGTGAGAATTTAAGAACCATCATACACCTACTTTTTTTATGCTATACTCCCATGTATTCTTAACAAGTTGATATCATCCCCCTCGCATCTTGCTTTGATGTTTTGGGATCTGGTCTAATGATATCACATATTTTACAGACGCATATACCAAAAAAATGTATTTAATATCTTATATATTCACGGAAGCGTTGTCTATCAAAGGAATTGAGTAGTCAGTCTATTAGTTACATAACATACAAACTTTTTTAATATTTGTGCTTTCGGATTTGTAACTGTTTTACAAAGCTCAAAGCTATCTGTAGCTAATCTCCTGGTTCACATTAATTTCTGCATTACTGCTGGTAAGAATTTGCAGTGAGTGTTGACTATTAGTAAAGAGCTAGTAGAGCATTTGTTGGACCATTTAGAGTTAAAACACTTGTCTAATATCATGCTGTTTCTGTCTTGAGTTTGTTTTTCTCCTCTATGGCCGGTGCCCAATCTTAAGTAATTTTCAATGTTTCAGCTTGAGCTGGTATTGGTTGTGGAGAAGTTGCAAGAATTGCGCTCCATCAGGATTCAAAAATTGAAGAAACAAGGTATGCTTGATAAATTTATTTTTCTTTTTTATTTACTCTGTGCATGCCTGCTGTGATGTAATTTTTCGTTCTTATGATTTGTTTTTTCCAGTCCTACACCGCTATGATATTTTCCATGTTAAATACAACCGCATTTCTAATTTCATGAATATGGTTTTTCAGCTAGTATAAGTTTGATGCATCAGATGTGGCATTTGTGTTTAAAGTGGGATTTGAAAATTTTTTGGCGAGTTCAAATGTATGCGTCTTTCCTTGGTGAATGTTATTATGAATACACCTCGACCATTACAGAGTATAACATGGCAATATTTCCAACAAAAATAAAACCTATCAGCATGCTCTGAAGATAGTCATCATAACTAGACAGTGAGACTGTTTTATCTTTGATAGTGATTTTGAAACTCGATGATTTATGGTCCAGTGGCGGAGGGTGAACAAAATAGTTGGTGGGGCCAAGTTAGAAATACTAGGACTCCAAAAAAAGAAAAGAAAAATGTTTATTTATCATGATGCATGATCCCATCATGGCTGGCCGTGGCACCACCCCTGTATGGGTCTTGTTTCCCTATTTCTTAAGTGAGTCCATTTGTGTGATGCATGTGGTGTCCATGCTCATGTAATGTCATATTGTCTATTTTTTACGTTTAACTATGGTTGGTTGTATGCAGGACATTTTCTCCCCGAGGAGGATGACAAGTTTCTTGAGAGAGTTCGAGCTGCAGTTGAGGAAGAAGAGCGCCAAGCAATGGCTGCAGCTGAAACAGATGCTGCCAAGGGTGCCATTGCAACAGCTGAGGAATCTAGGAAAACAATCCAGAGTGGTGGGCCTCGCTCAAAAGATGCAAGTGATGACAGAGATGGAATGAAGGAAAGTAATGATGAAATAAATAAGAGCACGGACAATTTAGGCGCTGGTGCAGCTCCTGGTCCATCGGGAGAAAAAGGATCTAAAGGTCAAGTTTATGGTGGAGCTTATGATTCTGTAGCAAATTTGCCAATTGAATTCTACCACTATTATCATGGCAGCAATAACGATATGGGCACACTTATCGAGGTGATTTTCAGCAACTTCTTCAACTGATTTTTCACACTTTCCAGAATACACCATTTCTTACAGAATTTAAGATATAATCACATTAGAGTTTGTCTGTTCAGTTAGCATATCACAAGTTTACGTGCTCAGTTGACCGAGCTCGAAATAGCCTTAACTATAAAGGTGCATTTGTGTCGTTCGGGATTGACAATTGCTGAGAGATCCATTGTTTCTTCGTTCTGCTTGCAGGTTAGAAGAACTTGGGATGCGTATATAAGACCAGGAGGAAGGTAAGCATGCTAATCATTCTTTTTCCTGGAAGCTGCATTTAATAGCTGTTCAGAGTTAACCAACCTTGTGTAGTGTTTTTTCCCCTAATTGTTCTGTGGAACTTGAGTGCAGCCGCATACCAGGGTACTGGGTTCAGCCACCACCTCCCGCAGATGATATATGGGCATCCTACCTCGTTAGGCCTAAATGAATGGGTTGCAACCAAGTATCAGTTTGGCTTCTGCACCTACTAATCCTTCCCATGTCGGTGTATTCTGAAGAAACTGGGGACTTTTATGCAGCTACATAAGTCTGCAAACTTTCCTTGCTTACAATAAAATTCTGGTGCATGCAATGGTACAAGTAGGATGTGCAGCTCCGAAAATAGATTTTTTATATGTTTAGAATTTGCCATCGAGAATTTCCGTTTCTTGCTGCGTGATAGCAGTGTTTTTTTTTTTTTTTTTTTTGGGGGGGGGGGGTTTAAACAGGAGCGTAAAGCCCGGAAAAAAGGAAACAGAAGATGCTCCTACTTGCATAGCCTGAAGTTTCCTAGGTTACAAAAACCTCTGCAATTTATCCTCATCGCACAATCTGGAGGCTCTGTGAATGAAATAAGTCAACCTGTGACTTTCATCAATACCCACACATGGCCAATCCATCAGCACAGATACTAGCTTCTGTAAACACGGGTAACTGTCACATCCCAATCCTTGTGGAGAAGCCCTGAAATAAGTTTAATCGAGCTGCTAGCACAAGGCACGTGCATCGGTTCCTGTATGTTACCTCTGATGGAATGATACACTGATTCACAACCTGCCTCCAACCGCACAGCCTTTAAGTCAGAAATCCTTTCCGAATCTAAACCAAATTTCACCGCCAAAAGTTTCTTGCCCCATTCTCCCTCGTTTATAGTAACTGAACTGGACAATTTGTTTGAACAGCCAACAGCGCCGCTTGGCAAATGGTTAGCTGTTCTTTATTCATTTCAGTATATTTCTCAAAATAAAGAAAATCCATTAACATTTAACAGTTCCTGGCTCTTGTTCAGACAGCATCGTATCCTTCAACTAGTGATGTTCATCTCCAGAAAGTCTAGTTGGCTGAAACAATAAACTCATTTTAAGTTAGCAGCATCTGGTGGCTCACCTACATGTTAAAGCAGTGATAATTTCCTCCGTCTAGATCTTTCCTTTCGGAGATAAAGTTCTCCAGTGGTTTTACTTCGTCCATTATCCAGAGTGTATTCTTGCCTTTCACCAGATAAATATGTTTAACTTGGCCTGCGGATTCATTTGAGTATAAATGGACTTGTCTTCAAGGGAAAGAAAAATCAGTAGCTGTCGTTTAAAAATAGTCTTTTCAATTGAAAGATCAGGATAGAAAAGTGACATGCAAGACTGGACAGACATTGATATTTAGCCGAGGGTTCAAGACGGCCCGTCATGAGAAATTCCGGGCATCCTACGATTCGGCAAATTAATCTGCGAAGGCATTTTATGATTGTTAGAGAGGCCTCAATTTATAGAGTTCCTTACCCCTCTGCTGGGACCTTCGCATAGCATCGGAGTTTAAAGAGATGACAATTTCAAGTATGATTATACATGTTCGAAAACCAGATCTGTGAACTCAAAATCACAAGAAATAGATCGCAGTTCATGCGAAATCTGTCATTCGATTCTAATTTTCGAAGGCAAACTTGGAAGATGAGTGCACTATTATAGCACCCCCTCCATAGGTACCTTCGTTGCAAAAACTTAAATCCACTCCAGACAAGAAGATAGAACTATAGGAAATCATAGATGCTCAGTGAATACGAACCAGAAGAGGAGACTCATCTTGGGTGGAGGCTATGAACCCACCACACAATCAACGGTTTTTTACCTACTGTTCTATCATCATCGCATCTACTGGGAACGAGCAACATGATACTACAGAAGAAAAAAAGAAGAAAGGCGGCCGCTAGGTGCCAAACCCTAGCTACTTGCCTGCTCTTTCACACAGAAAAGAAGGCTGGATAGCTCTTTATATAGAAGACGGCGAGAAAAAATCCGATGTATCTCGATCGTTGGATTCGATTATTATGCGAACTTATCAAAATCATACAGCCATTGCGATTACCCTAAAGGCCTTGAAAAGCCCCATATATATAAACTGAAAAAAATCATAAATTAATAGTGTGAGTTTTGTTTTGTTTGTTTTTTTTTTTTTTTTTGTGTCTACATGAAAACTCATTGGGATGTTACTCAAAGTTTCACATTTTTAAAATTCTTTTTGGGAAGATTCACCTATTGATAGTTATTTTAAAAAAAAAATCGAACATTTTGATAGATTTCCTAATCTGTCGCATCCCNTCCCGTCTTAGTATTTAAAGTACAAAAATCAAAATTACAACCGAAGAAAGATTAAAATGTGGTGGCATATGGAGATTTTATTATTTTATAGTCTGCAATATTGAATTTTTAAAATCAAATCACACACTGAGTTTTTTATAAATAAATTTAAATTTAATTAATAATTTATTATTATTTTTATATTTAAAATAAAATATTAAATCATATAATTAAGTTCAATTATACTATTTAAAATACCTATAAAAATTAACTGGATCGAAAATTTTAACTATTTTATTCTTGATTTAAAAATTATTTTTGTTATATAGATAATTATTTTGGTAGAATAACCCTTATATTTATTTAAAATAACATAAAATTTAGGTATTTTAAGAAGATATAAACATATCAATTTCATATTTTCATATTGATTGTTTATTGAAAACATTTTAAAAAATATATATTTGTTAACAAGAACTTTTTGATCACAATCTTTCCGTTGAATTATTTTTTTTGTTACAATGAAACTTATATTTAAAATATAGGCATCAAAGAAAATATAAATAGACCTATTTTATATTATTTTCTATTAAATATTTGTTGAAAAAAATAAAAAAAGACATATATTAAAAAAATCAATCAAAATCTTTTTATTGGAATGTTGAGAAAAACGATTTCTAGAAAAATTCCAATAAAATTCTTGAGTTTTCTCAAATCAAACTTAAATAAATAAATATCTAACCACTTACCAAAATAGACAAGCAATGACTCAAATAATTTTAACAATGTTAACAATTCAAAATAATACTATAAATTTTAATTTTAATAACTCAAAAGATATCACTTTGCAAATGATGCATTATAAGAAGAAGAAGGTTAAACTTCAAAATAAGCTTTTGAAAATTGCACCCCCCGATCTCAAGTCCTGAGCTTGTCACGCTGTCACCTCTCATGTCCCATTCGTGAATCACCTAATTACCTTCCATGCTTTCAAAGCTTGACCTTGACGGCAACAATCTCTCTCAAATGTCTCCGACACGTATCTTGCGACTGTCAAACCTGAAGACTTTTGATTTATCAAGAAATATGCCTCTTTCAGGGGCTTCGCCGGAACTTCCAATGGACGAACACTTCAGAGTCTTGTCTTTATGCTTCTCGAGTTTTATGGAGAAATCCCAGATTCAATTGGTAATCTTCAATTTTTTTTACTGAACTGGACTCAAGGAATTGTACTTTCTCTGGATTGATACCTTCTTCTCAAGCCTAACCCATCTTATTCACTTAAAACTCATGCAACAAGCTTCTTGGATGGATTCCGTTCCTTCCACCGTTACAATAAACCATGTTGGGTTAGCAAATCCAGGCTCACTTTCTACTAAGAGCAGTTCAATGGAGGCGCCGTTGAACTCATCGCTTCCTGAGCTTCCTTCCCTGGTGAGATTGCTGCCAAGTCAAAACAGGCTTATTGGTGTCCTGCAAGATTTTTGATGAGCATATTTATCGTCCTGAGTGCTGTTGATCTGCATCAACAATTTCGAAGGGCATGTCTCTGATTCATTTCTTGAACTTCAGAATCTTACTGGATTCAAGCTTTTCTCCAGCAACTTCAGTGGTGCCATCAGTTTAAGCATGATCAAGCGCGTTGAGAGCCTCCCACTCCATCAGCTATTCGATAACATCCAATTGACTATTTCCTATTCGAGCAACTTAAAACTACCCCAGCTTCAAATATTTTGGTGCATTCATGAATCACCGTAAACTTTATTTTTAAGAGAACAAAACTTCCTGTAGCTGCACGTGAGACAAGATGCAAGTTCAAGCAGCATGAACCACCAACATTTGGTTCTTTAACCTTTCATATATGTGTGTGTGTGGTGTGTGTGTGTACAGCTGAGTTATTTTTAATTTAAATTAGCATTTTTTTAGAATAAAAGGTTGGATAGAAAATTAGAAAATCAAAGTTAAAATAGGTAAAATAGATGGTGGTTTTGAATTTTATAAAAAAAAGAGTTTATTTTAACTTTTTTTTATATAAATAATTTATACTTTTAGTTTTTTAAATTTTAATTTTTCTACTGAAGTTTATTAGGCTCGATTGAAAAATAAAGAATCAAAATTAAAATAACATACAAAATAGATAGTGCTTTTAAATTTCATAACAATAATTCATCTTGATTTATTTATTTATTTATTTATAAATGATCAGCTTTTTAACTTTTTAAAAATTTAATTTGTTAAGTTGGATTGATAATCTAGAAACCAAACTTAAAATAACAGGTAAAATAAATAGTGATTTTAAATTTCACAAGAAAAGTTTATTTTTGACCCTTTTTTATGTTTATAGGGAATTGTTCCTTTTCATTTTTATATCAAAGTTCATTTCCTTTTATTTTTTAGTATTTTTACAAGGGAAGAGAGGGAGAATGATTATTATCAAATTCTAGTGTAAAAAAAAATATTGTTGTTTATATCTATTTCACCCTTAAAATAATTAAAATTTGTATTGATAGGTTATTTTTAGCAATGATAATCTTACAATGGTTGCTTTGCATATAGGATCATTTTAAAAATATATTTAAGTCAAGATGAGGGAATTTATTCATTTTAATTTTGTGACTTGAACTGTTTTTCAAAATTATTGAGTTGTTAGATGGTTTTTACAAGTTTCAAGATTGTTTTTCAGATGTTTGTGGTTTTAAATGAGTTGGAAAAATAAATAAATTTGTTTAATTAAAAATTTATTCATTTTAATTTTGTGACTTAAATTGTTTTTCAAAATTATTGAGTTGTTACATGGTTTTTGCAAGTTTCAAGATTGTTTTTCAATGTTTGTGGTTTTAAATGAATTGGAAAAAAAAATGTTTGGTTAAAAATTTATATTCTTAATTTTTCAATCATTGCAAAGGTATTTAAAATTCAAGTTAGAAAAACAATGCATTACTTGTATTTTTTCTCAATATAGTGATGAACTAGCAACTTGTTCGCTTTTTGAATGACAATAGATTCAGATAGATAACTTGGGTTTAAAAGCCTACGTGTTTGGATTATTTTCTTTACACTAGTCTCTGGGCTTTATATATATATATATATAAATTTATAAAAATAAAAAGTAATTCAATTGATTTTATAATTTAAATTATAAGTTTAATAAGTTAAACCATAAAATCTATTTTTTTATTTAATATTTTTTTCGTCTCTTAATTTATTTATTTTTTATAATCCATTTTTTTGTATTAATTATTTGCTTTTACTGTCTTAATCTAGCACGATTGACGTGTTTTTTTTAAGAAAATATTTTATATAAAAATCACATGTTTATTATCATATAAATTTATTAAATAAAAAATAATATATAAAATAAAATCTATATTAAATTTAATAACATGCATGACTTGTATTAATAGTTTAATTGCTCAATTCAAGTTTATTTTTTATTTTATTTTTAATAATAAATTAATTTAAAAATTAGATTTTTTATATTTTTTTTAAAGATTATTCCCGCAAGCATGTCAATTTGGAATGTGTTTCCTTTTCGATGCCAAATAAAAATATCATTTATCACTCAATTGATTTTAAATTAATGATTAATGTTTTTTTTTTAAAGAAACGTTAACAAAATCTATTTTTATTAAAAACACATTTTACTCCACTGCTCAGCAACGACCAATGGACTCGTAGTAACTCTACTGTTCTGCACTTGTTAACGTTACTATCTGACATTTTAAAAATAGGTTTTTTTTATAAAGATATGAGAGACTTTCCTACAAGGATATAAATATACGGCACTTACGTGGATCGCATCCCGAAAGAAAAGGTAATCAGTTTCCCCACAGGAAAAAAATAGTAGTAGAACAAATAAACATAATTATCATTTTTTTTAACTTGCTTTAAAAACAATAAAACAAAATACTCTGTATTTTCTTCCCGACCCCGTCTACGGTCTCCAATGGCGGTAAGAATCACAAGAGGCAAAGCTTGATTGCCAAATAAGATCACATAACAACCCGAAGGGGGGCAAATTATAACTTCTATCACGTAACGCAATTTATTCTCCCCCCCCCCCCCNCCCGACAAGTACTACGAAATTCTTCTTTTAACACCTTTCCATTTCAGATCTACCAGCAGAAACAAAAACCGCAATCTTCTCTCTCACGCTAAATTTACCAAACCTCAGCTACAACTACAATTGATTTTTATTTGATTTTTGGTTTGTTTGAGATTTGTGAATGATGTGGAGCTCCATTGCGAATCTGAAGCAAAACCTAGAAAAGATTGCACTTGATGTTCATGACGACGACGAGGATCTCGAGATCCATGCTTCCACCAATGGCTACGATTCGTCGGTATCTGATCGGAGGAATTCTCACCGTTTCGCGCATTCGAAGTCGGTCTCACCGTCTCCTATTGCGAATGGGAATGACTCACCGTACAATTTCGAGGTATTTGTTGTTCAATGTGTTTTCATGATTGAATTATTGATGACGGTTTCTTTTTTGTTATTGGAACCGCAAGAACTTGTTATTGATCCCTGCTGGTTTCAATTTCGATCAAAAATCAAGGAATGGAAATATACGAACTATCGTGTTAATTAATTAGAGATTTTATGGTCCCTACTTCAGTTAGTTGTAAAGCGTACTGCATTTTAGTGCGTAATCGCCAAATCATTGACAACTTTGTAATAACGTGCTAGAAAGCAGGCGAGCTTCGGTCTTGCTCTAGACTCGTGGCTGATTATTTTAAAAGTATTTGGACCAGCGATAGCTGTAAATGGAAGTAATTTAGGCGGAAAATGTTTATTTGTGAAGAAAGGTTAAGATGATTTGATTTGCATAAGAAGTTTATGTTCATAGCATTCTTGTTGTGGCTTGTGTGGGGTGTTATGTAACGTGGAATATGTGGTTAGTTGATTGATTTTGCGATAGATATATATTTTTTTTCTTTCTTTCTTTCTTCTTCTTGTAGATTGAACAGTACAAAGCACAAATCAAAAGGCTCCAGGAATCTGAAGCGGAGATTAAAGCATTATCTGTGAATTATGCAGCTATATTAAAAGAGAAAGAGGTACATGATCAATTTTTGTTTGATTTTTTTTTCCTGCAGAAAATTCAGTAATTTTTTGGCTAGTTTTTTATTTCCTGCCTATCATTATGTCTGAAACATCAAAATTGAGAAATAATTACTGATGAATGACAGAAAACCTTCAGCTTTCAGGTGCAAAGTGCACTCTGATAGTTAAACGCCATGTCCTTTTTATCTTTTCTGTTCCTGCACATTCTATCAAAGGAAATAATATTTACTGGCAATAGACAACATGTCCTGAATTAATATCAAATGCATTTCATTTTGCAGTTATCGACCACCATGTTCTATTTGCTTATTTTAGTGCTTCATTATTAAATTCATGTTTCTCATGATTGTCTTCTTGGAGTCTAGAGTATATTTTTGGCTTAATAACTCTCAGTTAACATTAGTTAGTTTCCATTAGCTCTATGTTCAAGGGCCTTTGACAAATTAAATCTGTTGCTCTTCTATCCCAATGTTACAGGATCAGATTTGTAGATTGAACCAAGAAAATGGTTCGTTGAAGCAAAATTTGGATGCGACAAAGGAGGCTCTTTATGTGTCTAGAAATGAGCATCGAAGAGCATCAACAAGTAGCATCAAGGTGGTTATTCAAATCTCAATTAAAATGCATTATTTGATTTGAAAGTTTAATCTGTTTAGTGACTCATTATTGAACATGCACTATGAGTTCCACAGTATTTTGGTAAGTGCTGCTCATCTCTGTTGCCTTGTGTAGATTATGTCCAGGTAAACTTGAGAGCTTGATACTGTGTGATGTTATTTTTTCTGCAGTTATAGTGCATGATTTATGAACTCTAGGAAAAGGCCAGTTTGTGTAGCTTCATGTGGTATGTCTTGGTACATGGTTATCTAACCAGCTTACCCCCTCTTCACTGAGTTGTTTCTTAGTTGTCCCATCAAGCTTGCCCAATTAATATCTATAGAAACTTGGTATCAGCCAATCAAGTACTTTGGTGGGATTTAGCGTGATACAGTTTTGACCACCTTAACAGTTTGAACAGAAACAATGTGTGATGATCATTTTCATTCTTCGTTTTAGTTGTCCATCATATGATCTGCGTGAGGTGCTAGTTAGGATAAAAAATGTAAACACTTCACTTGTAACATGTCCTGACAGCAAATATCAAAAATGAAATTACATGACTTCTCTACTACTTTGATCTATTTACAGTGAAACTGAAGTGAAGCATAGGGTTTAGCTTACAATGGATTGTTGATCTTAGTGTTTGCCTATATCAGAATTATGCACCTTTTTAATCATGACACAAGCTGTCTTGGCATGCACCTTTTTAATCTAGAATTTGACCTGCCTCCCGTTCTCTATTCAGTTTTTGGCTTTATTGTTTTGTGCAAAATATTTGTTTCAGAGTATGATTCTTCTACTATGGGATTGAAAATACCATGTTCTATGTTCTGTCTTGTTTTTCCTTCCAACAAGCTGAAAAGTAAAGGCTGATATTTTTACAGGAAAGTGGTGACCAATCACCCAAACGACCACATAGACCTGCAACTCAAGCAAAAAACCGTGGTGAAAATCAAATACAAAACAGAGTCTTTCCAAAACATGATGGAATGGGCAATGGAGTATTACATGATGTTCAACCTGATGTGATTCAGAGTCAGATGGAAACCAAGAAGGACAAGGTAATGACACATTGCACCCTGTTCTGTCATGTAAGAATATGCCTCTGGGAATTTTGTAAGATGATTGTTATTGTCAGTTGTTGAGTGCTTTACCTGCACTACTTGTTTCATAAATTTCTGGATGTAACCCCCCCTCCTTTTTTCACTTGTATTACATTGCAAATTCTTTTTTTTTCCTATTGTTTTGGTGTGTTCTAATTGACTGACAAACCAACTCAGCAGTAGATTACCCTTTTTGTACTTGTCTACTTGCAGATAGTGTTTTTCATTATGTACTTGTGCTTTAAATGAACAAACTTGACAACAGATATATGAATGCCTTCTAGGAGTTTGCAGATTTGCTGGAGGAGAAAAATAGGTCCCTGGCAGCAATGAAAGCTACTCATGAGTTGGAAATAAAGGAGCTAAGAACCGAACTTGAAAATGAACGCGGCAAATCAGCAAATATACAGATAAAATTGCAAGGTGTAACTCTTCACTTAAAAAATTTAATATGATGTTATCCTTTGGTCTTTTTGAATTCTTCTTGGTGTTGCTTGAATTACTTACCAAAATTTTTCACTTGTCTTCCTTTTTATTTGTTGTCTCCAACATTTATTCAGAGGAACAAAGTATTAACAAATCTTTTCAGGAGGAGCTCCGGATTCTAAATGTGGACCATCACAAAGTGAGTTTGATTTTATTTGATGATTCTATGGCTCTACTGATCATTCCCTCATCTGTTGCATATTTACCATGTCTGGTACAAGCATGTTGCACGAGTTACTGTTAGTGAGATATGTTGATATCTAGATGCGTCGTACCAATATGTGAGAAGATAGTGAGATGGAACTTCTTGTTGCTACTCTATGTTGGTAGCATAATTGTCCCATTTTTCCTGATTGGGGAAGTAACAGGAAATTCTGATGGTTCCTGTGAAGACTGAGGACGTTAGTTTATGGGAAAGACCTGTTAATTGGTATTTTTGAGGGAAAAGAAATGGATAGTTGGAGTGCTTTATCATATTACATGTTCCTAATTTCTGTGGAATATTATTCCATGCATACATTCAGTTTTGTTCTTATTCTGCTCTGGTTTCTTTTGTCTTTCTGTCCTTTTCTCTAAGGAGCACTTACAGAATTTAGGACTTTCCGGAAATATGTATGTTGTAGATTGCATATGTATAACATTTCTGTACCTCTATAAATGTATGGATCATCCCATTACTACCTATCAGTTTAGGACCTTATGTTTGCTTTCTTTATATTATTTTATGCTTCTAGCAGTGCTGATTTTTTTACATCATCTTTCTTTTTCTTATTATGCTTGAATATGTATGCATGACTTTCTATATTTTCTCTCATATTTGAGATCTGACTTTTGTTTTTTGTTGGTGTGTTTTCTCAATTTACAGACCTCAGTAGATGTGAGCAAAATTCATAATGAATTGAATGAAAAAACATCGGAGATAAGACGGTTGCAGGTAGCATTAAGTAGGTGGGAAGATGAAGATCCCAATGTCAATGTAAAGAGTTTGAAAAGAGTCATTGCAACTTTAGAGAGGGAAAATGCTAATCTCAAGGTTAGTCGCATTTTAAAATGTCATCCATGCAAGAAGTGTGCCATGCATTGTTATGAAACCTGGCTTGATCCGGTGGGTGACCTGGGGTCTTGGCCTAGTTTCAAATAGGCAAAACCAAGACTTGCAATTGGTTTGGTCAAACCTGAGTAACCTGCTGGGTCAACCCGAAATCTGGTTGACCCGATGCAATCTTGGTGAGACCCAATTTGTATTTTTGTTTTTTTAATAAAACTAAAAAATATAAAATTAATTTATGAATATTTCGCTTCTCATATTTCTTTTATAGCTTATATTCACATGTAATGTTTCTTAAGTTTTTGATGTCAATTATATATATAACCTTAGAGAATGAAAATGCTAATCTCAAGGTTGGTTGCATTCTAAAATGTCATCCATGCAAGAAGTGTGCCGTGCATTGCTATGAAACATGGCCGACTTGACATATTGACCTGGGACTTGGGGCCTTAGCTTGATTCCACATAAGCAAAACATGAACTTGTAATTGATCTGGTCAAACTTGAGCGACCTGCTAGGTTAACCTGAAAACCGGGTGACCCAGCATAACTTGGGTGAGACTTGATTTTATTTATATATTTTTTCAAATGAAACCAGAAAATATAAAATTAATTTATGAATATTTTGCCTCATAGCCTAATATTTATATGGAATGTTTCTTTACTTTTCGACGGAGTACACACACACACACCTCTTATTTCCACTTAGATTGTTTCTTAACTTTTCGATGCCTAAATCCATATGAATTGTTTTTTAATTTTTCAATGCGGGATATATATAGCCCATATTTACATGGAATGTTTAATTTTTCCATGTGGGATCTTACAACCTCAAATATTTTTTTTGATTTTCCTAGGTTGACCTGAGACCCGGCCAAGGCCAGGTCGACCCCCGGGCCGGGTTTAATAATCATGGTGCCATGCATGTCACAAAAATTCATAATACTTTTTCCATGTTGGGTTCCTAAATTTCTCACCTATATTCTATTTTAGATGGCAAGGAATGAACTTGAGGCTGCTTTGAAAAGCAAGAACTCATCTCCTAATGAAACTTCTCCAGATGGGGTAATTTTGCTCTCCCTCTCCTCCTCCTCTCTCTCTTTATCTGCATGCACAAGTGTGGGCACACTCCCACAAGTTCCAACACACAGGCTCTATCTACCTCTTATGCACACACGTGGTTGTTACTTGAGAGAGAGCTATATTCTCACTGCCCCTGGTACACACTTGTTTTGTTTCTTCAATTGTACAAATATTTTACCATTTTTATCATAATCATCCTCATCAAAATTTCCATCTTCATCATCCATTCCTCTCCTAGAAAGTGGATTCAACTACAACTCCTAGAAAAGAGGAAATGGAGCTATTGCTGCAAAAATTGGAGAGAGATTTGAAGGAAACACGCCATGAAAAGGACAAAGCATTGCAACAATTGGCCCGTCTCAAACAGCATTTGTTGGAAAAGGTTGCTGTTCCTAAAATTTCCATTTCTTATTGTAATCTTGCATGGCTTTGTTACTTTATTGCTTTGATCTGCTGCTGACTTTTGCTTATTTTTCAAGTTCAACTCAACAGTTCTGATATGCTGCACCATAAAGTTCTCTCTTAGATAAAACTGGCAATACCTTAAGAGATGTAAATGACTAACTGTACTATAATAAATAAGAAAGATAAGAAATGATGGTTTTGCAATCACTGCTTTACTCATTTGACAATTATGGCTAATATTACAGCAAAATTTCATGATAAAGAATCTACATGGTGTATGCATTCATTATGAGTTGATTGTTTCTCTTCAGGAGTTCTGGAAATACTTTGATATGTTAGCTCATTAATAAATTCAACTCCATCTACAGGAACTGAGAACATTTCAAACCCTCTTGTCAAAGTTCCCACTATTGCATGCAGCAAACATTATTTAATTGTTTATCATCTGGAATCTTTTGGAGATACATTGATATTTTAGTAAATTCAATTTCCCATGCCAAAATTGACTCTTCAAATTTCCATTTGCAAAGCTTATGCTGTGCACTCATGTTTTCTGTGTCAATTTTGTTTTGTCCAAACATGACTTGAAATAGCCACTCCATATAATGATATTGATAATTATGATATTGGCTTGGTATTATCTGTGTTGTTTGGATCTCGTGATCCTTTGCATGTTATTGAAGTAAATGTAGGATATGAAGTTATCAGTCCTTAAAGACTTCTGCTGTCTAGGAATCTGAAGAATCGGAAAAAATGGATGAAGACAGTAAGATCATTGAAGAACTCCGTCAGAGTAATGAATATCAAAAGGCTCAAATATTACATTTGGAGAAAGCTCTAAAGCAGGCAATTGCAGGCCAGGAGGAAGTCAGGATGATGAACAGCAGTGAAATCCAGAAGTCCAAAGAAATCACTGAAGTTTTGAAAAAAAAACTTGCAAACTGTATGAGCACAATAGAATCAAAAAATGTTGAACTTCAAAATCTTCAAACTGCTCTTGGGCAGTATTTTGCTGACGTTGAAGCAAAGGTAATCTTTGCTTCTGTTTCCTACAGGTTATGTTTGATGTCTTGCAGTTTCCAGGGTTTTTTTTTTTTGTAACTATTGTTGTTGTTGTTGTTTTATCAGGAATATTTGGAGCGACAGTTGGCTTTGACAAAAGAAGAATCAGCTAAGCGTTTTCAACTTTTGAAAGTATGGCCTCACCTTCCTTCTTATTTCCAAGTTTTGTTAGTTATCTAAACCTTTAATTTTAAAATCATCAAACTGCTCAGATTACTTCAGATCAGATGATTCATAAATGTTCCTGAAAATCCTAAATTTTTTGTGATGTGAAGCGGAATTTGATGTCTGTATTATGAGCAATGTTGAATTGTCTTTTAGAGGGTTGTTCTTCCATGAATGTACAAAGTCTATGAGATGAAGGGCTTCTGTAACCTTTTGTATTGTTAGATTGATGTGATATGGCATGTGCATAACCTTATCTACCGATGGTGCATTTGTATTGTCATTGAGTTTTCTCAATAAGATTTTTTTTATTCAAGAAGAAAATCTTCTTATGCTGTTCAAAGGCCAAATGTTCAAATTCTTATCAAGGTATTTCTGTTGTAATATGCATTTTGCAGAATCATTACAGGCTTCTAGTTTTTTTGACATGAAGAAAGTTTCTGTCTTGTAAGGTTTTGCAGTCTTGTACTTATAAGATACTGTCATGTGCACAACCTTGTCTACAGGCTGTGCATTCAAATTGTCATTGAACTTGTCTGATTAATTTCGAAAAGAGCCTCTCTTTTTTTCAAGTGCTTCTAGTATGTTCTTGTTTTGATATGCATTTTGTGGCATCATTATAGTTTCCTGAGTTTTGCTAAGAATGAAGCTGCTGTTGTATTTGTCAGATGAGTACTGCTTCAAGCGAAAGCATGTTTTACTGCTTTTGCTGACCTGGAAAACTAATGGTTTATTTTATATGGTAAAAGTTCCATTTACCCATTTTTTGGAGAGTGATATGCTTTGATTTCTCCAGGAAGCAGAGGTAGGGACAGAGGAATCAAAGAGGGAGAAAGAAGAAATTTTAGCCAAGCTTTCAGACGTTGAAAGGAAGTTTGCAGAAGGGAAGAGCAGAGTGAATAAACTCGAGGAAGACAATGCAAAACTTCGTCGTGCTTTTGAGCAGAGTATGAGCAGACTCAATAGGATGTCCATGGATTCTGATTATCTAGTTGACAGGTTAGCCTGCTATGTGTGTGATTTGTAGTTTTGATTATTGTTTTGTATTCAAGTCTACTACTTTGTTATACATTACATCATAGTTACAAGTTAGTGAGATGGCTTGTACCATGTATACAATGTTGGGATTGGAAGTTATGCATGGGTCATGCAGTCTATAATGTGTGACTGGCTTTTATTGCAGGCGCATTGTGATTAAATTACTGGTGACCTACTTCCAGAGAAACCATAGCAAAGAGGTATGAATCTCTTAGTACAATTGAACAGGATAAAAAATTAAAAAAAAAAAGATAATCTCATTCTTTCAATGTTATGTTTGCTGGCAATATTTAGTCTCTGCTATACCACGCAGGTAGATTTTTGTTTTTATATTCATTTAGGAGCTTAACCACTAATACACCTAGGCATCATTATCCATCTCTTCAAGAAGGAAAACCTTAACCTACATAAATCTTTTTTGTTTTAAACTGGAGAACCCCTTGGTTAGAGGACATCTCAAGTTCAGTAGATTCTTGTTTGGAAAGAATCCATATTGTATCGCTGCTCTCACATAGCATTGCTATTTAAATTGTTATAATGATTATTGTTTCTGGTTTATCATCCCTTTGGCAACCCCTACCCAATTTGACATAGCTTGTACTCTTGTTCTGTATGGCGGGTTCCAGGTTTTGGATCTTATGGTTCGAATGCTTGGGTTCTCAGATGAAGACAAGCAGAGAATAGGTGTAGCTCGACAAGGTGGAAAAGGTGTTGTTCGGGGGGTTTTGGGGCTACCTGGTCGCCTAGTTGGTGGAATCTTGGGTGGAAGTGCAGCTGGTGTTCAAATGAATTTGGCATCCGATAACCAGGTTGGTTTTTTTTCTTCTTTCTTGATGTTTAATAGATAACCTGTAAGATGATGCTATGGGCCTTTTGATCTTCATGTACAAGTAGCTCTGTTTCCGCTCTTTGTGGTGTTTCATACAGTTCCCTTTGCATCCTAATAATCTGGGTTGTCATTTAGACTAGTGGCAGACTGCTCAATCTCTGCTCATTTAGTGCGTGATTTTGAGCTTTTCATTGAGCTGACGTTAGTGAAACTTGATTAGTAAGTTAGCATTTGCTTGAGATGGATCCATCTATCCACTTGCTCATTACTAATTTGCTGCAAGAACCTAGTAGCCTCTTCTGGAGAATGTATTCTGATCTGAATTCAATCAGAACTGAAAGTTTGATTTTTTACTTTCTATGCATCTTGTCGTGCTCTGTCCATTGAGTGAAGACCGCCTATTCATTAGAACGGTGAATGACTCACAGAAAATACTTGTTGGGTTTGGTCACCGTGACTCTGGATGCTTTGTAGTCAAGATTTGACAGTAAAGTCTTTGCCCTTCTGTTTTTAGTGTTGGGGTGTGTGGTCGCTAGCATATGCATATTTGGAAAATTACACTCTACGGCCTCCAGTGAGGCATCAACAGTGCATGCATGAATTTAGCTATCAGGAAAGGATTTTTCCTTTCCGTTTGAAGATAATCAGCTATCTCAGTATCATTTTTGCAAGTGTATGTTTTACTTGGAGAGGAGTGCAATGAAAATTCAATTTCATCTCAATTATATGTTTCTCCAGTCCTTTGCAGAGATGTGGGTTGATTTTCTTCTCAAGGAAACTGAAGAAAGGGAAAAGAGGGAATCTGGGCAAGATACAAGTAGACCCAATGAAGACTCGCAAGGAAGGAGTCCAAATGCTACTGGGGTTAGTGCGTCGGTGCCCAACCATGGAACTAGCACATCTGGACCAAATCTTTCTCCAGCTCAAAATCATGGTCCTGTAGCCCCTCAAGGAAATTCGCTGTCGTTTGCACATATCGATTCCGACTTCTCAACAGTTCCTTTAACATCCTTGGACAACCCTTCTCGGATCTCGAGACTGCTCCCAAAACATTGAGAATATGCTGATTTATTATGTAATTAATCAAAGGTGTAGATTGTTCGTTGGTGTTCAATCAATTCTTTCACGGTGAAATGAAAAGCGTCTCTTTGCCCCAAGTAGCTATCTCTTGGTCATTCTCCAATGTTAGCACGCCGTCACATAACAATAACAGTACTATCTCTCTATCTTACTGGCAGAAAGCAATATTCCTTCCATCTTCGTCTAGTGTCAGTGTATATCACCATCCAAACCCAGCCAGTTGTAACGTCCAAAAATCCCCTACGTCACTCTCAGATCTCGGGGGTGCAATGATGCTGGCATTATGCTTTCACTAAATTTACTGAGCTCTGCAGTCTGAACTTCTAGTTTAACCTGAGCAGCACCTGTAAAACCACCGATGAAAGGAACATGGATGTTGGATTAATGGCTGCCAAAGCGTACATATTGGATGCAGGTGATACAAATTTTATGAAATCAG
The DNA here is from genome assembly GCA_015708895.1 of Populus ilicifolia. Classification (NCBI taxonomy): domain Eukaryota; kingdom Viridiplantae; phylum Streptophyta; class Magnoliopsida; order Malpighiales; family Salicaceae; genus Populus; species Populus ilicifolia. The sequence goes on along the minus strand of SRLM01000333.1, from coordinate 1,362,155 downwards.
CCTGCAAGGTGGCCGCTCGCCAAATTCTGCTCTTTACTTGGCTTCCCCTCACCTCACTTGTGCCAGGCCACCACACACAGGTTTACACGTAACATCACGAACGATACCCTGTCAGCTAGAAATCTTAGATGCCAGGTTACCTTATATATTACGCAACGGCTGTGCGGTGTTTAATTGAAAATGTTTTTTTAAAGAAAATATTAAAATAATTTTTTTTAATAAACATAAGAAAAAATAATTCAAAAAAATTCAATTTTTTTTAGAAAAGCACAGGGCAATGGTACTCTCAAACTCACCGACATTCACACATCCAAATTGAAATAGATTTCAGCCTTGCACGCAAATCCACCTTGCCCCCGCGATAGCCAAATGAGGAACTGTTTCTGCGCCAGCAGATACTTTGTTTTTTGTCGTAGTCACGAGGCAAACACGACACAAATATCAGAAAATACAGGGAGCACAACGGTCCGAAACATAAAAGATAAACTAATGTACATTGAACTCATAAAAAACCATCATTAAGAGGTGCCATAGATTGCAAATTAAACCTCCAACTTCAAAACTAACACCATGAAAGACAATTCATTCAAAATGCAACCCAAACAGTTTAAAACAATTTGTGGGGTGAAGAACAAAAGGAATCCCTAGCAAATTATGGGTACAGCAATCACGACCTGCAAACCCTGATTACCCAAACACGACAAGCAACCAATCTAAACTTTCTTGGCTTTCAAAGCGGCCACCGGGATCTTACTTAGAACCTTAGCATCGAAGACCGCATATTGCCTTTTGATCTCAATCATCGCCTTCTCTGCCAAGGGGTCGATTTTGTCTTCGAACTTCTCATAGAGAACGGGAACAGTGTGTAGCAGAACGAAGCCTGTTAAAATCATTATATAGTTTCAGTATATAATATCTAACGCCCGTTAAACAAACTGCAAAAATTCAGCTTCGAAAATCATACATATATAAAACAAGGTCAAGAAATGGCACCAACTCCCCACAATTGACATGACCCACAATCCGGCGATAACCTGACATCAATACACACCAGCAATTTTAGGATTCACAATGCGAGCCAAAAGATTTCTGATTCAATATAATTAGTCAGAGTAGGCAAAGCATGAAAACCAGCAATGACACTATTGACCATATAGTGCAGAACTCGACAGCAATAAATTTCAGATATATATGTAGCAGTAATGTAGAATCATTCTACGGAAAACAAAATAAAGCAGAAATATCAGATGATCTCCTTCAATTACAAGGTGACCGTGTAGAAACAGAAGCGATGAGATATACGAGAAACATACAATGAGAAACTTCTTCAAGTCTTTTCCTGCGGCAATACTGCGCAAGAACACAAATGCACCGTTAATCTCAACACACAGTGCTGAAGCAACCTGCAAGACTGGTTCCTCTGGAAGATGAACTTGTGGGATGCGAGGAGGACTCCTATAAAACAACATCGGAAAGAAAATCACAACCAACCCCTTCCGAGCCTACAGTTGTCAATACCTCCACCAAAATACATGGATACCTAAACCAGAAAAGGGAGCTAAAAACTTCAAGGACGAGAGAATATTACTTGTAGATAAAAGCGTGAGCATTAGACCAGAGGAACAAGAGTGCAAGGGAGAGTATCAAGATATGGCACACTAGAGTAAGCAAGTTGTACTCGACCAACTCAAAAAGGACCCAGATTGCTGTCGCAAAACCAAGTACACCAGCTGAAACCTTCTTGTTCCTCCACAAAAACACATCAGCAGCTGAATAAAAATACCACATTAACCAGAGTCATTTTTTTTCCTTTTAATTTGCTCAGTAGCCAAACACCCCAGAAGACCAAAAAAATAAAGGAATGACTAAATCTGAATCATTATATTCCCCACTAGTAAAAAAATAAAATAATAATCAATCAAAATCAACCTAAAAAAATGAATTAAAAAATGGAAATGAAATTTTAACAAATAAAGCAGGTTTTAAGTGACCTACGCTTTCCACCCCCAAAAACAAGATGAACAGGCTTTTCTCTGCCAAACAACCGCCAAATCTTGTCCTTCACCGACTCGGAAGGATACGATTTCTTCTCTGAATCGGACTCCGAATCCGACGACGACGACGATTCGTGATGAATCTTCTCGCTTATCTTCCCCATGATTGACTCAATCGGATTCTCTGATTGTTCCGCCATTGTAATCTGGATCCTCCTAGCAAAAATTTCAGGGAATTTCGGCGCAAGAAAAAGAGAAATACACCCACACACGCAGAGGGGAGTGATGAAAGGTGAGGAAGTAAAAAGAAAGCATGTGAGGGTTATTTAAATCGTCGGCCGAGCCTCAGGTTTGGAGTCTAGGAACCTGGTGGTTTGGTTGGATTTGAAATGAAATGACTGAGTTGACGGTGTTACGTTTGGGAGGTTCGAGGAGTTACGTCGTTAACTGATAGTTTGGGAGGTTTGCTTTCATACGTGGAGACAATGAAGGACGGTGGTGGATGGGATGTTTGAAAAGGCAGTGACACGTGGCAGTTAATAGACGGTGATCGGGGAATGGACGGCTGCTACTTTTTGGTGGGCAGGCAGACTGAAAATCAAAGTGGGCTCCACGTTGGCTTAACGTGCGTTCTTTATAGAAAAATATAATAGGTGTTTTTTTCGATGAAAAAAAAGGGATTTTAGCTTCCTGCTGACGCCAGGCAATGATTTTTTACCTTAAAAAAAATGTTTGGATTCGGTTCAAGTTCATGTAATAACTTGAAGTGAAAAAATCAGGTGTGAATATGATATAAATACTGTTGAACCTCATCTAAAACCCTGTTTGAACTCAGCCCGAATCTAATTAATATAAAATATATCGAGAGTTTGGAAATTGGAAAAATCACATTTTTAAGACAATAAAATATCAAATTAATCCGATAGTATTCTCAGTGAAGTACAAAATACCGAGCGGTATTGTATAGTATAAATATATTAGAACCTCTATAATTCATTAGTGGTGTTCTATATTTTAAGACAGTAAAATATAAAATATCTCAGGAGAGATCAAATGTAATGAGCTTCGGATTTGAAATGAAAAACTTCATAATGTTTTAGTGGATTCTAATAATTAAACTATGCCCTGAAATATTAAAGTTTATAACTAAATTATAATATCTTGAATAAAAAAATATCTTATTTTTATTTAAAAACGTTTAATAAATATTTTAATAACATCAATAAACTATAAATAAGAAAACACCCAAAATATGTAAAAAAATACAATATCAAATTGAAATTAAAAACCTCTTTCTCTTTCAACCTTAATGCATTTTTTTATAGTGAGATGAAGGTAAAAAACTATCTTAATAAATTTCTTTATTAAAAAAAAATATCAATGCTAAAAATAATTTTTTTATGATTAAAACTTAATCAGTCAACAACTTTCTCTTATTTTGTAGCAGCTTTCTCTCACAACTTTTAAATACAGAGACTAAAAGATAAAATCGAAGACCAAAATCAAAATTTAAAAAACAAAAGGAACTCTGAAGCAGGAAAGAGAAAAGTGGGTGTCTCGTAAAGAACTTGTTCATGTGATTATATTCTATTGTGTTTTATATTCTAGTTTTTTTATAGTTTTTTTCCATTGTAAATTATAATTCAAATACCAGCCACATAAAAATGTCTTGCTTTTTTTTTAAAAAAAAAATAGAACAAGTACCATATACATCACAGTAAATAATAAAGCTACATTTTATTTTATTTTATTATTATTTTTGCAAGAAATACATGATTTTTTCATAACAACACGTTATAAAAACTATTTTTATTTTTAAATATATCAGTGAATAAATTTGTACTAGCTTTCAATAATTATTATTTTTAAGAGATCTAATTATAAAAAGTGAAAGCAAGTTACGCACATATACGATATATCCTAGCTGGTAATTATTTTATTATGTTAGTAGTTTTTATTTTAATGCATGTAAGATTTATTTATATGTTTTAAAACCCGGACAAATTAATTAACTACAAATTATCAATCTTTATATAAAAATATTTAATATAGTTAAAAATAAACATTTTAATTTAATAAATGCTCAAGATATTATTTATAAACAATTCAAAGTAATCTGATAAAAATTATAAAAAAAAGTAATGTGACGTAGTTAAATGATGTACATGCGAAAACACATATCAAAACCTAATCCCTGTTAGATCTCCAAAGACAAATGCCAGGTAGAAGAGTCAAATAAGCAACGAGCTTTTAGTGTAAAAAAAATGATTTTTTACGTGTAATCTATCAATAAAAAGTTATTCATAGAAAATTAATTATATTTTAATATACTAGGCACGCAACTATTTTAATAACTCAATTAATTTAACAAATTTAAAAATAACTCAAACAATTCTCAATTAATTTAATATTAATAAATTTTAAAAAATAATTAAAAAATAACTTAAATGAACATTGATAGATTCATTAAACTTGTGGTGTGAATCAATAGATCTTATGTGAAATAAACTGAAAAAATATAGATTTTTTAAAATAATCAAAGAAAAAAACTAGTAAAAAATATTACTATATTAAATAATATTTTATAAGAGCTCAGTATTTGTTCATGTCATTCTTACCAGAGAAATAATACTTTATCATATTGTCTAGTATTTTTCGTGAATCACGTAAAATAGCATTAAAAAATTAAATTAATATTTTTATTTTTATTTTTATAAGATACAAGAAATGGCACAAAGACGGGCTACTGTAACTGTGCAAGGGGCGATCCTCGGCCTGCAATTGAGGGACTTACCAGGTCCAAATCAAATGAAAAGACAGAATGCCGAGCGCTCGTTCGAAAGCTGGAGATGGCAGCGTGGGGGCAAGCCGTGGAAAAAGGTCCCTATCGAACCAAAATGCGGCTAATGCTACGATGGTTAAAAGGATTTGTCTTTTTTTTTCTTTTGATTTTCCGAGTTTGTATCTCAGGATTAAAATATCACCGGTAAAGCAAAGAACAATTTAATCGGTCAATCTATGAAATATGGAAAGATCATCAATTATTGGTGCTGTGCCGCATTTGTATTAGGATAAAGCGATTTCAAATGACTAAGTTTATCTGGTTTTTACAACTGAGCATCTACTATTTAATTCTATTAAATTAGCTGTCTGATCTTTTTATTTCACGTAATAAAGTGCCCGCTGTCCAGGTAAGTGTGTGTGTGCAGTGGTGATATGCGTCATCACTTTGAGTTTAGGTGAAACATCATTTACTTTTAGTCTTACCTTGTTTTCTTATATTAATATCGGTATCTGAAATAGCTTGTATATAATATAACTAATTTTATGAGTTTTAAAATTAATAATTATATAAATTTTTAATAATTATTATATAAACAACCAAAAATTTTAAATCACAAAAAAAATCTCTTAATTTCAAGTTGTTATCACTTAACTACATCTTAAATTGTTTTAGTTTCACCTTGTTCATTACATAATTTATTAATTTAATTATATCTCAAATATATAAAAAAAAGAATAGAGTCTTCACATTTAATAATTGTTATATAATGTGTGAATGTTCATATCAACACCTTGACGCACATATTAGCATTGGACTAACATACATTCACTCAAATAATCAAATAAATGCTTAAAGAAAATTAAAGATCGGTACTTGATTGTAAAAATTAGACAAGTGTAGGTGCTCAAAATCACATTTTCTATATTGTGTTTTTGTGTAATTTTAAAAGGCAAAACATTTAATAAAAGGTGAGTGTGCAAAATTGTGAATATAATTCGGCAAAGGATATATAAATGATCAATCAAAATAGCATCAACGGGGAAACTTACACCTTTCTGGGTTTCACGAGTATACTATCTTTCAATACAGACATACATATATACCATGTATCTTTTTCAAGGTTGTTTTCAGTATTGTACAAAAAATATTTTGGAAAACATCCTTCACCTTTGCTCCACAACTTCAAAATCTTATTCGTCAGGTTTTAAAATTCAAGATACTCAGTTACAAGATTTATTTATTTTACAAGCAGTTGATCTCTTGACTCAAGCAAAATAATATATGTTTTTTAGTTAAAATGTATTGTGATTTTATATAAAAAATCTAAATGATTGATAACTAATATCTAAAAAATATTTTATTTGATGAATACAAGTACTCTTAAATGTTTAAGTTAATATTTTTTAAAAATAAGTTTTGAAAATATATATATAATTTTATTATACTTAAAATAATATATATTAAATTAATATAATATAATGTAAATTAATAAGGTGTCGAAATTTTTTTAATAAAGAGTTAAGCTTGTGAAAATCATTCGAGCCCGTTAAAAATTGAAAGAAAAAAAAAAAAGTTTAGACAAGCTATCGATAGCAAGCCCATAGACTTGTTGTGCCTGAATAATAGGATCTTTGAAGAGGTTTTTTAGCATGATAAATTTGGGTTTATAAGTTCTACAGTTAGAGTTATGTTTATGATATCTGTCCCGTTGTATAGAAAAGAAGGCAAGAATTTAGATGTATCGAAGTGTGACGACCTGTATCCCCTACGGAGTACAATGGTTCTAAAATGTGCAGACAACAACCATATAGGACTGTGAAATGTAAAGATAACCAAATTAACCGGAAAAACATGAATTTAATGTCCTAATAAATCACCAATTAAAGCGAATGGGGCGCGGCGATGATCTTTTAGCAAGGACTCAAGGTGGAAGCCAAGGTAATTGGAGATCCCGAGTCAGAAACCAAAAGGAATATCGGCTTTGGCATGTGTTGGTAACGAATCGGTCTCCGCGGCTTCTCTGGCACAGCAGAAAAGAACACTAGTCGATCATTCTTGTTCAGTTTTGGAACAGCTATCCTCCTATGCTTCCCATACCTTGGCATCTTGAAGGCTTCCAAATAATCATCCAAATCTTCCTTCAAACAGAAAAGGCTGTCACTCCATAACGAACCCTCCTGGACTCAGAACTCTATCCCAACCACACAATATAAAATCAAGAGCACAAAATCTATCCATCTATATGTGTGTAACAAATCCAGAGTATTATCAAGGAATGGAAGCCGTTGATTTATAGTCAAGAGGTACAAGTCCTTGAAGAGCAACTATTTCATTAAAATCTGCACCAAGATTAAAAGTTGCTGAGACTATTAGGACATTGAACTCTCATTCATGCTGCAAAAGTCCCAGTTCCTACACTGAAATCCAATCCGATTCTGATCTCACCTCGCTTGATGTCAAGAACTTCAGGTGTCAGAAAATCTGACATAAGATTTATCGGGATCAGGTTCCACCTGTTTGATCCATCTTGGCGTTTCCTGGCCCGAGAGATTGAAGCAATCTGCACACTCAAAGAATCCCTTAAGAGGTGTATTGGTTAGCAAGGCCCTGGCAAGGCACGTAAAGTTTTTGCATCTGTACTGGCTCCATCGGACTTTTCAATTGTCAGGTAGCTTCCACAAGGAGTCGCTTATGGGTAATGGCTTGCTGTAAAGCTGCGAGCCCCTTGCGAAGCACCTCCTCCGATCGGTAATGGATCACGTCCATGAACCATAATATCCATGTACTCTTCAAAATCTTTCTTCGTTGCAAAACAAGCATGGCCAATGCTCGTGAACGTTAGATTTCTGTTTATCTAAACGGCTGTGTTTGATCCTTGCATATTAAAGAATCTCTTCATTAGAACAAGCTCTACAACTTCATCCAACCGTTGCTGTCTTACTAGAGTATGGACAGCTCTGATTCACTGTTTTCCTGAGGATTTCCTGTTGTCTTTAATTGCTCAGTAAGCCTCACAATTCCAGTAGGAAAAGCACTGTATCTTGACACGAGGGTTTCTGGCGATGAGTTTATTGACAAATCTCTCATCTCATTCATTTCTTTGTGGATCTTTTTAACAATAGTTTCAGCAGCTATTACTACTTCACTCTGAACTCCGATTTGACACTCAGTATATACATGATTGCAGAAGGTATTAGAAATAAAAAGAGATCTAATAGAGCAGAATTTAGACAGAGTAGCAATAGAGATAAAAAAAAGAAGAAGAAGCTAAAATACCAAGAATGAAAATTACCAGTAAGAAGTTGTAGAATTTACACTTTGTACATTACGTGGTCAATCTCTTTTCCTTACTGCCTCCAATTTTCTTGCACAAACGTATTCACTGCAACCCATGCAAGAAAAAGCAAGGTTCTGAGGAGAAATGGTCCAATGCACACTGGTAGAATCAGTTACAGTTGGCTACAACGAGAGTCTCAACTTAAACTAAAAAATAGAAGCACAGCAAGACACGTAGGTAGAAGTGTAGGACAAGAATAGGTTCGCTTTGTACTTGGAAAACTATAACTACAAGCATAAGTACGCTCTGGGCACACCTAAAATGGTTGCGGGATGCATGTACTTCTCTTTCTTATATGTATATCCTGAATACGAAATTTCCTTCATATGGTTGCGATCATGGAAGGACTACCAGATTCTTGCACATCCATGTGAATGACCCGTGAATCATCGAGAAATAAAAGGGAAAGGAATGAAGAAAGAAGCACCGATGCAAAGTGCAACTAAGATCTGTGCTTAAAAATTTGAAGTTTAGGGTGTCTGAAACTGCAAAGAAATCTAGGAAGAAAATCAGAAAGAATACTTGATTGAGCTAGAAAGTCTCAGATATTGCTTTTGCAAGGAATGCGAGTAGAACAACCAAACAGAAGTTGAATAGAACAAGACAAAGAAAAAGAATCAGAAACATCTTGCAATCGATGAAAAAGTCAATCATTGTTACAGTAAAGGTGAAATTCAAAGGAAACAAACAAAAATAACACTCCAATTCTTAGACTTCATTGCCCAAAAAAAAAAAAAAAAAGCTCCTGGTCAAATGATTTTCCAGACGTTTCAGTTTAGAACAATCCAAAATCACAAATCAGTAAATTCAATTCCCCTACTGCCTTTTCAAAACCCAAAAATTTACAGTTCTCCATTTCCAAACACAACCCAACACTCCACGGTCCACACCCAAACCACATCAAACCAAAATCACCTCCTCCTCCGATCCGCTGCGTACTGCGACAAAGGCACAACCTCCGACAACGGTGTCGAAAGCGGAGTAGGCAACGGTGAGTTCCGACAAACGGGACACGACCCATTAAGCTTAAGCCAGGCATCAAGACAAAGCAAGTGAAAATAATGCCTACAATCAGGCATCATTCTTAACATCTCCAAATCTTTATACTCGCACAAACAGATCGAGCAAGTATTACAAAAATTATTGGTTCTTTCACTGAACCCACCATCTTTACTAAACTGGAGTTTCGGGTACGAGTTGATAACAGCCTGGTTGAGACCTAAAGCAGCACTTTCTAAATCACGTTCTTGTTCTTCGTCATCTTCGGCAACGAAAATAATGCGAGGAAGTATTATGCCATCGGCTGTAGAGTTTGAATAATTACCGTTGTTGTTGTTAGAGTTGCGAGAACGATGGCGGGTGGTGCGACAACATATGTAAGAAGCAAGGAGGATGGTGGAGAGAAGCACGAGAAAGAAAAGGGCTATGGCTATGGAATAGCCAAGGCCAAGGTTGGTGAGGTAATTAGTAGGGGGAGGAGGGGAGGTGGCGGAGAAAGTGGAGGGGATTGTGGTGGTGGGGGTGGACATTTGGGTTTAAAGAGGGAGTGGGAGTCCATTTGAGGGGTGAGAAAAGAGGAAGGTATGGGGATTAGGGGAGATTGCCTTTGCGGAAGGTGGGTGGATTTTCCAGCTGCTGCATTTAATACAGGGTTTGGAAACAGAGAGGGGCATTTAGTACGTGTGAAGTGGGAAAATCATGGGCTTCGGGCCTTGCTTTTGCCAGGAAATTAGGGTTTTTTTTTTTGTCTTCTTTTCTCTCTAGTGGAGATTCATGAGTACTGGCTGTGTGTTGAACTGCTAACAAATCTGTGAATTGAGTTGTTAAGGTTACAAGCTGATGTGAAGTTTCTTGGTACATTCCAGCCTGTGAGAATATTTTGGCTGCATTTGAAAGCTTTATGACCAGGGGAATCTTGGGAACCAGATTTGACACTTCTTCGCTTTTCCATTGGAAGAAAATATTTGCGGGTTTTGGTAGGGATGCTTCTGAATTGTTTTAGACCGAATTGCATGAGGGCTTGCTAAAAAAATAGATAATATATATATATATATATTGAAAGCCATGGAGAATTCATTGTTTTCTGTAATACATATCACTATTCGCCGTGGCAATAGAATGGGTATCAGTTCTCTTTCAATAAATTAAAAAAAGAGGTTAGCTTTCTACCGAGCTAAAACAATCTTATCTTTCAGCAAATTAAGTCTGGTGGTCATTATAACATTGATAAAGAAACATTTTAACCTTTTCAACGCGCAATATAAAAACTTGATTACTCCTGAGGATAATTTTTTTCAAAACAATGCAATTCAATCATTTTATATTTTAAAAATATAATGTAAAGAGGGATCACCTTAAAAGTAAATTTTAAACTGCTTTTTTAGTTATTAATAGGTTAATCAGGACGATCATCTTTTAATAAACACCGATATTAAATAAAAATAAAAAATAATTAGCACATATAATATAAATACAGATAAGAAAACAAATATACATGCTCTTATGGTATCATGTGAGACGTTATCTCACATTCCAACACTGCCACCACTTTCTATGATTGTATTGCAAATATTTAGTTGTCGTCTTTTTTATGACATAACGAGTTTATACAGTGATATAATAGTTAAGCTCTAGTAAAAAAAAATCTTTGCTAGTCAAAAAATTAAAGGTATTTTTTTTATATCAACTCTATTTATTTTATTTTATTTTCATTCACATTCTTTGTTATTCAGTATCATTTATTTTTTATATTAAATTTAATTTTTTTTTATTGTTTGTTTACCATTTTCCTAATTGATTTAAAATCTTTTTATATCATTTTTCTTAACAAATTTCATCTATTGATATTTTATTTAAAATTATTTTATATTACATCTAGCCTCATTTTTAATTTTTATTTTTTTATTTTGAATTTTTATTATGTTTGTTTAATTTTATTCGTCTATATTTTATTGATTTAGAAATTTGATTCGTTATTTTTTAAAATTTATTTTATGTGATATTAGTCTTGAACTCCTGACCATGATCTAGAGTTTTAAAAGTTAACACGATTTAACTTTAATTTTTTTAAAGTTTTTTTTAATTATTATTTTTAATTCTATTATTTAATATTTGATCTGTAGAGAATTAATTTTTTTGTTTTTTATTTTCAATTTTCTTTTCAAGAGATTATCATATTATTATTAAATTAGCATATTAATTCAAGTTAACTCATTTTTATTGTTGTTTTGTTTTTTTAATTTTATCTTTTAAGATTAAATTATTTAATAATTAAATATCATAATTTTATTCATGTTAATTTTTACGAGGCTATCTTAAGAGCATAATCAGGTTGTCATAATTTTATTCATGTTAATTTTTATGAGGCTATCTTAAGAGCATAATCAGGTTGTAGATCTGACTTGGTAACTTGGAGAAGCTTTGATCAAATTATCGTAGGTTGTTATTTTTTTTGTTTGTTTAGATATTCTTGTTATATTTTTATTTAAATTAATTAATATTATTAAATAGTCAATAACCTCAGGCTTAAACTTTTTATCTATTTTATAAATGTCTGGATCGCATTAACATTATGTTTTTTATATTGAGTAAAACTTAGCTCGTCCCGCCACTAGCGCGGCACTATCTAGTTCCAAGTCAAATCGCGTGGGATCACGTTAAGCAGATCTACTGCTCGTTGAGCTCACGCCGAGAGTTTTTTTAATTCTGCCCTGGAACCGAACTCTTAATGCTGTTTCAAGAACGATAAATATTTTAATATTAAACTCTAGGTTACCGATGGTCTCGAAGCCCTGTTTTCCTTTTCTATTTGTTTTATATTCCCAAGCCGCCCATTTCCAGAGTCCAGTGCGACGCCGTCTCGCACTCTCCACCAACTGTGATCGCGGTTATTGGAAGCAATGAAACCTCCGATAAGCTAGAACCTGGAAGCCTCCAGGAACCTTTCAACTATTAAAAAAAGCCAGAAAGGTCTGTGGATTTTCCTTTCACCGCTTTCGGAGCGGCTATCTATCAGAACGGGAAAGGAGGGATTTAAATATTCGGTCTTTGACCCAAAACGCTAGCTTATCTTATGCAGATATGGTGGCACCTTGTCATGCTGATCCCCATGTGAAAAAGAAGCGATAGCGTTTCAGCCAAGTGGATCTCTTCTCGAGTTTTCCAGGGTCACTGGTTTCTAGGCAAAGCCCAAATGCAACGACAGAGAGTGTACACTAAGCAGGCAGCCCGGAAGTTCTCACTCCAGTGTTTTTGTTTGAAAAATGCCCGAGTAGAATTTAAAAATAAAGTTGTTTTCATGTAAAAATTATACTAAACAAAAGTACATAGCAAGGGACTAATTACATGGATCCATTCACAAAAAAATGACCATATGGTATCCTTTTCATTTCATTCCATTTTCATATCACCCTCAGATAATAGAGAAAAACTAGATAGAATGATGAATAGCTTGTGTGTTGTTGCAACTACATCTATATATTAAACTCATATTATTTTAAATTTGATTAGTTGTTTGGATTCAGGTTACATCAAACTCACATTATTTTAAATTTGATGATCATGTCAAATTTAAGTGTTAAATAATAAAAACACTTTTATATACAATCTTGTTTTTGTGGAAACTCAAAAATAAATTTATATTTGAAGTATTTTAATAAAAAAACAGTGAAGCCTCTTAACACACACATATTTTTCCATCTTTGCAGGAGCGAGATTATATCTTCACTATTTATTTGTTTTTTTAAATACAAAAAAAAAACCCAACTTAAGCTTAAAATCTTGGGCCTTGAAGAGCAATCAATATTTATATTGTAGCTCAGGGAACCGAACCGAACCTCATGTTGTCCTAAATTAATTTTCTAATATAAAATGTATTTAATGAAAAAAATAATCTTACCCTGGCTACATGCTTAATAAGTTTTTTCTAGTAATCGCACTTATATAATTAAACTGCTCTATTTCACAGTAATAGTATATATTTAGATAAAAAAAAAAGAACAGTAATAAACAGAACTCGTTTAATTTTTGTTAAAATGATACACTATTTCTGTCGTGTGGAAGGATTCTACATCCACGTGGGGGATTTATAACTCAACAACGTTGAGTTGTGAAGTTCGATCTGCTGCATCTGCAAGTGAAAAAAATAATAATAGTAATGCAGAAGAGAAAACAAATAATTAAACTTCCACCTTTTTAAAAATCTTGTTATCATGTGTATGAAATATATTTTTATTTGTTTTTATGATTTAAAAATATTTTTAAAAAATTAAAATAATATTTTTATGTGTTTTTAAATCATTTTGATATATTAATTAATATTTAAAATATAAAAAATATTTTAATATATTTTTAAATAAAAAATATTTTAGCAAAAAACTATAATTATATCTTCAAACGTGCACCCTGTGTTTGACAGCCTTCCTAGCTCGCCTCGACACGTGCAAACCAAGTCTAGGATAAAAAAAGAAGAAGGAAAGCTCTTATTCCAACTATTTTATCTCGGACTGATTTTCCCACGCCGAAAAATTTCAGTGCCATCTTGTAGCCACTGCAAAATTCAACACTTTTCCAAATGCCCTACTGGGGCCATATCCAATTAAAAACACAAGGCCGAAAGTCTACATCTCCGGGGAGAGGAGGACCGGATACCTCGAATTCAGGATCCAGGACGTGAACATTAAAAGTCATCAAGACTAGGACTAACCATTTTAAAAAAGGTTATTAAAATATATTTTGTTTGAGAAATTTACATGGTTGATGCACTGATAAGTATATTAACTACTGCGGTTTAAATAGAAATTTTTTAGGATTTATTTATTTTTATTTTTATACTAAAATAAAAAATAAAATTTTAAAAATAAAAAAAAGATTTTAATACATTTCCATACAATAATCAGTTTAAAAAGCAATCACGATTTTCTACACATCCTCCGGGTCTAAAATGCAATGGTCACTGTGTTTTTCTAATGAATTATGGAATGTATTGTTGATCTTAGATTCTTGAAATAAATTACAATGATTAAACCTTGTTTCAACTTACTCGCCAAACTACTAATAAAAAAATATTAATCATGCAGGTTTTAATTTAAATTTGTCCTGATATCAACCTAGTTAACTTTAAATTGCCTAGTAAATTAATCTCTAACCCGACTAAATTTAAAATCAAGCAAATCAAGATTAATTGGTTTTTTTAAAATTTAAAATAATATTATTTTTCTAAAAAATAATAAAATTTAGCTAATATAATAACTCAAGTTATTTTTTAAGTTAAAGTGTTAGTCAAATCTAACAATAACTAAATAAAATATTTTGGCCTGGAATTAGACAAGGAGGAGTTACGAATAACAATAATTCTGATCTCACGATTTAAAAAATATAGCAACCATTTTTTATTATTAGATCTGACATTATAATTAACAGTACTAATCACACATTGTTAAGACAAGAATTTCTGATTTAATATACAATTCGAAACGCACCCCACTTATTAATCGCTAGATAAACTTTTGAATTCCAGACAAAAGGGGGGCTAAGCCCTAGAAAGAGAAGTCAGATCTGTCGTAGCTTAACGGGGGCGGACACTCCGGCGACGGACTGATGTTTGCAGAGGAAATATAATTGGCTGAAGTGTTGAGTTTTTAAAGTATTTTTTATTTATAAATATATTATAATAATGAATTTTTATTTTTAATATTTTGTATAAAAATAATTTAAAATAAATAATAAAATAATTATTTTATAAAAAATACTTTTAAATTATAAAACCAAGGCCAGAAAACTAATACAATTTTACTCGTCGAGTACTGGTCTCCAGGATAGCCTCCGATTTTACTTGGGGTGCTATTATTTCCGTTGAATCATCGCAGAATGGTCCCCTTCTTAAAAGACATCAATGGAATATTTTTGTCGATGCGGTACTCGTTCAATATGTGATTTGATAGTTTAACAAGCCACCAAATTTCATGGGTTATTGGAAAATGGACATATTTTTTGAATCACTAGCTTAGATTATCAGTAAGTTCATAATAGATAATTTATTATATTTTTTTAATATATTATCTCAAATAAAATATTTTTTGATTTAAAATTTATATTATTTTATATTTAATTTTTATCAAATAAAATAAAATAGATAAAATTTAAACTTATTATTATTTAATTAACAAGATTTTAGTAAGTTCATAATATATAATTTAAAATATTTTATAATGTATTGTTTGAAGTGAAAGATTTTTTTATTTGAAATTTACATAAATTCTTGTTATTTTATATTTATTTTTTATAAAATAAAATAAAATTTAAATTTATAATTATTTGATTAATAAGAATTTGATATTATATTAAAAAATTATTTATATTAAAAATTTAAGTTATTAAATTAATATAAATATTTTTACATTGCAAAATTATTGCTTCCACGTTCCTTGCGGCCCGTATTGTTTTCAAACTTTGCATGCTTAAAGTAATATTCAAGCGTTCACACTAACGATAGGTCCCCCAACTTGTCTATAATTTGTCATGGTCTGTTAATAAATTGGACCTGTCAGTCTCCGATAACCAAAGTAATTTTGCCTTTTGTTCCATTATATAATTTTTTTTTTAAGCGGGGCCCCGAGTTAGCTCAGTATCCAAAACTCATAAAAAAAGAAGTTAAATGAGTAACATACTCAACCAACATTTTTGGTGGGTCTTGCCCTCTTTCAAGAACAAAATGACTAACATGGATCAATGGTAAGAGATCTCGCCATTACTTTTGCAGCTTTGTTGTCCAATAAGGTAAATGGGTTATTAACTTATAAGTTTTTATAGTGATTGGAATTTGAATATAACATTGTATTTCCAGTGCCTCTTGCACTCTTTCAAATTACCTCCACGAAAAATTCTACTAATTCAGTTTTAAAATACAATATGTTGTAGTGGGTCAACTCATAACTAAAATTAAATCTAGTTGAAAAAAATAAAAAAAATCTTGTGTGATGCAGTAATATCCAGTTAAAAACCTGAAAATAACTTGTTATTTTTTTGTTTTTTAACTAAAATAACATAATTTTAATTTAAAAAAAATTAATTCAAATGAACAATCAAAACTTAAAATCTAAATTTTAAATCAAACTAAACACCAAACTGAGTCTAAAAATTATGGTATTCATGTGCCTGGCTTGTTCTTCCCACATGAACAGAAGAAAGGAAGAACAACACTTTCCCATAATTTGAGTAGCCAAGTCAACGAAATTAAGAAATTATTTTGTAAAATAGAGTAAGTTATTATTTGATCTATATTTTTAGTGAAATAATACTTAATTCCTTTGATTTAAAAAAAAAACCAATCCCAAGTTCTTATATTTTCATATTTATTTGCAATCTAGTTTTTTTTAATTGTTTTTTTGGCTAGATATCCTTTGTTTCTAATCAAATTTTACAATCATGAGACCTAGCATACAAAATTAAAGCGAAAAATATAAAGACTAAATTATAATTTACTCGAAAAACAACAACACTTCCACTTCTCATTTCTTACGAATCGGCAACACGATGGAACTAACTAACGCGATTAAACTGAAGCAATTTTTTTAAAATTCCATGTTTATTAGTTCTAAGTTTCACCCCGGGAGTAGATAGTTCAATATCAAAGAGCACAAAAATCACTTCAATTCCAATCGATCGAATCACAGGTTGGAGAAAAGGAAACGAACAAAAACAAAGTTGATATCATATTTCACATATACGTAGATAAACATGCATGGATCACAATCCACTCTGTCTCCTACAATCAAAGATCTACTCTATGCATAAAGAAAGAAGCAATCATGGAATGTGATATGGCATGCTCTAATAACCAACTTTCTGCTTGCATTTCCGTGTCTGAATTTGCCGAGACGTAATATGAAGTGCCATGCTGCGGTTCATCTTCTCACCAATATTCCTCTTGACAGTCACTCTTTTCATCCTTCCTGGAACTCTTGTGTAGGTGGTCATGGACAATAGCCCAGAGATAAAATCAGCATTCAAATTTGGGTCTCAAATGATCCTGTCTGGGGTGATGTCCACGGTAACATTCATTCTCATGGTCCATTGGGCCATGGCATGGTCCGGTCCGTTTCTAGAATCACCAACCATCTGGCCATGGTAATAGAGGGTTGTGGTGGTGTTACAGTACTTGAATGATGCTAGGTTGGGATTTTTTATACTGGCACATATTCCGCAATTAGGGACATGTTCAAACCTGGCTTAGGAATTGTGCCACTGGTTAGCTCTAGCTGAGTGACCGCAACACCGTTTATTTTGATGATCGGGTCCTTGAAACGAAAGGCAGTGAAACGCGTAGCTACGATCGCTACGACTAGTATAATAAATATGGCCGCGATGAATACACAGCATTTTCTACTTCGTTTCTTATGGTGTCGAGAAGCTCCTTCTTTGTCGCTGCTCTGGCGGTCCGCAGCCGGGGCTAGTGGCCTTGCCTGCTCGCGTTCGCCCATATGGCTATAGGTTGAAAGGGCGTAGCAAATAAGGGATGTTTACATAATAATTTGGAGTTATGAAAATATTATACTATTGTAATCCGTAATAATTTTACTCCTGGTGTATAGTGTCTGGGCTGAGCATTTATAATCTCTTTTTTTAATAGGTCAATTGTGAACCCATTTTAGCCTGGCGAGCGTATTGCTGGGCTTAAAACTTAAAAGTACTTCTTAAATACTCCTCTGCATGGCAAGTTATCGAGAGGAAGTTCTCATAGACCATGGGCTAATGATCATGGCTAAAATTAAAGTAAACAACCAAATTCACCAAAAGAAAAAGAAAAAGTATCCACCCAGTTTCTAAATTCTGATGCATTTTGAATCCCATTCGCGCTTGCGTCCGTTGTCACAACAGGCATACAACACTGATTGATCACTATGAAGAGCCAGTTTCTCGAATCAAAATGTCGAGCACAACAAGCTTCAGTCCAGAGCTCAAATCTGGGTTTGAGACGAGATCTTCCGAGATGATATCCACATTGTCATTCAACCGCATGGTTCGTTGGGCCCTCGCTAGCATAGCCAGGTACATTTCTAAGTTCAACAACCATGGGGACACATGGTAGAGGGTCGTGGAGACTACAATTGCTATTGCAAAAAAAAAAAAAAAAACCTGATTCCCATGCCATTTTCTCTCCGTGCATTGTATCTTCAAACACTCTGGATGGAAATAGTGATTTACTTTTTTTTCTTTCTTTTTTTTTGGCCCTTTTCTTTTCGGTAACTGTTTTTTTCTCAATTCATCCCTTATAAATTTAGTTAATTAAAGGTTAAGGTTAGTGATTTGATTATTTTAACTTTTCAAGGGTTTCTCTAAGTGTGTTAAAAAATCTCGGGTTAAATCTTCACAAACAAATTCAATTTCATACGTTACTTAGTTGATATTGTTATTTGAATATTTAAAAAAACAAAAACAAGTATATTTTAAATAAAAAAGTTGATTTATGCTGCTCAGGGACTTTTAAGTTTCAATTGGCAAATCAACAATCTGGAACCCGGCCTGGCTTAGGATTGGTACCGTTGACTTGCTCCAGTTTAGTATCACAGTCAGATTATTTATTAGATGATAGTGTAGGGTCCTTGACTCCTCGACACGAAAAACAGTGAAGACCATAACTGTGACAAATGTGGTCGAGAGGCACCACAACTTCGAACGCAATTTCGTCTTCGTCCCCTTCATATGAGTCAGCTTCTTATGTTATGGATGATATTCGAATCGCAATAGATGAGTTGAAAGTAAATAACTTCTAGCAGTTAGCACGTTAAGAAAAATCATGGACCTGAACGAAACAAAAACACATTTCCTTTTATTTTTGTTTTAGCATATATAGTCGTAAAACAGATCGAGACCCAACGTAAAGGAGAGAATTAGAACAGATCGGAGAGGGTAGGCAGCTTGACTTCACCCTTCCAGGAGAGAGGAATGGTGAAATTGCCGACGATAGGGAGGTCAATTGTGAGACCTATTTCCAACTCGTAGTCTATGTCCCAGTCTCTACCAATGTCCTTCACCAAGCTCACCAGTACACTGTGTGGCACCTTCACTGGCACGTCTAAGATTGTTGTGTCTTTAGCTTTCAGCGAGCCAGGGTCTGGTATTGTCCCTGATGCGATCATCCTGATCCAAACATTCAAATGGACACATCATGTAAAAATAAAAATAAAAATCCATATTTATAAATTTTTCATACATGTGGTACAATGATTCAGGGTGTGTTTAGTTAGTAACACCGTTGAAATTGCATTTCCTAAAAAAATATTTTTTTAGATTATTATAATGTATTAATATTAAAAGTAATTTTTTAAAAATAAAAAATATTTTAAATTGTAACTATCATCGTATTTTTAAACATATTCTTATTAGATAAATAAACTCGATACAAGAAAATTATAGATCAATTTAAAAGCCACTCAATTTTCTTGGGAATATCCACTAGGGGAATCATAATCAAAGGATTTTTCGAGATTTACCCATGTATTTAAAAATAGGTGCCCTTCCATTTTAAGAAGATAGAATCATGTCTCCCTTGCCTTTCTTTCTTTCTTCCCTTTTGTTTATATATATATATATATATATATAATAATCGCACTTCCTTTTGAAAAATGTAAGTAATTTCAATGATTAAGAGCTATTCCGCATCATCATGCATCTTCTTGAGTTAATTAACGACACTGAACATTTGGCAGTGAGTAATTAATCTCAACCCGAAATTCGACAAATTACGCAATCCAATAGTTTTGTGCAGATCTCGCATGATCGATCTTTGAACAATATTGCGCTCATTTTAGATAAAAAGTAATCCAAGATGAAAAAAATATATCAAGAATTACGCAGAAGCTTAAACTGTCAGTTGAAAAACAAAACTAAATCACAGTTTTTCAATGAAAGGATAAATCTGTTGAGACCATGAAAAGGAACATTTGAAATTACGGACCTGCCATCACTTTTGAGAACGTAAGAAATCTCGCAAATAGGGATCGCAGCTTCATAAGGGTTATCGACAGAGACCTTTGCACCGTAGTCTATGCTGTCACGGTGCACGCCTTCAAGATTCACGTCGGTGACGGTAGCCTCTGGGGTCTTGACTTTAGCCACCTTCTCTGCCAAAAACTGCTTGGCCTTGCCTAGCAACTCCGACATTTTTATGATTGAAAGAACAGTGAGAATACGATTGATTGGTTAAGAGCTTTTGTTTATTTCCTCGTTTTCGTATGAAATGATGATTTCCCCTTCCCTTGCTTCTCTCTTGCGCTTATATAGTAGGAAATGCATATCTCGACGTGGTTGCTGCGTGTCTCGTCGGCGACATGGGTGAAGCCACGTGTGTAGCTAGAGGGTATCCCCGTGTGTCCAGATCTGTGCTTGCCCTTTCCTTATACAAGGATTTCAGGAGAAGCCTCGAATTAGCCTTTGACGTATTACTTAAATAATCATTTGAGTTCTAAAACAAAACAACTCATCAATGACGTCCAAGACCCTTTTTTAAATTCCTGATTGGGTCATTCCGTGTATTCTCACTAATTTTATGTTAGAATTCTTCTTTTTAAGATACCTTTTATAAAAATATTACTAAGCCCTAAGAAAATGACCTAACTCATCAAAGGTGCTGTTTGGAACTCAATTAAGAATGGGTATATATTAGAGATTGAGGGTTCGCTCAGCATTTTGTTTTTAGGTTTTAAAGAGAGATTTTTTTTCTTGAGAGAAAAGTCTCTGAGATCGGATCTGTCACTTTCCATCATTCCCCTCTTCTTTCCTTTTAATATTCTGAAAACGTCACCGGCCAGAGAATTTGCAGGCTGTGCATGTGAATGTCGTCTGGACGTCGTCACAGGCAGAGAAAGGATATATATAGAATGGGTTGAAATTAATATGTTTAATTAGGAATGAAAAGAGAGAAAGAAATGCATTTGTTTTCCCGATAATTTCTAAATATATTGACAAATATAAAATATTATTTCTATATATTAACTTCAAATATTCTCAATTTTTTTTTAATTTTAAAACAGTAACTAAATGCTATTAAAATATAGCTTCACCCCATGTATGGACATACAAGATGCGTTGAACGGCCCCCTCAAATATGGAACAAATAAATATATATGTTACATGTAGACATTTTTTATGCATTGAGCAATGCCATATTCTATTCAATAGGCTTATCACTTAATATATCGAAACAAACAAGTCAGACTTTGTGCATGTGCATGTGTACATTGTTCATCCCCTCTCATTTTATTATTTATATCACTCATTATTGTGTAATTTTTTCCTTTTCTTTGTCCCTTCCCTTTTAGTCATTGAACTACATTTTATCTTAATTTGGCCTTCAAAAATTATTTTGTCATAGTTTTATATTTTGAAATTTGTTTCAAATCACGTCCTCTCTAACATGCGAGATGTCACACAAAATATGGATGTTAAATGAAAAATTAGTTTTACCAAATAAAATTCTAGGTTATTGTTAAAAATGTTAAGAAATATAAGGTTCAAAATTAACATAAATAAAAAATAGAGCCCCTTTTCATCTGCATAATTTAGAAGAAGCAAAAAAATCACAGTTTGGTCTCTTTATTTTTTTATTGCAAATTTGAGCTATATTCTCTTATTATTATACTTTTCAATCCTAAACTTTATTTTATTTATATTTTAGTCATTTGTAGTTAAGAAATGAAGAGAAAGTCATTGAGAACAGCAAATAAAAAAGTTTTATTTGTCCAAATTCTAACAAAAAAAAGATTAATCTTTATGTTCATAGATTCATCTTGAAAAATGAAATTCAATAAAGATGATGAAAATATTGAAAAAAAATAGACTAGGGTATTTTTGCTTTTAAAATGATTATAGAGTATTTTAATATTTGAAATTAATTTATTCAAATCCCAAGAATTTTTAGAGACAATAATTTGAAAATTAATTTTTTAAGTTAAAAAACTTGTACCCCAATTCTGGAGACGGAAAAGGATGGCAATGGATGACACAATATCACATTGGCACATGAAGTGTTGTTCGATCAATTGTCAAAAATAAAATAAAATAAACAAACAAAAAATAGCCGATCATGTGTCATTTGCCCATTCAATAATACTAAAAAAAACAAAACAAAACAAAGAGAGAATCATGTGCATGAGCCTAGCCTTCCAAGCATCCCTTGCTCCCCCCCCCTTTTTTCTTAATTTATTGTATAAAATACAATTTTTTTTCATTTCTTAATAAAAAAATTTCATGATATCAAAAAATACAAATTACAATAAAATTAACTTGGAATTCTAAACTTAGTGGGGGATGCATTGTCTAGTAATTAATTATTCTAAAAATAACGTGGGAGGTTTTAGTTAGTGATACTTTCCAAAGCAGAAAAATTTTATTACCGAACCCGTTTGAATTCCAAACTCGAACAACATTATTATTTTTTTAAAAAAAATTAATGTTTTTGAGGTATTATGATATGGTAGCAATTATAATTTAAATTATTTTTTATTCAAAAAATATTTTTATTTATTTTTTAAAAATTATTTTAAATATCAATTATTAAAACAATATGAGATATAAATAAAAATAATCTTAAAAAAACTTGAAAAAACCACTTTCAACCGCATTCCGAACATTTTGTGAGAATGACACCGTAACATATAACCAGTATCGCGTCCGTTGTGTTCTTAAAGGCGTAATTAATGCGTGATTCCATTCCAAATCAAGTGACGGCATCATTTGTCCTAATTAGCATCTTTGAGCCATAGCTAAAAGCCTCCACCATGCTTCGATTTTTTCCAAAAAAAAAAAAAACTGAAAAGAAAAGGCAACGCTAGCTAACGTGAAGAAACTTCAAGGAAAGCATAACGAGCCTTCTTTAGTAAATGTTGCAACACCTCTCGATTTCGACACGGAGAAAGAAAGAGGAAGCTCTCCGGTTTACTAGTAAATTAATCAACGATGGTTACTTAATAACGCGATCCGTTTCAGAAACTGAAAGCAAACCTCCCTTTTTGCTATTCTTCCGGCGAGTTCAAAGGCTTCCACTTTCTTACAATATATGTGTGGGTGAAGCTCTAGGTGACTTGGTCGGTCCAATCTAGGCCCTAATTATATTATTCAAGATAGGTCTATACGGACAGAATAAATGATGAAGCGTGTTAAGGTAAGAAAGTATCACATTATTTTTTACATGTGTTGGGTAATGATAAAAAAGAAAGGTCAATACACAGAAGTGGAAGCTCACCGGCTTACAACAAGAAGGGCCAGTACAGGTTATAGAAGTGGAAGCTCACCGGCTTACCTTAAAACTTATATGACAAACGAGCTGGAAGGATATCATATGTTACTGTCACTTATTGTACCGAATGATTTTTTATGTCATTTTTCTTGTTTGTTTATATAACCTTATTCAAATGAATGAGCCTCTCTATCCGTTCCTTTTTCGGTACATTTAAATGTTGTTAAAAGCTAGTATTGATTATGTTTCTATAGGGAAAAAATAAATAAATAGTATCAATGTAAATCATCCAAATTATTTAACATATTACTAACAAATTTTACCTACACTTCTACACTTCACCATGGGTTAAATAAATTTTTTTAGTTTGATTAGGAAAATTAAATTTAATACCAATTAAATGTTGAAGGATAAAAAAAATATTAACTTAAAAAAAATTCAAAGTAAAAAAATAATTAAAAATTAAAAAAAATTGATAGAAAAAAAAATTGGAAGATGAACGCTAAAAAATCAATTATAGAAATTATTTCAAAAAAATAATAAAAAAATACAAACAAATTTGAAGTAAAAATAAATAATAAAAATATCAAAACTCTGATAATCAGTGAATAAAATTTTACTTTTTAAAGGTAATTTAGTAATTTTTCTATGCATAAAATTAAAAAAGAAAAAACACCCTTAGATATTAGTTTAACTTTTATTCATTTATTTTAAAGGCAATCTAGTCATTTCATTGTGCATAAAAAATGTAAAAAGATTAATTTGTCCCTTATAAATATGGTAATAACTTATAGACCTATGAAAAGATTATATTACCTTTAATAACTATTTATTTGGTTTGTTTTTTTTTAAAAAAATATAATTTTATATTGGATTGCTAAATTAGTTTTTTCACCCCTTTTAGATTTTAAAAATATCATTCATTAGAATTTCAAATACATCAAAGCATGTAAAGCTTTATACACACACATAAAGAATAAATTCAGGCTCTGGATCTCATGAGAAAATGAAAATATCAATATCATAAAATGGAGTTACTTCTTATTAAAGAATAATATAAATTATATATTGAGATTTTACCAAATAGTTTAAGCTATTGGGTTGAATTGATTCTTTAGTATGAAATCAAAACTTTAATAATTAAATAATTATGAGTTCGAATCTTATCATTCTCATACATTTGATTAAAATTAAGCAGAATATAGTATGAGTATGTATAAATTTTAAATTTATAAAGTTTTTATTTTAAAAAACATGTTAAAAAATAATAAGAAAATATACTCGATTTCTTTCTATTATCCATATCATAAATGAACCAAAACCTTTATAAATGTTTTATTTTGATATGAATAGCGTTTATTATATATATACATATACAAAAAAGTAGACTTGAACTTGATGTATAAAAACTTGCTCGGTAACTAAATTGATCTAATTATAAAATTAAAATGAAAAAGGAAATTAACACACAATATAGTTTATTAGTTTTACATTATATATAAACACTGATTTTGGTCTATTCACACAAAGTAAACCTCGAAAACATGCATAAGTACAACAAGGATACTAGAATAAGATGGCCAAGAACAGGAGGTCTGCTTGATTTGTTCTTGAAAGTGTAGAAAAGCTGAAGAAGTTAAAACCTAGCAAGGAACTGCATCTGCTTGAGAAGAGGAGTTAGGGTTTCCATCATTTTCTCACATGGATGATTATGAATTCCTTCATAAGTCGTGACGACTATGCTCGTGTCCTTGGATAACCTTTGCACTTGTTTCTTCACGTTGCATGTATGATGTGTACACCGATAGTAGCTCCTTTGCGCAAAATGAAATCAAAGTGCCGGGGTAAGAATTATTTCGCAAAAAAATAGTAGTTGAAGGAGCTAGGGACAAAAATTAATTATGCACTCTAGATTTGTAAAATGAATAGTGGAAGACCATAAGATAAAACCACTTGCTGCATTAAATAAATCTATAATAATTGTAATATATATTCAATATATAGTAATAATGGGATTCACGCATTAATCATTCAAAATATTTTGGTCCACATGACTTCTCCATGGTATAATTTTTTTCCAATTCGAGATGAATGGTTGATATTTTCAAATAGTTATACGTTAGTCGAAATAAAAAGAAGAAGAAAGATGATTTAAAGGATGTATCCCCATATCAAACAACGTTTTTTTTTTTAGAATTTACTACATTCTCTTGGATATATATATAGGTTGCAGTAGTCTCATTAATTAATTAAGAAAAATACTTTTTTTGTTTCTTTGCTTCAATTAATTATCTCTCATCATTTTTATATTCCTGAATTATAAATCTAATGTTCACCTGTTGAAATATTGAGAATAATAGTATCAATTAACTAAAATATTACTGTCAACATTTAAATCAATGTTCTTCTCATCCAAGTTAGTAGCTCATAATTAAATCCTCCTACAAAGAAATCAAAATGAAGATCCGAAAAGCAATAGCATGCGCATGCGTATAGCTATACGATGTTATTGGAAACATGAACGACAAAACATATATAGTAATTCGCAGATATCATGTGATTCACAATTGGCGACAATAATATCGATCCTTTTGTACGATTTCTATTGTTGTTTTCGAGTCGCTAGCTGCCGATCGTGTGGTTGCTTTTCTTTCCGAATATTCCTAACCCTTACCTAGATTTTTATATATGGCAAAACATAAGAAAAGAAACGCCTTATAAATCTTCATATATAGATACATTAAATATAAATACAGTAATTTATCATTTAATCTGTCGATTACAGGTGAATTCTCAAGAATGATCGATGCATATAGTTTTAACTAGCTGAAAAAAGAGAAGGATGTCTAGGCTCTGGTCGCCTACGACTATTATAATTAGGCAATCAACAAACTATCAACTCTTATTTATTTATATATTATTTATTTTTGTTAAAAGGAAGGAAAGAAAAGAAAGATGATATTCCAATGACAAACTTTATTTCGCTCATCAAAAATATAAATTCGGAGTTTCCGACTAATTAGTAATTGGGTTACGTATAACATCTAAAAATGCATACCATGCAACGTTAGATGATGCAAGGAATTATTTTTTTTAGAATGATTATTAGGAGTTTAATTAAGTTCATTACAAGCAAACCTGGGGTATTTGCTGTTCTTCACTGCCTTTTGCCCATATTTCCTCCACCGATATCCATCATCGAGAACATCGTCTGCACTTCTAGTTTGAAAAGCAAATCTTGGCCGGGTTGTCTTCTTCATTCTTCCACCTTTCTTCTTATCCTTTTCTTCCTCAGCTCCATTTTCAGCTACCATAGAAGCACTGTCCATGATAGGCCTATTCTCCCCGAGCCCGGATTGGCCAGAGAGAAGGCCAACCCAATCAATATCTGGAAGGCTTTGAGGCTCAATTATAGAAGGGTGCAATGAGGAGGATAGGAGCAGTGAGGGCGAGAAGAGATAGGGAGGGTTCTGTGATGGAAATTGTGGTAGTGGTGGTGGTGGTGGGGCTTCTTGGCCTTCCATTGTGGGGCTACAAAGACAATGATTAGAGAAGAACCGAGGATGTACGTAAGATTGAATATATATAAGGGCTTGGAAACCTGGGAAGTTGAGAAGAGGTTGGACAGGCCTACAAATAGAGAGATGAAGATGGTTTGCTAGGTATTGAAAGGAGAGTCCGTCCGAGTCTCAATTCCATCTCTTGTACCCATGGGTAAAGCCAACTGCAGCTCACCTACTTCTGTTCAACTGCCCTCAAGTGAAAGGGGAGACGTGCCCAACTTATGCACATCGTTATCTCCAAAGCAATAT
This sequence comes from Populus ilicifolia, assembly GCA_015708895.1. Lineage (NCBI taxonomy): Eukaryota > Viridiplantae > Streptophyta > Magnoliopsida > Malpighiales > Salicaceae > Populus > Populus ilicifolia. The sequence goes on along the minus strand of SRLM01000333.1, from coordinate 1,334,992 downwards.
AGCTAATAGCTAGCATGCATGATATACGTGGACTGCTACCTATGTATCATTAACCAAATCAAAACACCTCAATTGAGACACACGTTGAAATTTCCCTCTAGGTTAATGGATACGGCACTGCTTACCAACCAATATTCAGTGCATTTTTTGAATTGTTACTGGTTCGCACCTGCAATTTCTTAGTGCCGCCAACAAATATATATATATATATTCCATTTCAGCTTTTGCTAGTGGACAAGATAAAACAACAGGGCCTATTTGATTGCCCCAGTTGGATGAAATTAAGATCTGCCTGGTGGGTATTTAGCCCTTAATAAAAATCACAGACAAACATCAGGTTATTTTATAATGGACGAGAGACTATTCTTTGTTTAACTATGAAGTTTCTCCATAATAATTAAGAAGCGAAATTTTGGAGGTTTCTTTTCTGCTTTCGATAAAATAATATAAATTATATTTTAAAATTTTATTTAATAATTTAAATTTTTATATTAAATTGATTTTTTAATATAATATCATAATTTCAATAACCAAGTAGTTATAAGTTTAAATTTTATTATTTTTATTTATTTTAAAAAAATCAAGAACAAGATAATATGAATTTATATAAATTTCAAGTGTAAAAATTCTTTATTTAAGAAAATTTATTAAAAAATAATATAAATTATATTTTAAAATTTTACTAGTTTAAATTTTTAAATTAAATTAGTCTTTTTTACGTGTAAACTTATGCAGGTAACCTCAAGAATTTTGCATATCTGAGGTCAGGTTTCAGCTTTCAATAAAAGCTATCTCAAATACTACATTTGCCTTTAATCATTCTTTGGTGAAACACACGACGCACAGGTCCCTCTTGCCTTGACTCGTTGTTATACGATGGTATGCAAAGAAAACAACCCATTTGCTGCGGCCCAGCCCATTCAACAAATAAATGTATTTGAATTCCGAAGCCTCCATGCTTAACCTTCTTAATTGGTCATGTGTAAAAGAAAACACTTGTAGTTAGTCCTGATTAGTTCACCTAGCAAGGACTCGCCAATTATCTTGTTGACTGATAAAACCTATACATTCATTAAAGTAGAGAGGTATTTAAAAAAACCGATCCATTAATTAAACTAAAAAGATTGAGAAAAAATTAAATAAACCAATTAAAAATAAAAAAATCACTTAGTTTGTTCCAGTTTAAAAACAAATTAAAATCAAACAAGTTTAATTAAATCTAAAAATAAAATATAAAAGGAAACATTATAAACCTAAAAACTTCAACTCTACCTTTCCAGCCATCCCCCTTCTCTTTCTAGTTGCCTCACCATCCCTCCCTCCCACTCTCCCTCCTTGCCTTTTCTTCTTTTCTAGTCGTCCCACCCCTCCATTTCTCCCACTCTCTTTTATCTACGCTCTTTTTTCTTATAATGTCATGTTTCTATTCTTTGCTTTAATTTCTGGCAAAAAACTTGGATAAAATCATTGTTTGTAGTTTTATTAACATGTAGTTGTGCTAATGAGACCTTGGTAGTAGTTTGCGACTGTTAAAATCTTTGTTCAAATGTAATTATGCTAACTTGATAAATTTAGTGGTTGTGATTTAGTTAAAGGAAATCTTTCGGATCTTAATTGAAGAACTCGAATTCAAAGTTTTCAACAAAGATTTTTCTAAATCTGATCCAGTCAAGTTTATTAAGTGATTATGATTAGGCTAAGTTTTTTTTATTTAATTAATTTTAGTTTTTCTAGTTTTTAAAGCTAAAAAATTGATCAAAACTGAACAAAATCAATGTAGTTCGAACCTATTCTTAGTTTGGTCCGGATTATATTAATAAAAAATAATATTTTTTAATTTGGTTTAATTTTTAAATTAAAAATGAAGCAAACCGGACTGGGGATACTGTTACATTCAAGAGTCCAGTGCGTGTTCTTCATAAAGAGAAAATCACTCTCGAAAAGTGAACCAACACACCATACATAAAGAGCTCTTGTTGCAGAATAGCAGGGCAGTATCCACGCTGAGAATAGATGGCATTTAAAATCCAAGAAAAAACACCAAAAACTTGGAACAGTACTGGAGCCATCTAAAACGCTCTCTCTCTATCGAGGACCGGAATTGAACAGGAATTGTGCAGCCTAAACTATCTCGAAATTAAGTTGATTAACCATTCCTGAGGGATATCAAAACTCCTTACGCTAAGTGAATTGAAAGTATTGAGTCGAGAACATAATCGTAACCAGCCCTGCTGTTTCTGAAACAGCGTGCATTTGGACCTCATATCTTCCAAATCAACTGCTAATCATCTTTCTGAGATATTCAGCTTGCTCGGGAAATTATTCTAGTAGTTCATACAAAGTCTTCACACTCTCCAATTTTAAATTTGTTCGTTGCAATCACCTGGGACTTGAAAAAGAATCGCTGGAAGAAAAAAAAAAAAAAAGGAAGAAAAAGAAACGGTTAACCAGTAACATGGGCAATTATTCTCGTCATCAAAGAATCCTGATTATTGGATTCGAAAAACAAATTTAGATCACAATCATTAGAATCCTGATTATTGGTGCATCAATGTAGGGCCCAGAAATGGCAACATTCAAATGACTAAACCCTTTAAGCCACCAAAGAAGAGGAAAAAGATGAGCTGGCTGCTAAATACTTTGGCCTAGAACTCTAGCTACTCGGACAATTGGAACACGTGAATATAAAAGCTCCTTCATTACAGCTTGAGAGTGCAACCATGGCATGCAGCAAACAATCAAGAAGAAGAAGCTACTGCAGGTTCGCTTATGCCCCCATCTTTGCACCTTAAATAATACAAGTCGCATAAAAGTACCAAACTGCTAGGAACATCTTTTAGTTCCACAGAAGGGTATTCAAATGAGCTAGTCTGCTGTATCAGTGCTGATATTCAAGCGGAAACTGACAATTTGCTGTGTCATGTTAAGAGTACAAGAACATAAAAACCTTACGCCAGAATCATTGGTGCAACCCAAGCAGATGATATAGAATGTGAAAAAACAAACCCACCTTTTCCCAAAACTCTGAGCAAGACATGCATGCTTCTGTACACCAACAACATCAAGTATTTATTTTGTAGAAGGACAACCATGCCTATGAAAAATAAAATATTTTAGAAACAAAAGTACCTTAGCTTCAACACGCAGGGGCGAACCTAGGATTATTTTATAGGGTACCAAAAGTAATATATATCACAAGATAGAAATTATTTTCTAATCTACTATACATATACATCTATTATAAATACAAAACGACTGCGTGATTTAGTTTTGTGCAAAAAACTTGCTATAAATATAGAACAATCTTTATACACTGTAAAAGGTTGAAAATAATATTAAATTGAGTCATAGATATAAAATTAATTTTATTTTCATAATATATCTATCATTTTAATTTTGTTAGTTTCCATACCTATCAAATACAAACATATAATTAAAGTGTATAAGAAACATTAACTAGAACAAAACATTATTTATATTTATATTTTAATTGTGCTTGTTGTTTTTTCATGGAATAAAAATAATTAATTATCATATCAATTATGAATCTTTTAGCAATTTTTTTTATAGATAATCAAATAATCTACAAGAAAATAATTCTTCATCATATTATAAAGTTTTATTTTAACAATCTTTATTACTAAAAAAACTCATACAATAGTTATTATTGAGAAAAAAGAAGTAAAATAAATTGAATCAACGTGCCACGTGCCAATGACTGAATAAAATAATAATTTTCTAGTTTCAAGTTTTACTAGTTTCAATTAATCAGCATTCGATGACAAGTTTTTTATCTCTAGATGATTGGGTATATAAAACTCATAATACTACAACTGAAATCTTAAATGAATTTTTACTTGGTCATAAAAATCTTTAGGATATAACTTATCAATAAATATTAATATATCTTCAACATTAAATAATTTATAGGTATTTTTAGGATCCAAAGTTATGTTCAACATAAAAAAGCTCGATCACGTGCTCACCGAATCTATTATTTAGCTTTTACAATTGTTGATCAATGGTAGCTATAAATATATAAATTTGATAGCGGTGGTCAACTATTACTGAAATTTTTTTACGGTGAGGTTATCTCATATTAGAAAAACAAGTATCCATATCAAGAATTTCAATGTGTTGATACTTACAAAATGATGTCGTTTCTTCTAAAAGAGTTTCTTAATTATTATCTCTTAGCTTTTAAATCAAAGTCTTGTAGTAAACACCAAATCTATAACATTTAAAATATCTTGAGATTTTTATTGCAAAGCTTGTCGAAGCATATCGTTAATTCTCATAACATTCATCACACTCTATTCTATGTAAGATGATTGAAAAATCAAAAGATATTAGCAATTTAATTGCATCACTACACTGAGAATAAGTAGATCTATATAAAATAATGTTCTTAAGAACCAAGCAAGTTGCCCCATATATTTGTATCAAGCTGCAAATTAATTTGAAGTGTAAACTAATAGGTCGCTACAAAACCATCAACTTGATTAGCTCGTTTTAATCTCATAAATAGCAATTAAAGATTAAATTGAAGCTGCTTGAAAAATCTATAATTCACCATCGTGCTTGCATGAAAAATTAATAATGTTGACAATAAAAAAACCAAATTTTGAAATGCAACAATAAAAATCAATTATAATTGATTGGCTAAATAATATACATAATATATATAAAAATAATTATTAATAAATAAAACTTGCGAATCATTCAACTTTTCATGCATAGGTTGGTGAACTCAATAGTTTTGTCTATTTTTCTTCCACGTGAAAACCGGACTTCTAGGTTATCAGCCATGTGAGAATGTAATTCTTTTGCTATTTTGATAGGATTTTAAAACCACAATACTATATAACCAAAAAAACAATAACAAAAGGTAAATTTAAATGTCTTGGAATTAGAGTATTTTGTTTTTTTCACGTGACTTTTTAGTTAATAAAAGATTGATAAGAGATATAAGATTTTTTTATTTTTTTTAAAATATAGTAAAATATCTAATTACTCTCTCATTCAAAAACTAGCACACAAGGGTATTTGTCTTTTTTATTTTTTAAAATTTAATAAAATGACAGGTTTTTCCTTGAAGTTAATAAAATTAAATCTTGTATCCAGTAGCTTTTTGGTCGTTTTGCTCTAGATTTTTTTTACCATCAGATATATCAAGGGTAATTTAATTTTTTTAAAGGGATTATTTAATATTTTAATTAAAAATGTTATGGCACCTTCCAATGGCAAAAAAATATCCTTTCACCAAATTGTTGGAAGTTCTGCATCTTTTATGTTGATATTTGAACTTTAGTCCTTTTGTAAAAGTTTTATTTATTTTTAATTTTATTATTTAATTCTAATTTATCATATATATATATTTTTAATTTTATTTTTATTCTTTAATTTATATATATATTTTCTTGGTCTTTTTATAAAAGTTATATTAATTTTCAATTTCATTTTTCAATCCAAATTTATGGTATATTAGTTTTTCCATTTTAATCCTCATTCTTTTAAATTTTTTTGTCCTTTTATTGAAGTTATTTTTTCTTTACATATTCATCCTCCAATCAAAAATTTATAATTACTTTTTAATTTATTTTTATTTTATCTTTTAATTTGTTTTTTTATTTTTTTGTGTTTTTTTAATAATTTTATTCTTTAGTATTTGATTTGTTGAGAATTGAGTTTTATAATTTTATTTTTATATTTTTTCCATGCATGATGTTTCTAAAAATTAGTTTTATAATTTTATTTAAATTTATTTTTTATCAAAGATTCTAACTTAATAATCTCAAAATTGGATATGAAAAGTTAATCCAATAACACCTTAGCATCATTTTAAATGTTTATAGTAATAATACGGATCCACAGCGTCTAATTCTATCTACGGCGCTAAATTTAAAAGAATACAAAATAGACTACTAGAATCATTACTAATGATTCAAATCCAAGTACAACGGTACCGTGAAGAACTTGCTCGGGTGGTGCTCCCTGCTTAGCCGGATCCATGTTTGCCGGGACAAGACACCTAGCACTCAGGTGTCGGTACTGTGAGCTCAAAAGATCACATTGGATTGATAATATGCCATTGCAAGCCAAAAGGTTGCCATGTTACCAGTAATCTCAGACAACGGTACTTTTAATTCCCGATCAAATTAGTCCAATAAATTAATCAGAAGAAAGAAGATTCGACTCGTCTCCACTATAAACTGGAAGCGGCAGATTCCTCCCTGTAAAGAAAATTAACTACATTTTCCAGGAATGACTGCTTTGGAGCCATCAATGAAAGCACATTATTACTAATTCTAAATTGCAAGTTTTTTTTTTTTAAAAAAAGGGGGTAGATGTACAAATAAGAGAGAAACAAGTGAGTACGAATTACAATGGTTATCAGAACAACGGCTTTCTTCCATTTAACATTCCCAACAAGTGATCAAGAACCTGCCCTCCTCCATCTCTCAGGCCAGAATGCATGTATTCGTTGGTTATCCATAGTCTAATTCCAGCTATCTGAGAAGCTGTCTCCATCGCCAACTTGAAATTAGCATACATATCTTCATAGTAAACAGCAGCTGCAACAGGTACCTGCGAGCATTTAATAAATTAGAAGCCCCCCCGAGCAATAAAACTGAAGCTAATTTCTATTAAAAAAACAGACTAAAAGCGAAAGCTATATCTCGAAGATTGAAATCTTCTCATTTGAGCTCAGTATAACGTCTATGCATTGCAGGCTTATGATGAATCAATAATTATATGGAAGATTAACCGGCACCTTGTTGTTATTCAGCACTGCAATGTCATATAGGGGTGGCCAATCCTTCTTCTCAGCCAATAAATGAGCAGCATCTTTAAATTTCCTCAAGGCATGAACTTCTTCAAACATCCATGGGAACACCATCTGCAGAAGAATTCCTTAACACAAAGTAAGAAAAACAGCAAAAGATGCTGGTTCTATTTTATATCAGTAAGCTAAGAAATCGCAGTATATTTTTATACAGATCAAGCATTTGATTCATATAAGCCATGCAAATGAAAATACATGTTTCTAAGGAAGAGGACCAAAAAAAGGAAACAAGCATGGCCTCTCACAAATATGTAAATGAGGTTATCATTGTGTAAATGAGCTTTTCTATTTATCTTACCCCGAAAGATCATGCACTTAATATGCTAAAAAGGTTCAATAAGCGATTGTAAAAACTGTAAAAGTTTGTTATCTTTAAAGCACAGTATTATAATTTCTTCACACCTCCCCTGTGAAGAATACAGGGTGACCTTCTTTGACAGCCCTGATTGCATCAAATTTACTGCCATTCTCAGTCCGTATTCTCTGCGCAGACCACTGTGATGAATCACCCTTGAACCAAAAGAAAAGGAGGATTTAGAAACGTGATGGAAAATCTTAAATAAACAAACTATGCATGGGTGCATCTTGTGCACTTTTGGAAGTTGAAATCTACCCAGCAAAGAAGCATTAACTGATTTGCACTTTTGACATTGCACGGCTTGTTCCATCATTATGGCTGTTCCACTATAATCATGCAAAAGTACAGTAAAATTTACCTACAATCAAAAGAAACTGCTAAAAGAGGAACGGGAAAAACTACCTGACAATAGATGGACTCGTGCAGGAGAGCATAGAGTGGGTTTGTATCAAAATCCAACCAATTCTCAAACTGCAAAAAGAAGTAACTTAGGTTGATTCTAAAAAAAATCCAGGGATTAGTGATCAACAGAAGATCAGCAATGTCTCACAGCATTCAAGAAGTAGTAGCTGATTTGCTTGTGAAATCCTGGAACTATTGCAGGATCCCAAACCCTCTCAAACCTGCAGGTTGTAGAGACAAACAAAGCAAGGGGAAATATGATAAATAAAGGTAGAAGAAAGGGGGACGGGAAACCTGAAGAATACAAAGTTGCAAGTTCTTTTGGGATAAAATAATGTTTACACATCCTTCTTAATATATATATATGCCTTACATGTAGTGCAGACGCTCGAAACCTGAACTGGATCCTAAACCAGAGAGACCAAGAGTTTGCAGTCCTCTTGGGGTTAAGAGCCCCCCCGATGGAAGAAGCACCTGTACAGATAGGAAAAGAGAGACGAGGAAGAATCACAGCATGATCAACATTTTTTTTTCTTTTCATGGACCAAAGTATAAAAATTGCATGTGCTAGATCATCACCCCGCCTCCTTCAGATTCTGCCAAATACTTCACAACTTCATGAACAATTTCAACATCCTGAGGAAACCTCTTGTAGTACTTTTCATTCTGGTGAATAACCTGAGCGTAGCATGCTCTATAGACAGAATCTGCAGTGCATCCATTTCCTATTGGAGGGATTCCTCCAGTTAGAAGGACCTGTTTTAGCCCTTGTGGCGCAAAGCTCAAATAGGTCACTGAACAAAAACCACCATAGCTCTAGACCAAAAAATGAACAAGAAGTCAGCAATTCAAGTCACTTTAGTTTCCACGAGGTAAATGGAACTTTAAGTAAAAGGGACTGAAATCAGGGTGTTCTCGTGAAACAAAAAGCCAGAGCAAAAGTCCACAGAACAAGAAATGGGAAACCAATAAAGATTAATAATCTTCATACCTGACCCAAAACCGTCCAAGGTCCAGCTTCAGGAACAAGACAAACTCGGATAAACTCTGCATCATTCACTATATTGTCAGCTCTAAAGTATTTCAAGTATTCAGCAACCTCCTCCGCAGAATCCAATTGCGACATGGATGATGGTGTCAAAGGAGTTGATAAGCCTGTTCCTCGCTGCATGGAAAATACACAGCAGCGTGTACGAGAGGATGAATACAGATAGTGAAACGGCAGTAAAAGTTCAGGAATGTCCACGAATTCATGCCTGGTCCATCAAAATAACACGAAAGTCTTCACAAGCTTTATGTATCCATCCACTGGCTTCAGTTGGCCGTGGGCACTCAAAGCCCGGCCCCCCTTGTAGATATAATAGGTATGGCAGTCGTTCTTCTTCTTTCCCGACTACAGCAAACATTCTGAATGCATAAGTGAAAGTAATAGTACATGCACTAAAATGAAAAAAAGAGAGTAGATAATCTAATCTAAGAAAAATACAAATCGTAAATGATTATTACATATTAACTCATGTAGTTCAACAACCAAATTTTTGTTGAGTTAATGAATTGCACAGAACATAAAAAAAATTGCATGGACAATATCTACTATAGCTAGAGACCACACAGCTTGCCTATAAAGAAACGGTGTCATGGCAAGAGATTTGCAGTGATGTAGTGTTTCTAAATAGTCTCATGTATTCTTGCACGCGTCTAACAATAAGAATTTCCATTATTGAACACCTGGATATCCGATCCAAAGATCAATTTTGCAATTGAAACTGGAAGCAAGGATATCAGATTTTCTCACAAAGAGATGCAAGTGAAGCTGTATTTAAGCATACAAACTACGACAATACCATTCATTTTAACAAAATATTTTCATTATTGTTTTCTTCCAGTAAACAATGCAAGCAACATGATCATATTTTCTAATCCAGTACAATTAGTGTATGGTTTAGTTGACTTCAGTGCTTTAGCGCTTCAGGATGTGTAAACTTGTATAAATTATAGATGCATCTCAAATAAATCTAATTACGATGAGTTTAATTTTAATAATTTTTCTAATTGAGATTAGTCTTTAGGTACCGGAAACGACTTCGCGAGCGAACACGGAGATTTTAGGAGAAGCATTACGATCGATGGAATAATCGAGAGGGACAGTGAATCTGTGGTCCCGAAGGCGGAGGCCCGGCACCGAGTACCACGTTCCGGATGTGTGATCCGGCGTAGAATCGGAGGCCGAGTTAGTTTCAGACATGGCAGAGAAAGTACGGAATGAGATCCGGAGAGAGTGGAAAAGGGGAATTTTATTGACTGGACGAGTAGCAGCACGAGGAGATAAGGCGAAGGAGGAAGTGAAATGGAGTACTGGTTTTATCAACGAGGGTGGCGCGTAATTGAACAGCATTTTGCAGGAGTGCATCGGAGGTGATTTGTTGTGTAAGGACACGTGTGGCAAGATGAGCAATGATTGAGTTGAAGGGAGGCAAGCAGATATCTTGGTTGATCTGAGACGTTGGATGGAGAGAGTCTCAAGCGAGAGTGAAAAAGTCATCTGCTCGATGAAACTGTATGGATATGCGGGTCCGATTGAATGTTTTAAAATGTCGTGCCAATGTTACATATGAGCGTGCAGTACACGCTTTACGAGAATGAATCAATTGCGTTGCTGTGTGTTTAAGTGCCGGTGGGTTTTTTTTTTTTTTTGAGATTTAAGGGCAACGTTTTCTTAAAATTAATTTTTTTTCTATTTTTTTATATTTTTAAATATGTAATAATATTAAAAATAATTTTTTACAAAATAAAAAATATTATTTTAAAATATTTTAAATTATAATCACTGCTATGATTCCAGAGAAGTCTTAAACAATTTACTTATATTTTTTATTTTAATATTTAATTTGGGAATTTTTTTAATTATCATTATAACTCCATTTGCCATTATTCAACTTGAAATATGGGCATCAAAATTTTTATCCTTACACACAATAGTCTAATATCAAAAATCATTTTCAAAATTAAATCAAATTCTCTTTTTTATTAAATGTAAAAGGAAATATATTTTTTTATAGACTTTATGGATGGGATTGTATTTGTATTTTATTTGCTTTGTAAAAAGTTATATTTTTTTTTATCAAACAACCCCGGTCGTTTAAGTAAAACCTTAAAACTACTTATATGAAAGAATTTATATTAGCACCACCAGGGAAAAAGAAGGCAGCCGACTGTTAGCAATGTGTTTATTTTCTTAACATGATCGATTTTTTAACTACTAGTAAATAAATTGGCGGGGCAAATTCATGGTATCTATACTTCCGAGCCAACTTTTACTGATCCTTATTAAATTTCTCGCTGATCAAGTCCTTGATGGGATTTTTTGTCGAACCTGAAGGGTGAATTAAATGATATAAAAGGTTTATTTTTTTACTTGATTTTTTTTAGTTTAAAATCAAAATTAATATATAAAGGAATTTATTTTTATGAATATACCTAAAAGGATTTTTCCAATATTTTTTTTAAAAATCATCTTAAATATTAAATAATAAATAAAACAAGGTTATCAATTTAGATCTTTTCTTTTTATAATAACTGTTATACCCTGTATCATTTTAAAAAATAAATTAACCTAAAACAAATCTTGTCTTGCTCAAGATCTTTTGTTATTTTAGATTTTTCATCCAAATTCATGCTAAAAGTTTCTAAATTTAGAAGTTAAACAAAACTAAAATGTAATTTTATTATCTAGTAGAAAGACTTGTTCGAAGAAAAAATTTTAAATCTCAATTTTATTAATTTTTAATATTAAAAATAATTATTGCTATTTTTTTATTAACATTTGTATTGCTTAACAAAAAAAAATCATTAACTTATATAATTTATATTTATGTTTTTTTTCATATTTATATTTTATATGTATTTGAGTACAATAAAGAACACTTTAGATCTCATTAAATTTTTATAGTATTAACTTATTATTAGATGGATGGATACGTGAACACAATCCTAACAGGCATAATTTAAATTATAAAATTATTAAGACATTTTTATTTACTCTAATTTTATATGATAAAAATATACATTCTAACATTGAGGATAAATTTTATGAAAATGATCCTTCATTGAAATATCTATATCTAGTTGATAATTTTCTTATGTACCCTATAAAATTAAAAATTTTATTTTCACATGTGATTATGAATATGATGTTGGATTTATATTTATTTTATGTTTTTTTGTAATATTTTAACATTTTGTTTATGTTAAATTACTTCAAGTTAAATTTATATTTAATCCTGCCTCTTAATTATTTAATAATATTTTAAATTTTAAAATTATATTTAGATAAGTAATATTATGTTTGTATTATATAATACAAAATAAATTTATTTTTAAATTTAAACTTAAATTATGCATGTTTAATCAATATTTTGAATTTATTTATATATACATGTAATTATAAAACAAAATGCTAAAATATTTGAAACTGAAATTTATCATTCTAATAATAAAAAAAATAACACCAACTATAATAAAATCGAAAAATTCAGCATAAAGTGATCTAAAGATACATTCCGTAGCTGAATAAAAGGAAAAACAAATCCTCAATTGTACCCATATTCATGTTAAACCAGGGTTCTCTCTCGAATTTAACGTTACCATCATCCGCCCTCAAATAAATATTTTCCAAAGCCTAATTCGAATTTCCTAGCACATGCTATGCTCTTAGGTTCTCTTTATTCTTTTATGACATGCCAGTATATACTATACCAACAGAGAGTGGCCTTCACGAGCGCTGAAAGGCACGTGTGGATAATAATGCCACCATGGATGAAAGCAACTCAAAATCGGACTCCTCTACCAACTCCGTGCAGGTGGCGCAGCCAAAATGCACCACCCTCCCCCACTAACTCCTCCCTCCATAAATAAACCTACAAATTAAATTCAATCAACATTGCTCGTCATTCACACATCCCATCTCTCGCTACCTCTCACTCCCTATCACTCAAATAATGGGTTTACTCACTTACCTCACCAAATCCTCCTCCACTCTCAAACCCACAACTCTTCTCCGCCACCTCCGCTTCATGAGCAACGTCCCTGAAAACACCGTCTACGGCGGACCGAAGCCACAAAACCCACACCAAAGAGTAACACTAACCCATTTAAAGCAAAAACACAAAAAGGGTGACCCGATCACTGTTGTGACTGCCTACGACTACCCTTCCGCGGTCCACTTAGACACAGCAGGTATTGATGTTTGTTTAGTTGGTGACTCCGCTTCTATGGTTGTTCACGGCCATGACACCACTCTCCCTATCTCTCTTGACGAGATGCTTGTTCATTGCCGTGCTGTTGCTCGTGGTGCCAAAAGGCCGCTTCTCGTAGGTGACTTGCCCTTTGGGACTTACGAGTCTAGTTCTAACCAGGTGCCAATTAGAACTCTCAAGCTAAAATGTTGCTCTGTCTTGTTGTTTATCTTAATTGTAAATTTTATATTTTGAAAGTTATGAAATAGTAGAATGTTTATGTATGAAGTTTTCTTGGGGGTTCATTGTGGTGAAGAGGATTTTGTGTTGTCTGAATGTGAATATTTTGAAGTGAGGAATTGGTTGGTGATGTTGAGTGAGATTGGATTATGAGCAGGCAGTTGATACGGCAGTTAGGATTTTGAAGGAGGGATGGATGGATGCGATTAAATTGGAAGGAGGGTCGCCATCGAGAATTACTGCGGCTAAAGCAATTGTTGAGGCTGGAATTGCTGTTATGGGACATGTAGGACTTACTCCTCAGGCTATTAGTGTTCTTGGAGGATTCAGGCCTCAAGGGAAAAACATTGCCAGTGCTGTAAAGGTATGTTGATTATGTGTTTTGTTTACGAGACTGTTTGTTTCGTGTTGTGTTGAATTTGTTTATGTTGCACAGGTTGTAGAAACTGCACTGGCTTTGCAAGAAGCAGGATGTTTCTCGGTAGTTTTAGAATGCGTGCCTGCTCCCGTGGCAGCTGCAGCAACTTCTGCTCTTAAAATCCCAACCATTGGCATTGGGGCAGGACCTTTTTGCAGTGGCCAGGTTTATCATATAGACTCTTGGTTTCTTTGTTTGATCCTTTGATAAAGATGTTTGCATGTTATATTTCAAATTAGACTGTAGAATGGGGGTGGTCACCACTATAAGTTTATTCTTATGATCAAAGAATTTGATTATCTTTGTGATTTTCCTACAATGTTGCCTGTCTAGAGGAGGTAAGCGAGGCAGTGCAATTTTGAACTCAAGCATTTAAAGCATGCTACCTTCTATGTTGACCGGAAGCAATATTAGCATATTACACTTAAAAAAGAAGAGGTTTGGGTGATGATAAATATGTCATACTAGAAAGCTTATGAGCTATGGTTTTCCCAAGTAATGCAAGTTATTTTGATCATTAATATTGGAATGTGAAGATTTCATTGGGTTTTATACTCCAAAGCCAAAGGCCCGAAAGTGCTCGGTTCTAGGATTTCAATCTTGTTAAACAGGGCACAGGCCTTTTTTAATGTCCTGGTTGTCTCTGATGACGCTAGAGAACATCTTTTCAATGGCATTACATGAACAAGAGTTCTGAAACTTACAATGTGAGTGAAAGTTCGTGTGTTTAGGTACACCAAATAATTACTAGAAGAACTTTACCTCTAACTTGATTATGCTATACTATCTATGAAGCTCATGGGAATCTCTTACTTATGACCATTGCCAGATACAATCATTTACTATCTATGAAGCTCATGGGAATCTCTTACTTATGACCATTGCCAGATACAATCATTTAGTTATCGTTTTCAAGTACCCATGAATAACTAGAAATAGATCTGCAATTTTTGTCATTTTTTCAGGAAACTTGAAAGCTTGTAGTCTTAATTTTTCTTGAAATTGAACATTTCTATCAATGATGTGCTGTGAACCCCTAGGATAGCAATCCCGAAACTCTCAACAAAGTAGATAAACAACCCAAAAAAACTGAAATTCAGGTTTGGATAGAATTCTTAATCAAAAAATAACCATGTATCTAAGAATCAAATGCATTGAAATTTAAACTTGGACTTGTTGATTATAGAGAATCAAGAATCCGCAGTATGTGAAGATGTCATAAGATTAGTTATACCTCGATAAGTCATAATTAGAATGAACTTATGAGTTGCATCATGCAAAATATAAGTTTATTTAAAATATCACAAATATAAGTTTATTTAAAATATCACAGCAGCTGAATTTTGCTGTAAAAAAAAACCATAAATATTACTTCTAAATAATCCTACCAGACTATTGTCAGGTTCAAATTAATGAGCCCAAGTTAATAATCAGCTAACACAAGCTTAATGCTTAAAACAATTTTAAAACATTGATTTTTGAGCTAAAACAAACTCAAACTAAAATATAAGCCCTAAATCAAATATATATATCCAAATAATAAAATAAAACAACAAATAAAACCTTAAAATAATTTAGATCAATACAAAAAAAATTCAGCCTAAATATAATCTATCATTAAAAAATTCAGTTCTTATTTCATAAATAAAAAATCTTTGTAAAGAACGGATTTTAGAACACAAAGAATCTTTACCTCACATGTAAACTATATTGTTGTCCATTAAAGATTCTTGTAGAATTAGAAAATTCTTAAAAATAAGCTGTTGAATATCCTTATATTATGAGGAAAAGAATCATCTCTAAAATGTAACAAATAACAAAATTTATATTGTATTTGCTAATCTGTATTGCAAGATCCTATTGAATTTTGATTTACCTGAAATTTTAATTCAATATAAAATAATATGTCTAGCAATTACTAGTAAAATTTTAGTTTAATTCAACGGTCATATCAAGAGTTATATTTGATAGCGTAAGAGTTATATTTGATAGCATAACTAGACAGTAGACATGATTTGTATCTAATCGTTCATGCAGGTGCTAGTTTACCATGATCTATTGGGAATGATGCAACATCCACATCATGCCAAGGTTAATCCCATAATTGCCACCCTGGTTTGTTGATTTCATTCGCATAGCTAACGTTCTGTATGCTGAGATAGGGATTGTTTTACCTGTAATAGGTTACTCCAAAGTTCTGTAAGCAGTATGCTCATGTTGGAGATGTCATCAACAAGGCTCTAGTTGAATACAAGGAAGAAGTGGCAAACGGTTCGTTCCCTGGTCCTGCCCACAGTCCATATAAAATTAGTGAAACTGAGATAAGTGGTTTCATGAGCGAATTGCAAAAGTTAGGTTTGGACAAGGCAGCAGCTTCAACAGCTGCAGCAGCTGAGAAAATTAAATTGTCTGTATCAAGGAATGGTCCAGCGAATGATTGAATACTGGTTAATCCGGCAGATGTGTTTCTTACCCCGCCCCCCC